>JANIIF010000008.1:1200000-1622807 GCA_024604135.1 Cladosporium velox | reverse complement strand
ATAAGCCACACTAGCACCAGCCATGCCAGAGCCGATGATAACCACGTCAGCAGAATGAGGTAGCTTTGGTGACTTCGCATTGACCAGATCCGGTAGAATTGGGTTTTGTTGCCAGTACACATTAGCCACAAGAGGGCCCGGCTGCTGAGGGCTAGACACTCGCGCAACTGCTTTGTTGAAATTGCTGCTCGAAGTTGAAATGAGTGCAGCTAACGAGCGCAGTCCGAACCATCCTTCGCGTACAGTGGACGTCACTGCGCCCATTACAGTAAGTAGTATCTGGTAGTGGTAAGGTCCGGAGGGAAGAGTTGTAGCTTGATATACAATACTTGTACTAGAGATATCCGCTGATAATAGTTGAAGCTTAGCTAGCGGGATTCAGTCGGAAAGGAGCTGCGCAAACAGGATCGAGGGGTTCTATAACCCTAATGGAAGATTCGTAAGGGTAGACCACGTGCGACACGTATCCGACGCTGATTGTGCCGCCGATGATGTTCTTGCTGTTTAAGTGCCTTCACGTCAGGCCAGACCGACACTTGCCACCTCAATACCATTAACGTTGAGTATATGTACACCATCAAAGATGTGCGCTTGTCATCGGTCTCCAAGATGGGCAAGGAAGGCGTCAGTAGAAGCCAGAGCAGATGCACACTATGTTCAGCTGCAAGAGATCTGCTACGGTCTAATTATGCGCCGGACAATGCGTGAAGCAGGCTGAATAGAAGCAGAACTCATACTGACAGACTCAATGTTAGAGATATTTCGAATGTAATTGCTTGCATTCAACTCGGTATTTTCAGAACTACTGATGTAACAACACATTTGGATCTGCTTCTTCTCAACAAGCTAGAACACTCACGAAATCGCCTATAGCCCCCAACGCAGGAGCCACCTCCAATGAATTCGCTGCTCCGTGTCCGTTTGCGACCACGATCATTGTCCCTGCAGACAACATGCAATCCAGAGTCGCTACGTCGGCCAGGAACAAGATTTCGAGTCGCCTACGGATAGCTTTACACCCGAAAGCCGAAATTCCGTAAGCCGAGCATATTCGGTAAGGAATCAACCCGAGTCTCGCGACTCAATATCAAACCGGATAACAGATCCCGTTCCCCTGACATCTGAGAAACATCTTTCCAGTGCCCCGACGCCAAGTTCAACCAATGTATTGCGTGCTTCCCACAGTTGCTCTAAACATTGATCATTCACTTGCTTGTAGGTATATATCTGCCCTTCGCGCTGTAGCCTGCGAATGTACATCAACATTCCACAACGACAATGTCTTCAGAAACCTTCAAAATTATCATTGCCGGCGGCAGTGTCGCTGGCCTCACCTTGGCCAACATGCTCGAGCAAAACAACATCGAATACATCGTTCTCGAAAAATATGGTTCGATCGCACCGCAACTGGGAGCTAGCATCGCCGTCATGCCTAACGGTGCTCGTATTCTGGACCAGTTGGGAGCATGGGATCCTTTGGTCAGTTCGCTGACTGAAGAGGAGATCTTCCAGCATTTGTCAATGAGAGATGCTGATGGCAGCGAACTCTTCAACGGTCTCGATTTCCAGGCCACCATACGAGAAAGGTGTGTTAGCCTGTCTACTGTGCAGCCTGTTGACGAAACGAGGCCACGTACTGATTCGAGGATGTAGAGTTGGCTACGGATTTGTTTTCGTAGATCGGCAGCAGCTTGTCAAAACTTTATACGACAATCTCAGAAACAAGTGTAAAGTGCTCGTCAACAAAGGAGTGATTCGAGTAGAGCAATCTACGAAAAGCATCATCGTTCATACAGAAGACGGAGATTCTTTCGAGGGCCATGTATTGGTAGGTGCCGATGGCGTGCACAGTATGGTGCGCAGAGAGATGTGGCGGCTCGCCGATACCGAACAGCCTGGATATTTATCGCCACATGACAAGAACGGTATGATCGAGGTGACTTCTACACCGATATGGATCAAGCTGATGCGTCACAGACACTCCTACTAGATACAAATGTATTTTTGGGATCTCTCGCGCTGTCGCAGGCTTCGACTTGGACAAGACGTTCATGGTCTCTGGCGTCAATTCTTCATATCTGGTCAGCGTTGGCCCGGAGAAGAAGATTTATTGGTTTCTCTTCCAGAGACTACCCGAAACAACCTATGGACTATACGAGAAACTGCCTAGATACACTGACGAGGATCTACACGAGTTGGTGTCGCGCCATCTTGATGACAGCATCACCACGACAGTCAGCTTCGGCGATCTCTGGAAGAACCGCACAGCCGCTACCTTGACCGCTCTGCCCGAGTATGTCATGTCCAAATGGCACTACGGGAGAATCATGTGTATCGGCGACGCGGTGCACAAATTCAATCCTATCGGCGGGCAAGGCGGTAACAGCGCTATCGAGACTTGCGCAGTCTTTGCCAATCAGCTACATGGTCTCATCAAAAGTCCTGGCGGCGACCGTATACCAACATGTGAAGAACTAAAACAAGCCTTCGAAACCATATTCGCGCTCCGCCACGACCGCACAGTCATGCTAAGGAAGGCGGGCGCGTCTTCGCAAGCTATGTTCGCACGTGAGACCTGGGTCCATGCCGCACTGAACAGGATCATGCTGCCATTCTCGAGCATAGAGCAGATATTTGCCATGCAATGGAAAAATTGGAAAGGGGCGGCTCGTCTCGAAATGAAAGATGTTGTTAGTAAGCCGCATACTACTTCATTCGATGACGAGCTACCAAAAGGGGAGGCCCGCGGCATTAACACCTCAGCCATCGTTTTGGGTTGTCTTCCAATCATGATCGTCGCAGTCGGAGTTGGTGGTACAAGGTTGGAATTCGGCAAATGGCTCAGCCTGACCTCACTTTCGGAGCTTGGTCAGCGATTCTTAGGAATGGTGCAGTTGTGAAGGGTGCTATAATATAGCTTCCATTATACAAACAATCTTCGGCATCTCAATATGAGTCTTGATCATCCTCACCTCCTGAGATCCTCTTCAAAGAGCACACCACAATCTCTTTTTCGTTCAGAAACAGCATCGACAGCAAAATCATCTCAAAACGGAAAGTCTTCTTTGGTCTATCTGAACCGACACCAGCCCTGCTCGGGATACTCCACAACCTCGAGCGCAAAGACTGCGGTGCAAGAGCGGTACAGACTTCTAGAGCTGTAAACAGAAGGAGGCGACTCCAGTACTCGGACGTCGTTAGCTCCTTCGAGGGTCTGACGAGTAGAAACTCGATCATTGGATAGGCAGAGACAAGGAACAAAGCTCAAGCGGATGGTCGCGGCAACGCTATAACGAACAGTGATCTGCAAGCCTTCGCGAAAACGGTGGTCCATGGATGAAGTTGATCGGGAACGACATGTCTCTAGCCATCGCAGTCGACCGGAGCGGTAGAGTGAAATGCCAGCGCCTCTGCTGCCGTCTCAATGTACAAGGTCCGTCGAAGACTAAATGAGATTCTTTCCACAAGAGTCACGGCAGATCGGCAAGGCTCATATCTGTATTTGAATGGGCGTATGAACAAATTCCCGTCAAAGTAAAGACGGACATCGTGTATCGTTTCTTAATCTGATGCAATGTCTCATTGGATTAGGCCAGACACTTTGTCGCCAGGTCCGTGTTCACTGGCAGAAATGTCGAGAGTCGCAAGCTCCACCTTAGGCCGAGCAATCCAGACGTTCGTGAAAGTTCTCTCTTTTGGTCAGAGAGCCGCAAGAAGCATGAAGAGCACTAGGACTGTCGTGCTTCCAGGCAGAAGTTATGCCATGTGAATCATCAAGTCACCCATAGGCCATCGTCGTAGAGTTCAGTCCAATACGCATGATGCGAGGTGACTTCCACTGGCGGGCTTAGTCCCAATTTCTGGTAGATACACCATTGATCGGGGGAAAATCATCCCATTATCGGACACATGGTCTGGCGACTACCACTTCGGGTGTTGGTCTTCTGCCAGCCGGTTTGTAGCGATTGAACCGATCACACTGCAGCGAACCGGAGATGCAGGCACGACAGCTAGACATGGTCATCTTGCCCAAAAGATGAAGGGCTATAGTCCTAACGCGCTAGAATGTGGCGTACCCAGAACTGCTGTCGACGGCGCACTTCACAGAAGGCTTATGATGCCTCTTTGCCGCTGAGGATCTGCGGCATCCTTCGCCATAAATTGGTCAAAGTCAAACAAACCTATCCCACTCACAATTGGAAAACAGAATCACGCTAACACAGCTGCAAAACCCATCCATCAGGTCTGCTTCTGGGGACAGGGTAACTCGATTCACCTGCATGGCATCGCGAGCGGTTAGAGACGAATTTCGTGCAGCGTACCTTCGTCCCCCTGTACTTTCACGCTCCAGGGCGCCATGGCTCGTTCTCCACTATTGCTCTCCTGACAAGAGAGTAAGTACCAGCAATGATCTACGCTCAATTCGTTCGTCCACTATTTTCTTCTGGTCTCGTAACGCGCCGGTTGTGATGCAAACAAGCCTCTACTACCACAGCATGCCGCTCGCTACGCCACACGCGTCACTCAAGCACAAGGTGCAGTCTGTTGAGAGTTGCGACCAGCAATGTAAGTCTCAGCCTAACCACAATCTATGGCTGGTACAATCGACTGATTTGTGCTCCTCTTGCTCATGCCTCTCTAGAAACACCAACACCAGCCAAAATCTACCTCACGTGCTTGGCGAGAGAGTTCGTTCGAAAGCTTGGATGAAGCTTATCAACACCTTGCAGACGCCACATTAGGGTTTCGGTATCACCGCGAAAGTGGGGCCATCACAAAAGGATGTCGCTGTAGCCAGTTATCACAGCTTTATCGCGGTAGTGGAGTCACTCTGCACAGAAGCGAGAAGTGCTAATTCTCGTCTATCAGTTCAACACTTCCTTCGCCACGGCCCTACTCACAATACCTGGCCTTGCCTGTCGCTAACACGTAGCTGGGCCAGAAGAGCGCTCAGACGTTTCTTCTGAGAGTCAACATGCCGATGTTCCGAGGCTGCAGATCACATGCCCATGTGGAAGGTACATAAGCCTTGCGGCGTAGCCTTGTCTTGCCTTGCAGCACAGCAGCCCCTCCGACAACCTTCCCTGCACTTGCGCGCGTGCTCATTTTGTGATTTTTGGGCATAAGTTCTCTCTGGACAGCCAATCCTGTACCCAATCAGGCGCTGCACTCAAGCTGAGGAGATCGCTTCAACATGGACAGTCAAACCCACAAGGAGCCCTCCGCTTCAGATAACCCGAGGGTCGTCGACCGCCGCGGCAGTATTGGCGACACGGACAAGTCGCAATGGGATCGCTTATGGCCGGTCATCGCATGCGGCGCTGGCCTTTTCTCAGACGGATATCTCAACGGAGTCATCGGATCCGTCAACACCATGCTGGCAAAGATCTATCCTGATCAATACAAAGGCAGCGCTGCGCAGGCCAATGTCTCTTCGATAACTTTCGCCGGCACCGTCCTGGGTATGTTGATTTTTGGATATACCAGCGACGCCATCAGCCGCAAGTGGAGTCTTTTCGTCAGCACCATCATCGTCCTGGTCTTTGCAGCCCTGTGCGCTGGGTCTTATGGCGTAGGTGGCAGCGTTGGCGGCATGTTCGCAGCATTGGCAGCCTATCGATTTTTCCTAGGCATCGGAATTGGAGGCGAGTACCCTGCAGGCAGTGTGGGCTGCTCTGAGAGCACCGGAGAACTCAAGTCGGGCACGCGTAACCGCTGGTTCGTGCTATTCACGAACGTCCAAATCGACTTCGGCTTCGTAGTCGCGGCGATCGTTCCTATGATCGTAGTCCTAATCACGACCGAAAGCCATCTTCGTGTGGCATGGCGTGTTTGTCTGGGTTTGGGTGTCATACCGCCACTTTCGCTCCTGTATCTACGTCTGAAGCTATCGGAGCCTGAATCCTTCAAACGCGAATCCATGGCTAAGGCAAAGACGCCCTGGCTGCTCGCGATCAAATACTATTGGTTCCGCCTTGCGGTTGTTAGCCTCATCTGGTTTACCTACGACTTCAGCGGCTACAGTTTCGGCATCTTCAGCTCCACCATCGTTGCAAATCTGCTGGGCCCCGAAACTGCACTGTGGAAATCTTTCGGATGGAACACTCTGATCACCTTTTTCTACATGCCCGGCTGCATTCTAGGCGCGTTCGTATCCGACTGGATCGGCCCTCGGAAGACACTAGTCTACGGCATCACAGCGCAAGCCATCGTCGGCTTCATCATGGCCGGTTGCTACTCCTACCTCGCCAAGACAGAATACGTCGGCGGCTTTGTCGTCGTCTACGGCGTCTTCCTCGCGCTCGGCGAGCTTGGTCCAGGCGACAACATCGGCCTCATCGCGTCCAAGACTTGCGCCACCGGTGTTCGTGGCAAATACTACGGCATCGCAGCCGCAATTGGCAAGATCGGCGCCTTCGTCGGCACGCACGTGCTTGACATTCTGTATACCAGGTACGAGGATACCGATCCCATCAAGGCTGGACAGTACCCGTTCTTCATCTCGTCCGCGTTGTGCATTTTCTCTGCAGCGATAGCCTTCTTCCTACTACCCGAAATTGGCCAAGACACCATTGACCACGAAGACGCGGCGTTCAGAGAGTACTTGGCAGCCAATGGCTACGATGTCACGCAACTTGGTCTGCTTACTGGTGTGAGTGTAGAGAGTGACGCCGAGCAGGGGCAGGGTGAAAAGGGCTTGAAGGTGTAGGTATACTTCAATCAAGAATACGTTATTAGCAAAACGTGTCACTTATGCCGATGACTTCGTCTGCTATGCCCAAACAACGTTTCCTACATTTCCCACAAACTACTCAATCCTCAGCTCCAAGCATCCCTTCCTCTCCACGCCCCTCCCAAACCCATCACCCTTCGAACACGCCTCCCAAAACCCAGCCAAACAATCCTCCTCATCCCCAAGATCAGCATTACACCCCTTCTTCGCCACAGCCAACCTCGCCGTGGTCGTCACGCCACTCGGATCAAAGCCACCAGCCGTGTACCCGTTCATCGAAGTATCGGCAGCCGAGTTCGGGTTATCCGTGTTGCTGTCGTTGTTCTCGACTTGAGCGCAGAATCCCTTGATAGCAGCGGCGGCGCCAGAACCTGTCGTCAGAGTTTTGGCGTAGCAGGCGTCTTCTGCGGCTGAGGCGGCGGCGTCGGAAGAGGCTGGGTCGTCGTCTTTGGCGAGGGCGAACGGGAGGATAGTGGCGAGGGCCAGGGTGAGGAGAGGTCAGATGTGCATGTTGAGAGTGGCTGAACTGTGTTGTGGGTGGTGCGTCCTTTTAGAATTGGATGTATGGATCTGACCTTCAAGAATAATGATTCTCGATCGTAGGATGGACTCGATTACTTGCGGTGGGTCTTGGAAGGTGTAGCAATAAACGCCTGCTATTTGGTAGTGCGCATAGGAACTTGCCAAGAGAGAAAGGTCATCAGGCAAGGACTGGTATTGGTAGATACAGGACAAAGAACATGACACGCATGCGGCGGCTCGTTACGTTGCCGCGGTTTGTTCGATGACACGGGGTGCTGAGCATTCCTTTGTGTGAGTTTGTGAAGCAAGCAGGAGACTGCGGTGTCACGTGGTGAATGTTTGTGTCAGTTTCCGAATACTTACGAGGGAGTGTGTCTACGATAGGTAAAACCACTGGCGTACAAGGCAATGTATGGAGCGAGCAAACACGGCCTTGCTGTGGTGTTGCATAGTGGCGATCAAGTTATGCAGGGAGACCATAGCCTGAGGGAGTGCGGTATGGAGCGGACCACAGATGCAAGGTCGCGAGACATACTCTCTGACCCGTCAAAACGTATTATATGTCTCCATACAAATCCGAAGTGAAGTGATGTTACTTTGATAGAACTAGCTTGTAGTTATGTATGTAGGTATACAGGTAGCGGCCAGACCAAGGCAGACCCACATCCGCATCCGACCAAAGACACCCCCGAAGTCTTCTCCGCAAATCATTGGCCATCAGTGAGCAAGACATCCATACCAATAATTATTACCACCAACGACACCAACATCCAAACCACCGCCCGGCAGCCATGTCCCGCCCTCTCGCCCTCCCTCTCCGCCTCTTCTCACAAACCACCCGCCAAACCACCTCAACACCACAATGTCTCCGCCAACGCACCGGCTACCTACCACTCAATAACACCACCACCACATTCCGCACCTTCGCAACAACACCCCGTCGCGATGGCCCCGTCGCCCCCAAAATCAGGCAACCCGCCCAGCCCTCCATGAGCCGCACCCAGAAAGAGCAGCAAGCAGCCATGCTCCGCTCCGGCCAAGTCCCCGACGACATCGGCCTGCTGCCAGACACCTTCGTGCTGCCGCGCAACCCGACCGAGCGCTGGAACTGGAAACTGCGGAAAGCGTGGCTGAAGACGCGCTTCATCGACAGCTACGGCTTCCTGGCCTTCAAGTGGATCCTCGTCAAGCCCCGGCCGCAGATGGAATTGTTCCAGGTCGCGCCCAAGGCCGCGGAGCTGCACAAGCAGATGTACACAGCTTTCGCGCAAGGCAATATTGAGTCGGTGCAGGACAAGGTGTGCACTGGACTGTTCGGATCATTGCGCGGACGCATTCTGCAGCGCGCGCCCAACACTTTCCTGCGGTGGTCAGTGAAGAAGCAGCTTTCCGCCCCGAAGCTGTGCAGTTTCAAGGCGGCGGCGCTACCTTATGAGAAGAGCGAAGACAGGACCGAGCGCAATGCGCAGATCCAGGCGGTGGTCAAGCTTCACACACTGCAGAGCCTGCAGCATGCCAAGAAGACCTCGAAGCGAGAGGGCAAGACGAACAAGAACGCCGGCAAGATCGTGACAATCGAGGAGGACGTTGGTGCTGAAGAGGAGAAGGAGAGCATCGAATACGTTGTTATTCAGAGGACGTTGAGGAAGGGCAAGATGGGACCATGGCAGGTCTGGGGTTTCGCGGATGAGATGACTTTGGCGCAGATTGAAAAAAAGTAGGAGGCGGCCAATTGGACAGGTAATTTGACAGAGCTGTAATTATGAGCTGATATAGCTGCGAGTGTACGAATATTGTACAGATAAGAAAGGGCATTTCAAGACATTGTGCCTGTGCCAGACACGCCACACCTACTTTGTGCTGGGCCACAGGCAAAGCGGCAGAGTGCCAGAAGAAATCATATGTCGTAGGAGCAGAGACGAAGAAACCCTGTGGCCTCTATTTCCTCTTCACTTCAGTCAAACATCAATGCTGCAAACAACTCGCCATGCTCTCCTCAAATGCTTTCAACATTGCATTATACAGCTCATGAGTCCCAGCTTCCGAACTATCCGTACCAAAGAAGAACGAGAATTCTCCACCTGGCGGATCTCTGCAGGACAACATCTAGCAAAGGCTGCCTGCCAAATGCTTGACGCCCTCGAATTCCGCATCGAACTCTTTGAATATACCATCGAAGCCGTCTTCGCGCATGTCGTGTTCCTCCACCGTCGCCAACTTCTCGACATCATTGCCTCTCCACCTTTCCAGCAGACTTCCTTCTGTAGGCGTCCGCACCGGCAACAAATAGCCATCCAAACGAGGACGTAAAGAAACGACTCGAGATCGTGGCGATACGTGAGGTGTGTGCATCGTAAGACTTCGACGTTTGCTCGGTAGTACAGGAGATGTCAAACTAGGTATATATGACTTGCGCTAGATCGGCTATCTGCTTGCTAATTGTCTTGTTCCTCTTATCATGGCACTGAGGACAGTGTTCACTTTGATTCGCCCGATTGGCCTGATTCTTATCACGCTTGAATATGGATTATCATTCTCAGACACCCGGTGAACAAGCTGGCGAGCAATTCGGCGAAACCCTTCCCTTTCGCCTAAAGTCGCGCCGCATCACTCGACGACAACCAGTACATGACGTGAAATGCAATGATGTATGGCATTGAAACAATGTTTATAAAAGCTCTCAATCAATCCAGCATCGTTACCTCAACCAAATCTCCCGACAATTCGGCCAAAGCAAAGGTGAACCAACGATCTTCAACAGACAACAAAAGATGCACTACACAACCCGAGAAGTATGCAACAACACGTCGTTCTAGCAAACTTTTGCTGACATGGTCTCAAGCTCGAGAAACTACTCTTCTCTCAGGCCGGCAGTCTTGCCCAAAGGCGTCTTCTGAAGGGGAAAAAGCTGAATCACTTGGAAGCTACCGTAATGTTCACCCTTCTACTCACCCCTTCGCTCACTAATGTGAACAGGCTCTTATTGCTACTGTTCTCCATGAGGTATGCTTTGTCCTTCATTCTCGGGCTTGCTCTCATTACTGACCACTGTAAGGTGATTCACGATAGGAACCACTCAGTTCCCGATCTCATGGACCTTGGCAAGCGAATCGTGGGCCGCCGACACGTACACCCGTCTGTCGTTGGCACCTTGAAGCAGATGCAAGTCGAAGCAACCTTCGAGACCGGCACGCACCTGATAACAATCCACAACCCAATCAGCACAGACGATGGAGATCTGAGCATGGCTCTGTATGGCAGCTTCCTCCCTACTCCGTCTACAAATCTCTTCCCGGCCATCAACGAAGCAGACTTCCACCCCTTGGCGATGCCAGGCGCTGTCTCTCCCGCAAAGCTGGGTTCGATCGTCTTGCATCCGGGACGGGCTAGGATTTCTGTCACCGTCACCAACAGGGGAACACGCGGATGCTATGTGAGTTTACTATACAGTACAGTAACAGTTTTCCTTTGTCTTTGATACTGACTAGATCTCAGGTCGGTTCACACTTTCATTTCATGGAGACCAATCCCGACCTTGAATTCGATCGCGAGAAAGCCTATGGCTATCATCTTGATCTGCCTGCCGGAGAGTTTCTCTGCTTTGAGCCCGGCGAACTCAAGACTGTCACGCTCCTGAAGATCGGCGGCTCGAAGACAATCCAGGGAGGGAGCGGGCTCGCGAAAGGTCCCGTAGATCCCAGTCGCTCTGCTAAGATATTGCAAGATCTGCAACAGGCGGGATATCGCCACGTGCCAGAGAACACTCCCGAAGTAGAGTCAATCCAGCCTTGCTCGATCGATCGAGCGACTTATGCCGCGACATACGGACCTACCACTGGCGATTTGATCCGTCTGGGATCAACTGACCTTTGGGTCAAGATTGAGAAAGACTTCACAGTCTACGGCGATGAGTGCACAGTGGGATGTGGCAAGACTCTGCGCGACGGCATGGGCACCGCTAGCGGCTGCGCCGACGCCGACTGCCTTGATCTGGTCATCATCAACGCAGTGGTCATTGACTGGACTGGGATCTTCAAAGCTGACATCGGCGTCAAACACGGCAAAATTGTCGCCATTGGCAAAGCTGGTAACCCTGCTACCATGGATGGAGTGTCCGACCAGATGACAGTGGGTTCGAACACGGACATCATCGACGCCGGCGGCATGATTGTTACTGCTGGCGGAGTCGACACGCACGTACATAATATTTGCCCACAGCAAGCGCATGAGGCACTTTCATCCGGCGTCACCACACTGTTTGGAGGCGGTACAGGTCCAAGGTAAGTCATCCAGTTCTACTAGAGTACCAAGCTCTAACAGTATCAGTACATCTTCGACCGCAGTCAACGGCACTGCAAGCAAGAGATACATCAAGCAGATGATGCAGGCCTGCGACCAGCTACCCCTGAACTTTGGCCTCGTGGGAAAAGGCAGCGATTCCGAGAAAGTTGGACTCCAAGACCAGATCAATGCCGGAGTCATTGCGCTCAAGTTGCATGAAGATTTCGGCTGCACGCCCGCGACCATTGAGAATTGTTTGAGGTGAGATGTTCCAACCGCAGAGTCCGTGTGATGTTGAGAAGATGCTGATCTTTCCCCTTGCAGTGTGTGCGAAGAGAACGATATCCAATGCCACATCCACACCGACGGCCTCAACGAAGCCGGCTTCCTCGAACACACCGCTGCGATCTTCAAAGGCCGTAGTATACACGTCTACCACGTCGAAGGCGCTGGTGGTGGACATGCACCTGATGTGATTCAGCTGGTAGGATACGACAATGTGCTGCCCAGCAGTACGTCCCCGACGATGCCGTTCACGATAGACACGGTCGCCGAGCACATCGACATGGCAGCCAACTGCCACCGCCTGTCGAAAGACAATCCCCAGGACGCCTCTTTCCTGAAGAACCGCATCCGAGAACAGACCATCTCGGCCGAAGATGTCTTGCACGACATCGGAGCGATCAGCATCATGTCTTCCGACTCGCAGGCAATGGGGAGAATCGCGGAGGTGCTGACGTCCACATGGCGAGCCGCGCACAAGAACAAGCTACAGCGCGGTCCGCTACCTGAAGATGAAGGGACTGGAGCAGACAACTGGCGGGTCAAGCGCTACGTCAGCAAATACACCATCAATCCTGCGCTGACCCAGGGAATTAGCCATGCGGTGGGTAGTGTTGAAGCCGGGAAGTTAGCTGACCTTGTCATCTGGAATCCCGCGGAGTTTGGATCAAAGCCTTTCCAAGTCCTCAAGAAAGGTTTCATTACATTTGCGCAGATGGTAAGAATGTCCCAACACTGCTACGACTGGGGAAACATGCTGACGACTTGATACAGGGTGATCCCAACGGAGCGTGAGTTCTCTATTTGCACATCAGCTGGAAGAAGCAAGTACTGATAATTCGTAGTGTTGCCGACGTGGAGCCCTTGATTGGCCGTGCCATGTACGGCGTAAGTCTCTGCCCACTGTCCAACTGAGAGATTCATAAGTCTAACGTTACTTCTTCCAGGCTCTCCATCCTGAGTCGAGTGTGATGTTCGTCTCGCAAGCCAGCGCAGCAAACGGACACGATGTTTCCTCCTACGGCCTCCGGAGGCAAGTAGAAGTCGTCAAGAACTGCCGTACAGTCAGAAAGCAGGACCTGAAGTACAACG
The DNA here is from genome assembly GCA_024604135.1 of Cladosporium velox. NCBI lineage: Eukaryota > Fungi > Ascomycota > Dothideomycetes > Cladosporiales > Cladosporiaceae > Cladosporium > Cladosporium velox. Next base: position 1,609,897 of record JANIIF010000008.1, on the reverse strand, counting down.
CCGCTACCCCGATTATTCGAGTCGACCCGGATACTCTGGTGAGTCTCAGTCCAAAGTCAGTCCTAACAGCGTGTGAGCCATCTACTGACATGCAAGATAAGGCTGTCTCTTGTGAAGGAATCGAGCTCAAGTCCAAGCCCGCGGATTCGCTACCTATGACAAAGCAATCCTTCCTCTTTTAAGCCGGGAAGGAAAGATTTGAGTTCGGAGAGCGCACGCCAGGACGTGAAAGCTGCGCGTTACGAAGCCGACGATGCATTGACAAAGTTGGTCAAAGCGCAGAAAGACCTGGAGGACTGCCACTGGTATGAGGCTCTATATTACGCCGAAGAGGTGACTAGACACAGTATCGTTTGTGCAGCATGTGAAGCCGCATATAAGATCGCAGACGGGGTGCTTTTGGATTGCGAGAACGTCCTGGGAAATCCTTTGTATAAGGCTGCAGAAGCCAGCATCAATCTTTACGAGAAGGAACTCAGAGAGGCTGAACGTGACGCGGAAAAGACGCTTGATGGGCTCAACTCAACCCTTGCAACTGTGGAGGCGGACGAGCAGAAGAAAGTAGACGAAGCCAGTGAGAAGCTTGATGCTGCGCGAACGAGAAGTCGAGAGCTGTTCGAGTCGGAAAATGCGAGGAAGTCTATACTAAGCATTATTCAAAGTCTACTATCGACGAGACCTTACACGCCCCTCGATACTGACTTTGAAAAAGCACTAAGATTGTCATGAGAGTCCACTTTTTCCTAAGAGTGGATAGCTAGTTCGCAAAATATTATAAGGTTTCAACAAAACCGAAGCCGACACCTACAGAGACAGGACAAAAATGCATCGGCCGGGAATCGAACCCGGGGCTGGCCGATTCATGAGAGATAATATTTCTTATGGCAACGGCCAATTTTACCACTAAACCACCAATGCTGTGATGGAGGTAGACAGAGGTGCAAATAAGATAATGCTAGAGCAAACAGCACTCTAGAAGACCATCAACCCCATCTGGAAAGAAGGTCAAAGTAGATAGCCATGCATTCTGCTCCTGAGACATTCAAGTGATGAACGGATTGAACGCTGCGCCAACTGCCTCAGCCTCAGCCCTCAGCCTGTTGTTCTTCTTCGTCAAGTGCCACTTGATGATCGCGGCAAGAGTGATACCCAGACACGCGAAACCGATCTGCAGAAGCATGGCCATGGTGTAGCGCGGCATATCCCGGTCTGGGAAGAAGTACGGCGACCAAACGTTACCGAGATGGCCGAATATGTTGACGATGGCTCCACTGGCAGCTCGCTTCTCTGGTGTCTGACTCAGGGTAGAAACGGCCCAGGTATACTGCAAGGTGTTGGCGGAGAAGCATCCTGCGGCGTATAGGAAAGTCATGGCGTAGCGGGCGGCAGGATTGCCTGTGGCAACGGTGACAATGAATCCTAGGACGGAGCAGCTCAGAGGAATGATGATGTGTAGACCACGTTCTCGTCGACGGTCGGAGTCCCAAGCAACGAAGAATGTGCATGCTGTGCCCAGGATGTAAGGAGGAGCGGTCATTAACAATGACGTCACACTGTTACCAAATCCAAGACCATTCACGATCGAAGGGAAAAAGTTATTGAACGCGTATGAGCTAGTAATGCACATGTTAAGGAGGAGGAAGCCATATAGCTTGATGTCCTTAAGAGCGAGCCAGAGGCCGTGCCAGACGGTGGACTCAGAAGAGGCCTCAACGCGGTCATCCAGGATGCGAGCGTGAGCGACCATGCGCATCTCCGCGGTCATGTACCGCATGGCACCGCCAGTAGTCGAGGTTGGATAGTTGGGTAGAATGAAATAGGCGGTGATGGCAAAGAAGGCGCTCATGGCGCCCTCCAGGATGAAAAGCCATTGCCAGCCAGCGAGACCCCTAGGCCCGTCAAGACCGGAGAAAACTCCAGCGGCGATGAGGCCGGAAAAGGCCTGGGCGAGGACAAGACCAGAGTAGAGCAAAGCTACACGTAAAGCGAACTCGCGGCGGGTGTACCAGCAGGACATGAGGAAGACAGCTCCGGGGAATAGAGGGGCTTCGACGATGCCAAGAATGAATTGGAGAGCCCAAAGACCTTCTGCGTTGGTGCAAGCAAAGGTGGCAGCGGAGATACCAGACCAGAGGAACGCGGCGATAGGCAGGAATACGCTGGGAGGCACGCGAGTGATCAACATGTTTGAAGGCAGCTGAGCGAGCATGTAGCCGACAGTGAGGACTGCGACAGCGGTCTGAAGGACAATTAGTTCGCTGATGTGAAAGTTCAAGACCACAGAACTCATGATTACATACCTGGTAGTCACCTTCACCGAGGTTCAGATCTTGATTGAAGGTATTAAGACGAGCTTGAGCGATGTTGGTGCGGTTGAGGTAGTTGAACATGTAAAGGATCCAAAGCTGTGGAAGCATCCAGGTGTCGAGACTTCGGACGACCTTCTTCTCAAGATCTGCTGTGTTCGCGAAGCCGAGCTGAGCGACATGGTTGATGTCTGATGCAAATTCGACTCTTTTCTCATCGTGGACTTCGGTGACAGGGACAGATTCTGGTCCGTCGTCTGGATGTTTGGTGTCCAAGTAGTCAACCGTCCCTTTCTCGCTGGAGACGGCATCGTTGGTGTTGTTGTTGAGGTTCGACATGGCTGCCGTGGCTAGCTTGAAGTCACGGTGGGTCCTTTTAGATCGCAGTGATTACGGACAGGACTGAACAAAATGACCAGATGAAGAGCGACCTGAGGGCGTAGAGTCGACGACGAATATATACTCAGAGACCCCATAAGACCTACCAGTGTGGGTACCCGTCCCCATGCTCCAGTTCCTCTCTCCATCATCTCCCCAGACTTCCCCGTGGCATTATCCCCGCAAGAGAGATTGTGGATCATGACCTCCGAGTGTGCAGAAGAGATCGACAACTTCTTGGTAAACAGAGCGAAGGAATCAGACACGCCGGATCGCGACAAGCGGAGTTGGCATTGTGCGCGCTGACCTGAGTGCAAAGCCGTGTGCCGAGCTGCCCAGGCTTTGGATGGGACTGCCAATTGGAGGGGGCAGATCGGGACTGTGTTCTGGGTATACCGTGGTGGATATGGAGAAGCCCTGGCAGTATTGGCCGAAGTAATCCATGTCCCGTGTCAGTTCCTATATGCTCCGCTGTATTGGACGTGCTTGTGAGGCCTGTTTGTTTTGAAGTTTCGCCTTCTCGTCGGAGGAACAAGCATGCACATCTCGAGCGGGTGATATCGTGGCCAAGGTCCTACCAGGGGGAAGCGAGAGGATATGCCTCCGAGAACGCTTTGTGCTTATAGCCTAGGGCTCTTATCGTAGGGGTCAGCATAGCACATCAAATGAGTTGATGTGTCGTTGAAAGTACGTCAGCGAAGCCGAAACGACCTCAAATTCGATGGCCATTGATTCGCCAAACTGCCAGCCACACCGCTAAGGGTATACTTCGTGACATTACAGCAATCCATGTAACATTAGATTTATCATGCCTGATGATGTCTCTAGGGCATGTGCATGCTTCCTCATAATTCTCGCGTACACGCTCGGCGCACAAGACATGCGAAACGTCACCACGAGGGTCGGCACTTGGCACCCGGGAGGGCTGAGATTCGGTCTCCGACTTCCGGTAAGGCGCCAGATTACCTTTTATCCTCTAATACGCCTCCCCAACATCCGAATACGATTTCTGGTCAGCGATTCGCGACAAGCACATGGCAATATGCGATAAATGATGAGCATTGTCACACTACGCTGTGATTCTGGAGTAAAGGGCGGTTTCAACACACAAGGTTGGCCAAGGGCTTAGATCGTCGGGATGTTCAATACCAAGACGATGAAACTCGGGGACCCTTTGATGATTATGAGATAGAATTGTAATGGATGTTCGTACGGGAGTTTGATGATCATCAACAGGTTGCCGTGAGTGCTTTTGATCAGTACGTTAAACTCAAAACACTTCCGACTGCACCCGTAGCATCTACAATGTTTCCAGCATGCCGGTCTGTGCCTTCACTCTTCGAGCAGTCCCACAGGCACGTTCGCATTCCCCTTGTATCCTTCAGCCCATGGTGGCTTTCCATCCTCGTCGAACTTCGCCCACTCGAAGAAAGCACAGCCTTTCTCGCCCGGCGTGTAATTGCGCATGCACATCCACATGTACCGCCCTCTGCTAGCTTTCTGCTTCTGGACGCACCTCAGCGTACAAGGGACCTTGCACTTGCAATGCGGCGTGTTGCTTGGTAGCATGTAAGGTAAATAATGTCGGTAAGTGATGTTTAGCCGTTTGTTACCTGCGACGGGGTGCGGGTCGATCGCTTGAGCAGGCGCAATGGAGTGTTTCCACTCTTCTTGCATTTCTGCGTGCATGACCAGAAGACTGTTGTGTGGGAGGTGGATGGCGATTTGGCCTTGTGTATCTGCAGCTGCGTCCTCATCAGCGGGGACGATTTTGCGGACACGAAACTCGCGAGCGACGCCTAGAGATAGTGAGCCGATGACAGCACGAGGGCCAAGATAGGTCAACTCGTCTGTGTGGTAACCGACACTCTCTTTGGCGCCGTCGTAACAATTCACGAATGAAGTATTTGGTCGCCACTCCTCTGGTGATTGGAACTTGAGTTTTTTGCCTCCATTAAAGTCTCGCGTTCGCCGCTCGATTTCCTTGTTGACAGCTTGACGAACAAGATCCGAAGCTTTGAGCATTTCAGGGCGTGACTGGTGGACTTGAGTGATGTAACTACCGTTATATGCGTATTGGTCCTTTTGTTGTTTGATCTCCTGCGGAGTGTCGACATAAAAGCCCATTGTGTGTGGGCTCTCGACTGCCCTATCAAACAGTTGGAATACGTCTCGTCTGAAAGCAGGCGCCTCCTCAAGAAGCTCTTTCAACAGACTGTCTGCATCTGTTGCAGGCAGAAAATTGTGAATGATGGAGCATGGCGTATTGTTCTCAATGGCTTCGGGAGTATACAGATGCAAGGTCTGGCCTTTCTTGGTCAACTGCTTGCGTGGAGCGGGAATTTGTATGCTGCCATCCTTGCTTGTCGCGAAAGATGTCAACGAGGACTGATAGCCTGTCGCTGCAGAGCGTTTCCGCACTGGTGAGGCGGTCTCGGGGGCGTTGATGGCGATAGAGGCCTCTTCTACAGAGCCGTTGTAAGCAAGAAGATAGTCTAGCAACACGTCCTGACCCTTATCAGGGTGCAAGGATGCCAGGACGGCAAGCTTGAAATCGGTATCTTCAACATCGTCATTCCCTGGAGGCGGTGGCGAGCTCGGACGTGATTGTGATGGGCGACGGCGCTTGCGTGACACGTACGAGTCCATCCCCGTGCGCGTAGTAGCTGGCTAGTGTGTATCGTGCGCAGCGAACATGTTCGTTTACATGCTTGCTGGGGAGGAGGAGTGGAGAGTCGTGTTTTCCACGACCAGTCGTCCTGAGTGTATCTCAACGGCAGCAGATGTTTCTTCGGCTTTCAGTAGGTGTGCATGAGCATACGATGATAGTAACAGGCACCCGACAGTGTGGCGTGCGGAAAACGTGGTTGGCAGAGATCTGGGACAGACTTTCAACGCCTCACTGGCTGGCTGGCTGGCTGGCTGGCTGGCTGGCTGTGCGTCACGGAGCCCAAACCGGCCAAACCGGTCGGTGAAGCAAGTCGCGCTGGCAAGCTTCCCCAGTCGCCAGTCGCCGTTGCCATGTGCATTAGCTCAAGCGTCAACAATCAACAAAACACTCGTCGGGTGTAATTTACCTCGACGTTGCCCTTCATCCGTCCAACATCGGGTACACTGAGACATCGCACTCCATACTACCCATCGCTCGTAAAGACATTTCCCTTCAGACAATACCACGCGCGCGACCACCCACCCACCATCTCCATCCCGCGCCGCCCTCTCGTTCCCGGCGCGCTGTACAATGCAATTGTGCGCTCTGCGCGGCGCCTCATCAGTCTAAGGGTGCATTCCAGCATTTGCATCCCATCCATTCCACGGCCCATCGCCGCCGTCCGATACCATGTCCTCGGTCTCTAGGGAAGCCTCCCGTGAGCGCCCAATGAGCAGCCACAAACATTCCTGGTCTGAGGCCAGTGGTCGCGCCAGTGTGCCCATGTGAGTACTGCGCTGCCGACTGTCGCATCGACACAACATCTTCGCGATGACACCAGTAAAATGGGAGTGCTGACACAAATCAAACGCAGGTGGGACAGCGCCGACCCTGAGCGCGCACCGCCGCCATTGCCTATGAATCCTGGGCCGAATTCACCGACTACGAGGGCGAATACGTCTGCCACGATCGCGGCTGCGGCGAAGAAGATAATAGAGTCTTCGCGAGACAGCGCGCCACTCTCGTCTTACGTCTCCAACGTCACCCCTCTGGGCTCGCCCGAGAGATCCCTGATCAAGGGCGCACACCACAAACGCATGCAATCGCTACAGCCAGGCAGCGTGAAGGACCTCAGGAACTACTTGGACAACTCTCGATCACCGGAGAAGTCGCCCGAGCGCCCAGCAGCAGCAGAGAGGAGGCAGTCGATGGCTAGCGGCCTCTCTCCCTTCAGCACCCGAGACGGCAAGGATTACATGTCTCCCATGTCACCAACACCGGACAGGGAGAAGGAGACACCCAACTTGCGACCTTCGAGCCGACACTCCAGAATCTACGGCGAAAATACTCCGCCCTCTGCCACCATGTTGGCCTTGCAGACCATGCAGGTGCCGGATGAGCCATTTGCCGATGTCACCAACAGGTCTGGAACACCCACCACACCTCGCGTGAACAACAACTACGACTTCTCCAGCCAGCTACTCAACCTCACAACTATTGCTACCAATCTGCAAAAGGAAATGGCCAGCTTGAGCAGGAGAAGCAAGGACAATGCCACAGACCTGGTCCACCTCAAGGATGCCACCACCGCAAGAGATGAGGATATTCGGAGAAGTCTGAGGACCCTCACATCTTCAGTCTCAGCGCAAGCTCTTCTAGGAGCACCACCACCACCAGGCCTTAGAAGCCGCAGTGCTAGCATCACCGCACCTACCTTCTTGGACAGCAAGACTATGTTCGGCTCGCCTCCACCTCTGGGCGGCGGATACCACGTACCCAGAGCTGCGAGCGCGCACAGTTTCCTGGACGACGGAAGACTCGGGTCTCCTTCGCCATACTCAGTTGAAGGCGCGGCCAGTGTCGCTATGCTGGAGAAGATCATTCGCGAGATGGTCACAAAAGAAGGCCAAGAGCGACTCTTGAACACACTTAATGAGCTCTTCGAGAAAAGCTCGAAGGACAATGTCGAAGCCGCCAAGAAGGTCGAGGAGCTGGCCGATTTCATCAAGGAGAAGTCGGAATCCCAGGCGATGGTGCCCATGACCTTTGGGGCAGACGGAGGGCCACCTAAATTGGAACTCAACTTCGATTCACCCAGCGCTCTCGCAAAGATCCGCGAGGCGGCAAACGCAGAGGGAGCTAAGCATGCACAGGATGAGGAGACCATGAAGCTTTTGCAGCGCATCAAGGACTCCATCACGCACTCCGGAGGCGCCACGTCCGAAGTCAAGACAATCGTCCGCGACTTGCGTGGAGAGGTCTTGGGCATGGGTCGCGAGCTCGGTCGCAAGCTCGACCAAGTGAGCGAAACCCAGCTAAACGCCACACTCGACCGTTCTATCGAAGACAGTCAAGGAACTGTAACTGCCGAGGAAATTCATCGCGTTCTCGAGGATGGATTGAATGAGCTGAAGTCGCAGATTCACTCCATGCTGCAGGAGCGTGCCGCGCACGATGATGACTCGTTCAGACAGCTTGCCACAACAAAATCTGGCCCCAGCAGCGATGAGATATTCGCTCTGGTAAAGCATGCTATTGCGGAACAGCATGAGGCCTCGGCTCGAGAGGTGGTTCCGGTGAGCACCGGTCTGGAGCGTAACGATGTTCTGGAAGCAGTCAAGGACGGGCTGAAGGACTTTGAGCCCAACATCGAGCTGCAACAGTTCGGGCTGGAGCGCGATGAGATCATCACAGTCCTCAAGGAAGGTCTTGAAGACTATCAGAACAACCGTCCAGAGCCTGCTGGTCCAGGCATCGACAAAGCCGATGTCTTCGAAGCCATTCAAGAAGCTCTCAAAGACTTCCAGCCTGCTTCACCGGACCACCTGAACAGTGTCCGAGATGATATCCTTGGCGAAGTTCGCCTCGCTCTCGAGGAGTTCCGCGCATCTCCCAACGCACCTTCCTTTGATGAAGAAGCAACTCGAGCCGGAATTCTCGAGGCTGTCCGGGAGAGTTTTGCTGCACAAGCCCCGACTCGCGAGTTCGACATCAGCAGAGCTGATCTGTTCGAAGCTGTCAAGGCCAGCATCGATGGCACAACCATCCCATTCAACAGCTTCGGCGAGCAGGTCTTGCAGCAGCTTCACGAGCTGGTTGACGGTATGCGTGTTGAATTCAAGCAATATTCCGCCGCCAATGGCAGAGACACCGAGCAGGTCCTCGATGCAGTCAAAGATGGCCTGGAGTCTCTCCGTGCTGAAATCGAGAGCTACGTTGACCGTGCTCAAGACGTTACTGGCAAGGATGAGATCGTTGACACGGTCAAGATGGGCCTTGAGCAACTGAGAACCGATGTTCAAGGCTTCGTCGCCAACGGCCCTGACAACGATGGTGGCAAGGCAGACCTTCTGGAGTACATCAAGGCGGAGTTCGAGCATCTTCATGAGACTGTTGCAGCCTCTCGTGATGCGGACGAGTCAAAACCGGATGACAACGCCGCGAACACCGCCGCTATCATTCTTGCAATCAAGGAAGGCATGGAAGATCTCAAGGCCCAGACTGCACAAGCCCGTGAAATGAACAACGAGGGTGACGAAGACACCCGCGAGGAGATGTTCGAAGCCATGAAGGAGGAGTTTGAGCAGCTCAAGGGTGCAGTCTTGAATGCCCATGCTACCGACAAGGGCGAGCTTATGGAGACCATTCAAGACTCCATGGGTGCCCTCCACGCCAAATTCGACGGCAGTGACCTCGGCACCCGCTCTATCAGCGAGCACGAGGAAACCATCCAAATGGTACGCGACGATATTGCTCAACTCAAGGAACTTGTCAGCAGCACTGCCGCTCCTACCGACAACGGAGCCATCATTGAGGAGATCCAGCACACGATTGACGAGCTTCGCGCCGGTCTGTCGGCTGACCAGAGTGAAGCCTCCGCTGCGACTGTCAATACCTTCAAGGAGGAACTCGAGAACATCAAGGAAAGCTTAGGCAGTTCCATGGTCCTCGCTAGCGCTGGCGCTCCTGACAACAGTGAGGTGCTGACAGCCCTCCGTGAAGGCTTGGAAGAGATCAAGGAAGCCACATCAAAGAATGCTGCAGGTGATGGCGTTCCGACTGAGCTTCTGGAGGCGATGCGCGGTGAGTTCGAACAGCTCCGCAACTCGATCAACTCGACGATGGTCCATGGTGGCTCGAACGAAGAGGTCATTGATACAGTACGTCTTGGACTCGACGATCTTCGCTCTCACCTGGAGAAGAAGCTTGACTCCCCGGAGAGGACTGAGACGCAAACGAACAATATGCTCGATGCCATCAACGAAGGCCTGGAGACCCTGCGTGTCGATGTTGTGAAGACTCTCGACAAGCCTGCAGATTTGACTGTCAACTACGAGATCCTCGATACTCTCAAGGATGGTCTGGCGAGCTTGCGGGTGGACTTGGACGTGCTCAAAGACAGGCGTCCTACCAGCGAGCCGCGTCCGAGTGGCACGGAAATGGTTCTTGTGGAAGACCGTGATGTTGACGATGAGCAATCGCGCGAACTCTCCGACGAAGACAAGGCTGCCGCCGCGGCAGCTTCTGCTGGAGCCGCGGCAGGAAGCCAGAACGCCAACGTTGAGCACTTGGAGGTCTTGCTGTCTCAGCTACAGATCAAGATCGAGGCCATGGATGCCACCATGCAAGACAACATCCACTTGACTAAGGAGCCGGCCGAAGGAACAGCCACCAAGGTCGATCTAGAAGGCATCGAGCTCGCCATCCGTGACATGCAAGAACACGTCACTGAGTTTGCATCGAGGGAGCCACCTGCACCTGTGGTCCCTGAAGGTCTCGCTATGAAAGAGGACACTGATGCCATTGAGATTCTGCTTCAGAATATGAAGGAACAGGTCGAAGTCCTTGCACTGGCTGAGAACCCCACTGCGGCCTCCAAGGAGCAACTCGAGATGGTGGAAGGTGTGGTTCACATCACAAAAGAGGCAATCGACGAGCTGTCTGAGAAGATTGAGAGCACCACAGCCGGCAAGTCGGATGTCGCTGTCGTTGAAGTGCTTGCTCAGGACCTCAAGACCATGCTTGAAGAGCTCAAGGAGAAGATGGATGCTGAGCCTTCCGAAGAAGAGCAAGCTCTGCGCATGACCAAAGCCGATCTGGATGTTCTCGGTCTCATTTGTACCGAGATCAAAGAGAAGGTCGAAACCATGCAACTTCCTGACCCGGCAGAGATGCCCACCAAGGCCGATGTCGAGCAGCTGCAAGGCTTGATCGCTGACTTCCGCGAGAGCCACGACAAGATGAAAGACAGCTACGAGAGTGATATCGCCATCACTGCGAAAGCCTTTGATGACCGCAAGACTGAGTTCCAAGACACCGTGCAGCACATCGAAGACGTCAAGACCAGTCTTGTGGAGATCAAGGAGGAGCTCGTTGCTAAGTTGGCCGAAGGCGAGACTGGCATGAACACCCTCGGCGAGACTCTCAAGTCTCTTGAAGAGAAGTCCAACGACGAAGGCATGAACGCTGACGTCAAGGAGATTCTTGAGACCGTTAAGGCGGAGTTCGAGAAAGCCCACGGCGCGCTAGAGGCCATGAAGACTGATGGTGAGCAGCACGCAGCTACTTCTCTTGAGAAGCAGGGCGAGCACAAGGAAGCCACTATCCTTGAGCTGACTGTAAAGCTTGACGTTCTCTTCGACGGAATGATGAGCAAGTTCGACGATGCGCAGACAGCAGCAGACAACAAGGCCAAGGCTGTGGAAGAGCAGGTCACTGCGCAGAACGAGCTGTTCGACAACACCAAGGTCATGGCCGACGATCTCAAGTTGTCGATCGACACCTTGGGCACGGCTCTCACGACGTTCACGACCACTTACCCTGATGCCGTTGAGAAGGCCGCAGAAGACTCCAAGATCGTGTTCAACCGCGTGGACGACACCTACAACAAGCTTGACGCCTTCACAGCGGCTTACCCCGAAGCTGTGGAAAAGGCGGCGGAGGACTCCAAGACCTTGTTCAATCGCGTCGATGACACGTACAACAAGCTCGACGAGACTCAGCAAGGTCTACTCCACGAGCACACGGTGGCACGTGAGGAGCTCGACAAGGTTGTTGCTGCGGTCGCTGCAGTGCAGAGTGATCTCACTGAGCACAACCCTCGCTTCATGATGTCCTTGAAGGAGGTTCAAGCTCTGATCAGCCAACACTACGAGCACAGCCAGCAGGCATCTGAAAGCGCGGCAGAGCACGCCTCGGCCATGAAGGAGTTCCAGGAGCAGATCAAGGCCAGTTTTGAGGAGTCCAGGGCCAGCGAGGCCGAGCGGGCCGCTGAACTGAAGAGAGAGTTGCCTGCTCTGATGCCTACACCTCATGAAGAGCCTGAGAAGTACGATGACACTGCCGTCCACGAGAAGCTTGATCAACTCGTGAGCCGCGCGACCTTGACGGCAGATGACAAGTACGACGATGCCGGAGTGCACACCAAGCTCGATGAACTCATGGGTCACGCCGCAAAGGCTGCTGATCCTTCTGCACAGATCGAACGTCTTGACCAGATTCACGAGAAGGTCATGGCTACTGCTGCCGAGGTCTCTGCCTTTGTGGCATTGCAGAGCAAGCAGATCACTGCGGACCACGAGAACAAGGAGAGAGAAGCTGAGGAGATTGCGCTTCTGCTTGAGAGGCGCCTCGTTCAGAAGGATCAGATCGAGTCTGAGATTACGAACCTGAATGGCGAGAAGGATTCATTGCTTACTCTTGTCGAGAGCTTGCGTGCAGAGCGCGAGGCGCTGGCTTCGCAAAAGTCCAAGATGCAAGCCGATGTTGCGAGCTTGGAGACTGCCTTGCACATTCGCCGCGATGAACTCCACGCCATGGACGCTAGGGCTGAGCAGATCGAGAAGAGGATGCTCGAGGGTGTCATGAACCAATCACGCATGATTCTGCTTGCCAAGTCTGCGAGAGTCCCCAAGCCTCCGTCACCCAAGAAGAAGCAACAAGGCCGCGACCTCAGGAACACCAGTGGCGCATCTGCAATGACTGGCATCTCGGCTGCCCCCTCGTCTGTAAAGGCCGCCCAGGCTTTGACAACTGCCAAGATTCGCCCTCCGATGGCAAGAACTGCTCCGACCTACAATGCCGCTGAGCGTCGTATCATGAGCTTGAGCCAGATCAACAACAACGTGCCGACAGGCGCCCATGCTTTCAAGAGCAAGACACCCAGCTTGGTGTCTTCCAACACTGGTGTCAGTCGTAGTCAATCCGTCAGATCGAACTTGCTGGGTAAGCCTACCTGGAAGAGCGGCAAGAGGCACACGAGCTTGGGCACTTTCAACAAGGAGAATGAGATTCTTTCGGAGGAGTCTGAAGGCGAGCTCGATTCGCACCAGGATGTTTCCACTATCCATGAACCAGAGCATGAGGAGTTCGATTCGGACGCTGGTACTGAGCGCCGTAACTCCCACCTCAGCCAGTCGAACAGCGCCATGAGTTATGACGACGATCGTAGCAGCTACTTGGATGGTCCGACACCAGCTTCGGAGAACGGCGCGCGCTTCAGCTTCGAGCCTTCGGAGTACACCTATGGAACCGGAAGCTACATGACTGGTTCTGAGACTGACCGTCGCGACAGCCTGGAGAGCACCGTGGACGGCACCGTCGGCGTCCCTTCCACGCTTCAAGAAGAAGATGAGCTATCGCAAGCAGCCGCTGGTGCTGAGCAACATGAGCCAGAGCAATCGGAGCTGAGCGTAGACCACTCCGAAGATGGCGCGGAAGACACCATGCTGCAACTCGAGGCGCCGCCCAGCATGGACCAGATCACGAAGGGCCAGTATGCGCCGCCGAGTGACAGTGGTCTCGGAACCGACTTGCCCACCGTCGAAATGGAGAGCAGACGCGGTAGCGACTACTTCCAGCAGTAGTCTTTGAAATGACATCGCCACTCTGTTGGAGAGAGGGAGAATGGTATGACTTACGATTACGGAGTTTGGACGGTTCTTTTTTCTTTGGGGGAGAGATTGTGTTGAAGTTGGGAGTTGGAAATTGGGTATGGCATAAATAACTCTTTTCGTTTTTCGTTTCTCTATGTCCACTCGTTGGGCTTTGGTTTCCATCGTACAGTGTGGAAATGCCAGGAGAGTGTGCAGCATTAGGGTACATAGCAGTTGAAAGGTTGTTTTGGCATGTTGTAATGTTTGTTCGTCACGGTATCAGCGTCAGCATTTTACTTCAAGCAAGGTGAATACGATTAGAATTTCTTACAATTAGTATACACATCCGTATGGTCATAACTGGTTGATTGATCCATTTGGGTTTCCGCATACCCCGTAATTCGCGTTCTACTCTCTCGATAGTACTCTTGCGCATACACGTAGGCAGTCGAACATTCTGTCCCGGGCGGATCAATATTTCAACCCCCAAGACAGCTTTCTGGAACGCGTTCATGCATTGGAGGCATTCAATAGACGAACACCCTCGATTATGTTCTCTAAATCAACATTCAATGCCGCGGAGAGCTGTTGAGTTGGTTTTGCGGTCTTCCAAAACTCCGCGCTCATGCCATCAGCAGTCCTTGGTTCCAAATATGTAGCTTGCCACTGAGACGTTTCTCCTCTTTCAATTGTGTGAACGCCTTGGTGTGTTGTGGTATCGGTGACGCGTTGCTCTGTCGTGTGGCTCCTGACCGCGAGATGCTTCTTACCGCTCACCAACTCAGATACCCGTCTTGCCACCCCTACAGTATCACCAACATGGTGCCTCGCCATCCGATCAAACTATACAGCCGAGCTACACGCTTCCAATCATGTCTGCAACCAAGTCGAGGCTTCGACCCCCTCCTAGAGCAAAAGTTGGCTTCCCACCGCCAGAAAATTTTCTCTATGTCCGTAAGAACTGGATTTAGCACAAAACAACAACCAACACAGATACAACGATACTGCAACGTGCAAAAGAATTGTCTCCCCTCGCGGGATCGAACCGCGGGCCTCAAGATAACGAGTGAACGTTTGTTGTTGTAGCAGTTACAGTCTTGCGCTCTTCCAGCTGAGCTAAGGAGAGGTTGTGAGCGGAGAAGCTCACGTGATGACTTCTCAGAGCTGCTACCAATTATATTCCACATTGTTAAGCTTCCAGAACCCGTGGTGGGGAGACTGAAGAGCCCTGATGTCTGCGTAGGTCAAACACGGTGTGAAAGGCTATGTCAAGCTGGCAAGTATTGCAAACATGTGGCAAGGCGGACGTGTTTTGGACCAATTGTGCCAGGCGTCACTCGCGGGGCCAGGATGACCACTCGCAAGAGCAACAAGATATTTTCTTCGACCGGAGTGGGAGCATGGGAAGTATAGGCGTGAACCAGCAAGCAAGTTGGCGGAGGGCTAAGCGGTCTTCTCACGGCCAGATTGCGTGATCCAGAAAGCTGGTTCGAAGTACGCGTGCAGTTATATAGATGATTTGCTATTGCGAGTATTATCGTGTGCGTTGGCACGTGGATATGGTGGAAGTCGCTATGATGGAGTCTGGTCACATTGTTGGTGAATTTGGCCGGGAGTTCTGTTTGACGTTTGTCGGCTCCCACAGCTACCGGCTTCGCATATATGAAATTTGCAAATGACATTTAAACGACTGAGAAACACCAAATGTTAGATTGAGCCGAAGAATACGACACCGAAGACGTATATTCGCATTTTATAAGAGAACTGATCGATGCCACTTGGGGTAAACAGGGTTACCAACCCTTTTCATCCTCCCGCCACTGCTGCAAGCACTTCCCCACGCCGATCTCCCGCTTCCTCTGTTTACTCGCTTCAATGCCAAAGAAACACACCCCCCACCAGGCACCACCACAACAAAACCTCCTCAAAACCCACAATGTCCGCCCCAACAATCTTCGAAACGGACACCCTCACCGGGCCCCGCGCCACCGCCACCGCCCACCGCAAAGTCGAGCTGCAATCCCCCGCCGACCTCGCCTACCTAATCGCGAACGTGTCGCGCGCGGCGCGCACCAAAATCGACACGCACTTGCCGCCTGACGCGGCCCCTGAAAGCGGCGAGGATGCTCTGCGACGCCGTGTAGAAGCGCTGGTGGAGGAGTATATCCGGCAGACGTTCGAGGGTGCGAAGGAGGGGATGGAGATCAATGGGATGGGGGCGGGGGAGATGGAGGAGGTGTTGAAGAGGGTTGGGGAGGGGGAGGGTCAGTGTTTTCCCCCTTGTGTTTTGGAGGCTATCGTTGGGCGTGTTGGGAGAGAAGGGTGATGAAGAAGGCTAACCGCTGGTTTACAGAAATCGAGCCCTTCGATGCAAAGCTCGCGCAGCGCGTGCAAGCGCTTTCGGCACAGATTGAGAGTCAGACGCTCGAGCTTGCGAGTCTGCGACGCAATGCGCCTGGTGCGACGGCGAAGAAGTTTGAGGAAGAGTTTAAGAGGAGGAGTGAAGAGGATGAGGCGCGTGTTAAGAAGCAGGAGGAGCTGGACGCTGAAGCAGCGAGGGAATTGAAATTGGATGCGGGAGATTTGGAGCGCATGGGCGAGGTTCAAGGGACGTGGCAGCGCGGTACGGAAGAATTGGAAGAGTTGAAAGGGAAAGTTGGAGGGACTGTTGCGAGGATGGAGAGGGCGAAGAGAGCTGTGGAGTTTGTGGAAGGATCGGGTTGAGGATGTGTTGTGTATGGTTGGTTGGGAGTTTTGGGGGTTCTTGGTTTATTTTGTTTGGACTGCGTATGATACCCAAGAGGCCGAAAGGCTTCAATTACGACTGCATGGGAGCATGAGCCGACGAGAACTGCGACTGGCCTATGAGAAGGTCACGTTGCGGCGCTACGAAATATCATCTGCAGAATGACTGAGATATTGATGCGTGTAATGACCAACCTGGCTTGAGCTGTAATGGCACGATACATCAACAACAACGGCCATCGATGTGTCGAGACTTTTCACGCGCAATTGCCGTGGACAACGTGTGTGCCGTAAGGCCATCTTCCAGAAGAACAGCAGCCGTCGCAAGCTGGCGCGTTCCATCGAGATGATGATTGATTTGGTGACACGCGCTCACCTATACGGCATGAAACGACGCCGCCTCGTCATTGTGACCTGCCTGATATTCCACCTAGAACCAAGGTTCGAAGTGAACATCAAATACCGAGAAAGTAGGCAGGCAAAACAATCACGGTACAAGTTTCACAACCACCCCAGACATAAAACCATGCCCCGAAACAATTTTGTGCTGAAATCCCCCGGCCCTGCGTCTCGATCTCCAATATATCCTGCTTTCGCACATCGCTTGGTGGCGTCGGGCCAGAGCGTTCGAGATGTCTCGAGACAGTCTGTGGCTCCAGAGTCCAATCACACGACACCGGAACCGAGTCCGACCGGAGTCGACTGCGGGAGTGTGGATTTATCTCGAGTTTCACGATTGTTTGCGGAACTTGCGATCCCAAGGGGACCCTGTGTTGATCGGCGTCGTTGGTATAGCTACGTATACCAATTCAATCTGTCGATTGGCACGGGTTTCTGACGTTAGCCGGGCGGATGACTGAGATTGGTCGATACTGCGAGAATTCATTCGTGCGCGTGCTTTGAATGTGTGCTCGATTGGATCAGTTTTAGCATATGATACGACAAGTGCTGTATTAGCGCGGACGAAGAATCGTGCCCTGTTAGATCCCAGCAAGATATACGATCAATTCGGTTTGTGTTAGAGTATTGTGGCTTGCAAGGTGTATTTTGTCACGGGTTGCCTTCGCTTCCTGGATTGTGGAATCGGGGATTTGTCAGATCATCTGCGCTTTCGCGTGTGCTTTTTGAGGCTCTGGAGCTGTGCGTCCCCGCTGGAGCAACAATGGAAGCCGTGTAGGCGCTTGAGCGGAGGACATCGAAGATTCAAAAGCGACAAATCGAAGATTTTGATTGAGATGTTACCCGATAACTGGCTGTTTAGGATGACCTTGGTGTTTGCCGAGCGCTGACAACGGAACAGGCGCGGATTCGGTGTCAGCCATGGCCACTCGGCCCCAAAGTGGTATGGTAGAGCTTCGGCTGGGGCTTTATGTAAGTTTGCTGGCAGGCGGTGGGCTGGCAGAGCTTGGATGATGTATTTGCGGCGGTTATACATCTGTGCAAACGTGGTTGTCGATGCATACAGTACGTGGACTTTGCGCGCCATGACGCCAGACTGCGAATCGACCCTGCGAACATGCGGGCAGCACACACACGATGCAACTATAACGTCTCGCATGACGAAAGGGCGTGTATAAGGGAAAGGGGAATTCCTGGAAAAAGTAGGAGGATTGGTGTGGGTGAATCGGCGATGGAGAAGTTTGACGAGTAGGTTCGGCAGGATGACGCCCAGGGTCTGTCCGACAGGGCTGGGCGGATGGGAGGCTTGATCGCGATTGTGTGCGCCATCGCCAGAGGGATCAGAGATATCGAGAGAGCATCGCCGGCTGGTTCGAATATATCGAGGGCGCATCGTCGGCTTGATCAGAGATGTCGACACGGGACGGTTGGGGCGATCAGAGATGGCAGCGCTGCATCTGTGATGATGAAGATGCTGCTGCTGAGTGCCATGCCACGGGTTCGTTGGTGCATTCATGTTGGTAGAGTCGTGGCAGTGTCGGATGTAGGATGTTTCGAGGGAGCATACGCAAGAAGCAAGAATGGCAGGGTAGTACTGGAATAGATGTATGTGATGATCGACATTGTCCTAGAATCTGCATTGATGTGACCATGCAAACAGTACCACCACCATCGTAACATAAAATCATTGCATTATTTCTCCTACATAGGTACAGTGTCCAGGGTCAGGAAGCAGCTCCGGTCCAGACCAGACTGCGCCACGGCCGTTTGGTATGCAGCAGCAGTTGGTCCTGGCGTCGTCGAGCGCACGGAAGCGTCAGCCGAACTCTCGATCTGCGCGACCTCACACGCAGACGCAGCGATCGAGAGTCTTCGGGAGGCCAGCCTGTGCCAGTCGAGCCAGTGTGCGCAGGCGTCATGTCGCGCCCACTCCTACTCATGCCTGCACCTGCATCTGAGATCGATCCAGCATCACGTCCATCGCTGTCCTCACATCCCCTCCTAATCCCCGATCTGCCCAATCCACGACCCACGCGCCCAACGCCACTGATCCAACACCCTCTATTCGAGAGAGAGCCTCGTGGGCAGCCTTTCAATCCGTTTTTCGACATCCCATCCCATCCCACCAGACACTCCACCACCACCGCCGCAATCCACCTAACCCGTACCCAGTCGCCACCCCTGCATCTCCAACAGACGTCGTGGATTTCGGTCGACCGCAACACCATACTCCCACATCACAGCCATAGTGCCGCCTGGCTCGCATGGATCTCCCACGCCATTA
The DNA here is from genome assembly GCA_024604135.1 of Cladosporium velox. Classification (NCBI taxonomy): domain Eukaryota; kingdom Fungi; phylum Ascomycota; class Dothideomycetes; order Cladosporiales; family Cladosporiaceae; genus Cladosporium; species Cladosporium velox. The sequence continues at coordinate 1,591,261 of JANIIF010000008.1, read as the reverse complement.
GCTAATAATCCCTCTCGACATCACCTCTTCTCACCACCGAAATGTCGAACCATCATGAACAGAGGACCGCAACACCTGCTGCCGAACCTCGGCCGGCCTCGCACCTCAACTCTCGTCGCCCACCTGCACACCGGTCTGTCTCTCTACGACACTCGCCTCCCAAGTCTGCACCGCCTACTTCCGTGCAAAACTTGAAGCCACCGCAATCCGTTCCACAAAGTGGCCACACCTCGACACAGACCGAACTCACTAGCAACAGCGACGGCTCGCCATCAAGCCTGCGCCCTCTCAATGGAAGAGGCAGCTCCGGCGAGAGCAGCAATGCGGACAAGTGGTTCGATCAATCCAACAATGCCCCAAAGGAGAGCAGCAATTCCTATGCCGACAACGACCCTCCATTTTTCATGCGCCATGGCTCTTCGTCCGAAAGTCCGCCCGATGGTCACAACCAACATTTTCGCCAATACATCAACCACGACGGCTCACAATCGCTTCCTCTCCGGGCAGGGCAGTTGAAGCTTGGTACCCCTGGTGGTAGCAGTGCTGAAGATTACCGTGGCGTCATCGACGACCTTACAATTGAGAACAAGAAGCTGAAGAGGCGATTGAAAAAGTATGAGAAGCTTCATGATGCACACTTCAAAAATGAGAAGCTATTTGAGATCAGAGTACACGGCTTGGAGGCCGACAAGAAACGAGAGTTGGAAGAACTTCTTCGCAACTTTGCGGGAAATCTTGCTACTCAACAGCCTGCGTCGGGATTTCCCTCCAATGGCTACGAGGGCATCATCCCTGGTCTGAAGTCTCACCAAACTGCATCTTCGCAGACTTCGATGCGACACAGCGACTCGGCTTATGCGTCTATGTCTGCGTCTGGCCAAGGATCATCGGCGCCCTCTGGCGGCGATAGCAAGCACCGTCACATTGTACAGGCCGCCAAGTCACGACAGCAAAACATTCACTCATTCCTCCACCACATTCCCGAGGGTCTGCAACCTGGCCACAACCCCGAGGCGATGACAGAGCGTGCGAAGAAGAAGCTGGTTGTTCGCCGTCTGGAACAGATCTTTGCTGGTACCGATGCTCTCGCCGGTCCCCATCATCAAGCACTTCAGCAGCAAGATGTTTCTCAAATGGCCGCTCGTGCCGACCGCAAAACAGGTGATGCTCAGGGTCGCCCAGTCGATGTGGAAGGTCTTCGCGAGTCTGCCATCATGAACCAAGAAACAGAAGATCCTCTTGATATCGGAGCCAAGAGACGATCCGCTGCCAAGGGCACCGATTCACTCAACCACCAAGAACCTGAGAAGGTCGCAGAGTACGACTTTGCGGACCAGTCGCCTGACGAAAAATCCGACGAACAACGACCAACTCGCCCATTGGATCTCGACCCTGATCGTGCCCAGATTCCTGCTGACAACGTACGATATATTCGCCACCTTGGCTTCTCCCCTCAGGACCCCGAGTATTCACGCACCCCAGAAGACGGCCATGGTTGGGTGTACCTGAACCTTCTGGTCAACATGGCTCAGCTTCACACGATTCACGTGACTGCCGACTTCGTGCGCAAAGCCGTCACTGATTGCAGCGATCATTTCGAGGTGTCCGAGGACGGTCGCAAGGTCCGCTGGAAGGGTGGCTCTAGAGTGACCAAGACGAGCAGCTACGGTGGCGGCTCATCTCGGGAGCGCACAGACGAAGACATTCAAAGCCCACGTAAGAAGCTCAAGACCGCAAATGGCAGAGGTGCGGAGAGTTCCAGAGCCGTGTCCCAAAGGGGCAACGGCACATCGGCACGCAAGCCACAAAACGAACTCGGCAGACTCATGTACACGCCGCTCTTCTCTCACCGATCATCATCTACCGACAGCGCAGCATCCTCGTCCGAAGCAGAAGATGAGGACGACTCGCCACTTCAACATCAGCTTGGCGCAGAGTCATCGGCTATGACCAGCTCTGGAGTTCGTACGATTGTCGCGCCAAAAAAGAAGAAGAGTCATGACACAGGACCCATCATTTTCTACAACAATGCCCGCTTCTGTACCGATTTGAGTGGCGACTCAACCTTGCGAAGTAGTGGTGCGCCAAATTACAAGACGCCCTCACTTGCGCCAGTAGGTAGGACTCCTGTCCATGAGGGACCAGGTCACATCTTTGAGAAGCGTGGTCCTCTTGAAGAAGCGACCTTACTCCCAGAGCCTATGGACCTTGCGGACAATCCTATACCGGACTCCCAAGAGCTTGCGTTCCCACCTTCTTCACCACCGAAGCCAGGCAATCGCATGCAGACTTCATGCCCCATCAACCTTGAGGTCACTGGCATGGGTGGCGTGTATCCCGCAGACAACTTCGCCATTAACATTGAAAGTCGTCACGCTGCGATCGATCAGAACGAGGCACCTTCGGTTCCGATCTCAAGTACCACCAAGAACCTACCAGACCGCTTCGCAAAGATCCTCCAGAGCGACGACCCTCAGCGACAAGTCCGTGCCGCCGTGGCCCAGCGCTACCTCAACATCGAATGCGTGCAGCACGCGCCCTCCGTGCTCCCGCCCGCACTTTGTTTCGTGCCCGACGACGAGTCCATGTCCGATGACGAAAGTGACCCAGTCGACGATATGTCCATCTCGCCCTCCTCGCATGACGCTCTCCCGCCCTCCACGGCACCTCAGACCATGTACATGCCCGACGTCGACTCCGAAGACTCCGACGAAGACATGGCCGATGAAGAAGATGATGACTCCTCTTCCTCCAGCGACGCCGAATCAGACGGCTCCCTCGACCTCCTCGCCGCAGCCCGCAAGGCCGACCCCGAAGCCGTTTTGCGCAAGGAGCGCCAGTACGACGCCGAGATGGCGGAGCGTCTCGCCGAGGAGATCCCTGCTGGCAGCTCGGCGGCCACTGCAGGCGGCGGAAGCGGTTTCGCCAGCCCGGCCAGCGGCGTCGACAAGCGAGAGTACCGCAAAGCCAAGGAAGAAGCGCGTCAGAAGCAGCAGGTCAGCGCAGCAACTCCTGCAAGCTTGAAGCGCGCGCGCACCAGCGATAGCATGGACGTGCAGGGCCAGGAGGGCTCGAATGAGAGCAGCGGCGAGGATGAGGAGGAAGACGGCAATTGATTGCGAAGCGAGTCAACCGTATTGACGGAACCTTTCAGCGCCCATTTTTCTGTTTTCTGCTTTCTTTTGATGGGCTAGCGAAGCGTTGGTTTTTTTTCCTTCCCTTTATGTTTGCGTGCTTGTTTTTGATTCCAACGAACATATACCCCAGCATCTCTTGGATTTGTGGATTTTCTGAACTTAGATGGGGCGGTTGTAGATAGTGTGGGTGGATGGACTACGTAGCATACCAGATGGACAAACGAAATTACGAACAAAAGAAAAACCAACTATCTACGTGTTTTCGTGGCCATCCAAGTGTTCTTTTTTGACATCCTTTGCCTCGTTGATACCGTTTTCATTGTCAGCATAGTTTTTCAAGTCTGTGTTATGTTTATTCCTTCTCTGACGCCAACCGTGGCTGTCGCGCTGTGCTTCCGCGGAGATTCGAAGCTTGTGGGCCTTTTTGTGCTTTCAGGCGGATGTGTTTATTCTCGAAGGTTATCGGGAAGTTTGATGGAATCGCTCTTGTGGATGCTATGTTATCGTTCTGGTAGCTTGAGTGCTGATAGTGTTCATTTACACTTGTAGTACATGATTTCCTTTATGTTTTGCGCGTAACTGAAGAAGACATCGAAGCCGGCAGCTGTAGTCATTCGGACCCCTTCTTATCACACGTAATTCGGGTCGAGGTTGATTTTCACGTCACGTGTCATGTCGCTCAACAAGACTGCAATGACACGGACCTGGAGGTTTGATGCGAAGTCGATATTTGGAGAATGCTTTCTGGAGTTCTCCAACAAAAGGGTTGGGGAAAATGAAGCGATCTTATTTCTGATATTATTGCTTCAAGGACGTGCAGGCTATGTACCTAGGTAGCCTTATCACGAGCTTTCCTTGGCGTCTCGACTTGGCGATATGTGAAGATGTAATGAAGCTTAGGCAGGTAGTGATATTTTTTTTGACGGAGATGTCACGTAAACCTTCGTGTTGTACCAGCTTCTGTCAACTGGATGAACTTGAAGCACAAAGGTCTGGTTGCGGAGCGCCACCATGTTCAACTCTTGAAAGTCGGACTACAATGGCCGCTCGTATAATGATAACGTGTGTATTTACGAGGCAGATGCCGTTCGCCCAGGAAGGAAGGATTCGGCCTTATGGTTCCACGGCATCTGCTACTCTGTACTGGCGCGAGACCTCGACCATTCTGCTGGTCTGGCTGGCGCAATCCTCGACGGGGTATGCTACCTAATATGGTGATGGATGCGTCAATTTTCGCCATAACACATGGTAAAGCACGTTATATTGCGGCGACCGGCAGTGGTGAGGTTGTCCTCGTGAGTCGTGGAGATCCACTTTCTCACCCTGAACGTTGGAAACTTGACTGATGTAGGTATGTGGTCCGGTGGGCGCTTTTGGTGGTCTAGAGGACGATGTTATTGCTATCCGAACTACCGAACGAAAAGGCCCGGGGCGAATTGGCCGTGCATATTGAGGAGCGAGTAGGAGCTGTCGCGGAAGTGTAGATATCTCCAATTTCACGGCTCAGGCGACGGCGTTGATGTGTGTGGGTGAGCTGGGCTGTGCGTAGTGTGGAGGGCGTGCAGATCTTCTCTTTGCATATAGAGTTTGGGCCAAGCACCAAGCAGCATGCCCGTTGCCGTCACTTCCCTGGCCTCGTTCCTTCCCTGCGCGTGAATCGTGAGGGCAGTCATCGCCATCTCACCTGCACGTGTAGCCGCCTTCAAGCTAACGATCCCGAGGATCTGGATATCGCACTTCACCTCGCAAATCCTCCCCTCGTACACCTTCTCGTATCATACCACCACACCCGACCCTCTACCGATCTCCTCTGGTCCTCTGCCGGCGCGCGCAATCCGTCGCACACGCGGGACCGCCCACGCTCTTAGCTCGTTCCCGCTCCACCTTCTGCGCCCGCACCTCCAATCGCTCGCCACATTGTTCACCACCCCTGGTCCACGTCTACCGCGCCGCGCCCTGCCGCTCCCCAGAAACCCAGCATCACCGACATCGAGACATCCATATACCCGGAGCTGCACCATCGCATCCATCACCTGGGAAAAGGCTTCTTGCCTGCGCCATCGCCGCCATGAGCAGCAACAATTTCCTGGACCCTTCGCTGCACGATCAGGACGCGCCGGAAATCAAGCACCAACCCCCGCCACCGGGTATGGATGGCTATTACCATGCTCCAATGCCGCACCACCAACCGCAGCCTCATCCACAGCCGCAGCCTCAGCAGCAACAGCAACAACAGCAGCAGTCACAGCAACAGCAGCAGCAGCAGCACCAGCAGCAGGTAATGAATGTCCCTGCCGCCGTCCAGGAAGGCGCTATGCCACCGCAAAGCGACGTCGACGAATTCTTGCGCAAAAAGCGCAAGGCCAGAGAGCACAAGGCGTGCTATCCTTGTAGGCAGAGGAAAGTCAAGTATGTGCTTTCGTCTCGTCTTAACCGTGGAACATATTATTTTATATCGCACAGGCATCAGTTTCGCGATGCCAAGTCATAACACATTCTCAAGACAAGGCTTCTGACTCTGATTTATAGATGTGACCTTTCCCGACCTTGTCAAACATGTCGAGACAGAGATCACCCAGAGCTTTGCTCCTACCATCCGCCTAACAAGAGACAAGCTGCCGAGCAACCTGCTCCACCAGTACCCGTGCCACGCTCTGAAGACGGCTTCTCAGCATCTGGTATGGTTCCTGCTGCAGCGGGCAATGTGACTCTCAGCCAGGCTCAGTTCGACATGCTGTGCAACAAGCTGCATGGCCTCGAGGAATCCATCACAGAACTACGAAACGAACTCTCGCGCAACTCGCAAGGCCAGGCGGTGAACAACAACCATGATCCTGCACTTTATGCCGCGCGTGATGACCAGAAGAGCAATGCTGATCTCAGTATTTTGTCTAATGGCCAAACGCCCAATGGTGACGGCAAGGCGCCCCAATTCCAGAGACATGCTGCCACACACGGAATTCACGCGAAGAACGAGATGGCAAGTCTCTTCTCCGACCCAGCTTACCTTTTTCAATGATCTAAGCTAACAGAACCAGGGACAAACCGTACACTTTGGAGCAGGCTCAATACCCGCTTTTCTCATTTCCATGCGCAACGGCGGCAACACTAATCTAGATGAAGCGCAAGAAGTTCTTAACAAGTCAATACTGCCAATGTTCGGTCTGGACAACGAGCAAGCCACATATCCATTCGTGGACCTGTGGGGCCTCCCTCACGGATCAATAGAGCGAGTCCAAGAGCTCGCGAAAGCTTTGCCGACTGATTCACAGAGTCTGTCATTCTTCCGATATTACCGCGATATGGCTTTTGTTATCTATCCTGGTCTGGCACAGCTCGAAATGTTCGAAGAGGAGCTGAACCAGTTCCTTGTCGTTCGAGCTGCAAACGATGCCTCGGGAGAAGGAGTATCTGAGCAAGAGGTGCACGGTCAAGATTTCCATTGGCTTGGCTTGTTGTTTGCTGTGCTCGCGAGTGGAGCGCAAAGTTCTCAGATGCAACGGAAGGAGCGTGAGCTGACGTCGCAAGTATACAGTAAGCCTGATTTGTTCTACTCACCCCCTACACTTTGCTGATCATTCACAGTTTGCTGCGCGATGGAGTGCCTACGAATTGTCAACTTCCTCTCACAAGTCAGACTCGAGACCGTGCAGACTTTGCTGATCATCCAGAACGTCTTGACCAACAACATGAATGCTGCGACTGCTTGGGCGCTGCACGGACTTACCATACGACTTGCGCAAGGTCTCGGAATCCACCAGCCTTGTCCCCCAAGCATACCTAGAGAACTGGCATTTCCACGGTCAAAACTGTGGTGGGGCGTTGTTTGGCAAGATAGCCTGCTCTCGATCATATACGATCGTGCTTCGGGACCAACAACCGCGACAAAGACGACCATGCCTATGCCAATGCGCTACGGCAACATCTCAGAGTACCACAGAACTATGTACCCTCTGGTGCAAGTGGGTCTCGAGATTGTCCGTGATCGTGAAAGGATCAGCGAAATGAGCGCTCATGAAATGCACGAAAAGATCGCCACCCACCGAGAAGCCATCAGCCAGCTCATGAGAGATTCTGCCGAATACCTCAGGGACTCGAGAAAGTGCACTTCGCCACAACAAACGCTGGAACATTGGGCTTTGTATCTGCACACATCCTACACTCTCTCCGAGCTGTGTCGACCGGCCATCAGCACTCGCCACGCCAGCAGGGAGATGCTCTCGGCGTACAAACCGTTGTGTGTTGACAACCTCATCAACACTGTTGAGGCGTTCTTGGGCCTCAACAACATTACAGCCTACGCTCGTCAGTCTTGGGCGGCGATTCATCGTGGACTGGGTTCTGCTTTACTTCTCGGCATTCTTGGCGAGCACAACAAGAACGATCGCGCGCGCCATCTTCTCGCCCGCTTCATCAGCGCAATTCACGATATCACCACCAATATTGATCCCAATGAGGTGGCTGCACCTTTGCAGCGCGGAATTTCTGCACTGAACCGCTTGGGTATCTCGGAAGTTCCTGGTGGTCAGCAGCGCTACGAGGAACACTTAAATGACGCTGGCATTGGCTTGTCAGCCGATGGCTCTCTGAAGCTAGAGCACAATCCAGCGATGTACACCACACCGAACTCGGAAATGGGATCTGGTGACGAGCAGTCGCCTTACTCGGTGCTAAACACGATCTTGTGGGGAGCTACCAACCCTATGGTGCAACAGACTCACGGTCATGGCCACTTGCCTGTTCCAGGCATATGATGATAAAAGGTCTGATACACACGGTCGACTGGACTTGGCCACGAACAAGGCGTTTGCTGAAAAGGTGGGTATTGCTTTTGGGGAGCCAGACGGGTGGTGCAGAAATGCGGCGTTAGATCCACGGGTCAGGTGGCTGTGAGATATCCTTGTGCCAAAAATTGGTGATTTTTATGTTAGTGTTGGAATGTTATCTGAATATATTTTTGCACACCTCTCGGACCTTGCCGTGTGACCTTGCTTCATTTTTGTCCACATCGGTTGTGCTGGCTCCTTCCATAGGATTCCCGAGCTCGCGTTCCCTTCGTGTCCATCGATGTCTGCTGAGAACTATTGTGCGTGGTCGATACTTGGGGCTGTGAAGTCTTCTCAGGCCAAGTGATGTTTTCTGGATAGCTGACTTGACGATCATCGATTGATTCGGTTCATTCTTCTGTAGACAGTGCATTGCAGCCGCCTGGGCTTTTTAGGAATTGGCGGTTCATCAAATACAATATCCGAAATCAAAATGAGAGAACTGCATGAGATTCATCGTCATCAAGTCAGATTCTATACCTCTATCAATGCGCGCAACAAATCAATGGGCTATAACTCATCATGCTTCGGTCGTCCAGAGTCCTTGTGAAGATCGACTCCCTTCTTCTTCCTCCACTTCTCCCAAAGCTCGAAGAACTCCTTCTCCATGCCCTTCTCCATCTGATCGGGCAGGACAACCACGTATTCAACATGCAGCGAGCCGAACTCTGGCCCGTCGCCCTCGTGCCGCCACACCGGCATACCTTCGCCCTCGATCACTTCCACCGCGCCCGGCTGCACGACCTCGCCGCGCTTCCTCTCCAGCCTGACGACATGTCCGTCCAAGTGTGTGATGTTCCTCTGCCAGCCGCCCATCCAGGCTTCTCTCAACGAAAGCGCCTCGCGCCAGAACAAGTTCTTCTCTTTCCTTCTGAAGAACGCGCCATCGTGCCTGTGCGCCTCGTCCGCCGAAATCTCAGGATCCTTCTCCACGACATTCACCACCAGATCGCCCGCCTCATAATCGGGACTCTCGTCCGCTTCGTTCTCGTAGTTCACCCGCACGCCCTTTGGCATGCCAGGCTCAATGTGCAACTCATACGACTCCTCCGACCTAACCACGCGCTGGCCATTGCAAGTCTTGCAAACATGCTTGACAGTGCTGCCTTTCCCGCCGCACGCATCACACTGCATCTGCATCTGCTGGAAAATCCCCGGCGCCAGCATGTGCTTCTGCACCACCATGCCGTGGCCTTTACACTTGTGGCAAGTGTCGCGCTCGCCGTCCTCGCTGCCGCTGCCGCTGCACTTCTCGCAGATGATCTGCTTCTCCACTTTGAACTCGTGCTCGGCGCCGACGTAGAAGTCGCGCAGCGGCATGTGCACCCTGACCTCCATGTTCGGGCCCCTCCTCTGTCCTCGTCCGAAATGCCCTCCACCGCCGAAGAACTGCCCGAAAACATCGAACGGGTCGCGCCCGCGTCCTCCTCCCCTTCCACCGCCCTGCTGGTGCTGCGTCACGCCCTCATGGCCGTACTGATCGTAGATGCGGCGGAGTTCGTCGTCCGAGAGGACCTCGTAGGCCTGGGAGATTTCGACGAAGCGCTGGTGCGCGGTCTCGTCGTCGGGGTTCTTGTCCGGGTGGTACTGCTTGGAGAGTTTGCGGTAGGCTTTTTTCAGCTGGCGGCTGTCGGCGTCTTTGTCGACGGAGAGCAGCTTGTAGTAGTCTTCGGCGGCGAGGGCGAGGAGGGGGAGGAGGCACAGGAGTGCGAGGGCGAGGCGGGCGAGCATGTTCGCCGGTGGTGTGTGGTGTGTGGTTGTGTGGTCTTTCGTTGGTGGTTGAGAGGGAAGGGCTTATCGCTGGCGTGACATGTGATAGTGGCGTGGAGAGCAAGGTGGCTCGGTGGTGGTTGTTGGTCGTTGGTCGAGTTTTAGTTCTGCATTGTATGGGAGTTGTACAATCCAATCACTGTAAAGAAGAGGTTATGTTGTAAGTGTAGTTATCGTAAAGTCGAATCGTCGAAAGAAGATCAAGTGAACACTTTCCCTCTGCTATCTATCCGCAAGAAGCTCCAGCTGGCAACATTGCCGTCCCCTAGCGCCATGCCAGCCAGTCCGGGCGTCAGGTACCCGAGAAAGCTTGTTCCCTTGCATCGATTAAACCCACGTGCTGGCATGTAGTACAACACATGTAAGCGGTATCGTAGTAGTAAAGTCATACAAAACAAGCAAACGCTCAATCGCTAATATAAATTTGTCCGCCAGACCTCTGCGCTACTAGCTAAACTCTTTCCGAAAGACATGCCCAACGGCACATGTCATTTTCCCCGCTGACCTAAACGGCGTGAGACAATCACAGGGCTGCGTAGAAACATCGTCATGTTAGTAGTCATCTATTTTCCATCTAGAACAGGCCCAGTAGGTCCTCGTTCGTCTTCTTCTTGTCACCTCCGCCACCAAGTTGAGACTGAGGCGCAGGAGGCTGTCCGCCGTTCATGTCCAAACCGGCGAAACCGTTCATCAAGTCTGCGTCACCGCCAGCTCCATTGGCAGGACCCGGCGTGTTGCCAAACATGCCCATCAGATCGTCCATACCGCCACTGGGTGCGATGGGCGATGCAATACCAGGACTGGCAACACGCTGTGGCGTGCCAGCCAGACCCTCTAGGCCAGATCCTCCCATCGCAGGCTCCTTTTGCATAGATGCAGGTGCTGCACCATCGAAGTCGATATCGAGCAAGTTCTCTGCATTCTGAGGAGCGCTCGATGAGTTGACACCGGCCACTGCTGCGGAAACAGCTGCTGCGGCAATAGGGTTCTCGCGGGCGTTTTGCTTTGCTTCCTCGATGGCAGCTGCTTGAAGAGCTGAAGCGCGACCTTGGCCAAGGAAAGCCGAAGGAGGCTTGTGGTAGACTGAAGCAAGCGTTGAAAGGTGAGGGAGGAGGCTGTCAAGCAGTGGACCAGGGAGAACGGGTATTGTGCTTGTGATTGGTGGGCGAGCAGATAGGACGACATTCTTAGCGATTTGAGGATCGGAAGACAGTAGTCGCCAGTACACGTATGCTCTGTCGCGGATATCGGGGTTGTCGCTTTCTGCTGTAGCAGCCTGTAGCACCTTTTGCACCAGACCTTGTGATTCGTCGGGTTTCTTCAAGAAGAGCTTGACGACTGCCGTGATGATTTGGAGTTGTGTCTATGCAATTGTTAGCATGTGTCACCAATTGATCCGTAAAGATGGGAACACAAACCTGTGTGAATTCCTCGTTGAAGCCATCAACAAAACCAGCGAGAATATCGCCTGCATTGGAGATCTTCTCGGCATACTCTCCAACAATCCAGATCAAGCTGCCTCTGGCGTCGGGGTCGTCCAGATCATCAATGCACTGACAAAGTGTGGGAATGATACCCTCGTAGCCCGGGTAGCGTCTGAAAATGTCCTTGATCACAACAATGACCTCCTGTACGACGTAGCCGACTTTGGTGTTGATGAGCTCAAGCAGCACATTGACAGCCTTCTCAGCACACTCCTCAATCTTGATCGCCACCTGGCCAATCGCACGAATCGCCTTCTTCACAAAGTCCATGTCCACTTCCATTGCGTATTCCTTAAGCTCGTTAAGCAGCTGGTCGGCGTTGGTGTGGTTGGCTATCCGGACCATAATCTCCAGCTTGGTGAGCTTGAGGTATGGCGGGTCATTGTATTTGCAGAAGAATACACGCAGCTCCTTGTCTAGAATTCCAGGCTGCTTCTGCAGTAGTAGATCGATGTTCTTGAGCGCGACGTACTGCACTTCGGGCTGTGATGAGACGAGAGTGACTAGCGGAGGCGACATTCTCTTGACGTATTGTTGGCGCAGCTGCGAGCTCTCGATGTGCTGAACGTGCATGAAGACAGCCTTGACAGCCGCGAGGACGACCGACGGGTTGACGTGCTGGAACTGAGGGCTCACTCGTTCGCAAATGTGCTCCGCTTCCTTGGTGTCTTGTGCCTGATACTCTGCCAATGTGGTCAGGATTGTGACTCGTCCCCACTCTGTGCACTCGTTCAGCGCGAGGAGCATCTTCTTCAGCAATGTGCTTGTAACAACTAGCGCTTTTGTCTCCGGTGCTGCTTCGTTGATCTCCACAAGCGCAGTCACGGCGTTGGCGACCACCATGGGGTTGGAGTCGCCGACCATCTCCTGCAATGTCTCAATGAAGCCTTCCTCCACAGCCAGCACCGGGTTCAAGTCGAACAGTTTTGCGACGCACAACGCGGCAGTCTTGCGAACGTACGGCGATTCGTCCTTCAGCGTCTTCCGTAGCGGCTCCTCCATATAATCCACCATCTTCTCCACTCGAATGCAACCCATCGTCCTCACAGCCAACGCCCTGACGAGCGGATTAGGATCCTCCGAGTCTTGCACGAACGTATTGACAGCCAAGATACACAAGTCCGGATGTGACTTTGCGTAGTTCATCAGGTAGAGGTAGACCAGCTTCTTCTGGCCGAGGTCTGCGGTGGCGATGTTCTTGAGGACGTCGGGGAAGAGCGACGAGACGTCTTTGCCCAGTGTCATGGACATGATGGTCTTCTGGATTGCTTCCTTCCGCTCCCATGCATATTGAGAGACCAGGCCGGATCGCAATTCGTAGGTCTCGCCTTTCCTAGGCGCTGCGAGGGCGCTTCGGAGCCTGTTGACCGCCATTGTGGTGATGTTGTGTGGTTGGTTCGCTCAAGAAGGGGTGTTGTTGTTCGGTCGCATACGTAAGTTGGAGTTTGGAGGGGGTTACAGCAGGGTCCTGAGTGTTGGAGTCGGTGTGTCACGGCGTGGGTGGCAGACGTGAGGTCGTTATATGTCGGAGTAGGAGGGTAGGAGAATGTACAGTCAGATGGTGAGGCGAGTCGTCAAGGTGGCCCAGTGGTGTGGTAGAGTGGCAGCCTTGTGTTCCGACGACCTTCAACATTCCCACGCTGCCCACGCTGCCGTGATGAAGGTCATGGCTTAAGCTTTGGCTCGCCAAGACGGACGCCGTTGGACGACTTCACGCGAGTTGTATCCTGCCAGAATGCACACCCCGGTCGTAGACGGCAACCTGAAACCGCCAGTCAAAATGGTATGTATACAACATGACTTCACATACATATATCATTCACTAACAATCCACCTGTCAGTCCTCCAACTTGCCCAACCTTCGCCGCTTGTTCGTCGAGGCTCGTTCAGATGCCGAAGAAAGCGCGTACTCTCGCAATGCAGTAAGCACACGTGTGTTGGACGATAAATTTACTTATACTGATCCGACTTAGTTCTACAATCTTGTGTTGTTCATGTCATCGGTAGCTCTTTTCAGCCTGGCTGCCCAGAAGATGCATAACCAGAAATGAGCTTTGCCTACGCTATGTTATGGCAAATCTGTACGGCAAGGTCGCTACCGAAGATGCCTGTGCCATGGTACATGTAGTCGTGGGGCCGTTGGATCCCTTGATGGCAGTGTGACGGCTCCGGCGCCGCCGCTGTGTTGTATGCTACGGTCCAGGCTCGTGGCGCATTCACAGCAAGCGCAGCGAGAACGCGGAATGTTTGCTTGCTCATGCGCACCTCATGCTACCGGTAAATGTGAATCGCAGCATAGGGACTGGTGGCTACCTGCAACTTTCATTCTGCGCCTCTGTCAAGCCAACAAAATCCTGCGGTTGCCAGAGACACCTTTCCTCTTCCACACTCCAGGAGACTGTCTTTATGCGTGGTGCGATGGACCATACACAGCTTTCAAGCCGCGCTGAGGATCGTGCGCCACTGCTCATGCCAGAAAGCCTCATAAGGCGCCAACGCCTTCATGCCATCGCAGCTGGAGGAGAGGATCTTTATGAGCCGCCCAACACCGCCGAAGCCTTCGCTCGCCTCGAAGCCGCCATTGATGAGGTCAAGTTCCATGGATCCATGAGCGAAGGACAAGGGCTCATTGCAAGACGCCAGCGCCTAAGGGAGATTGTTGCGACCTACCAAGACCTCTATGAACCACCAGACACCGCAGAAGCTTTTGCTCGACTCGAAGCTGCGATCGATGAAGTCAAGCGTCATGCACTGGCAAGCGGCAATGATAGCGGTGAAGACCAGATGCTGGACCCGCCAACCACGGCGGAGCGCTTCAATTGCATTGAAACTGCTATCGATGAAGTGCTTGCTGGACATACTATTAACATTGAGACCCCTCGGCGAGTACAGAAATCGACGTCGGACCCATACTTGTCGACAAAGGGTGCCGGCACAGATCACAAAGACGCTGCGCACCTCCTGAAGAAACGCCATTTACGATCCGCAGACCAGAGCGAGTCAACTAGATCCACTCACTCGACGGACAAACCAACGAAGGCCCCCGAATCTCCTGGCTTGAAGCGCAAGCCCCACGGGTACTTCTCCAAATGTGGATCTTTACGGCTACGGAGCGAGATCTACAAGCCTAGCAACAGCTACGAGGCAGTTCCTGGTGAAGTCGATCTGACCACGCACAGTGCGGTCGACCTTCCAAAGCTGAAGGCACACGGGCAAACCATGATGTGGACGTGTTTAGAGACGACGATTCGGTGAAGGCTTTTGCGAATCAGACATACCAGAGCGTGAGGGAGAAATACCTTTAAGTGATAGGCGGCAGGATTTGCGGTATGATTTGGGCGTCTGCTTCAATGACAGTGTTCATTTTGCTTAATGCTTGGATATTCCTTGATCTGTAATTAGTCGGTATGTTGGAAAGAACGCTGACTGTGTGACATGTATTATTCAATTAAAGCTAGTTACTATCATGACCCGTACAAACGTAACATCGAAGCAGAACCGAACGCGACTTCAGTATGGATCGCATCTAAGCAACAGCGCTGCTCACTGCAATGTCTGAATAGACGCCTTCTGCACCGGACTCTCAGAGCGAGTAGAGCCGGCAATATCCGAGTAAGGCGCGGTGCTGGAAGCCTCCTCTTGCGCCCTCTCCATGGCCTCCACCCTCTGCTGCTCAGTGTATTGAGTGTTTTCGTGTGGCAGTACATTGGCACCGCCGTTGCTTGCGTGCGTCTGCTGTACAACATCCTCGTCCGCCTGGCCAGGCATAGCGTTGGAGCCCAGCTTGCCGCTCTGTGACACAATGTTCGAGTGACGTGGCTGCCATGCC
This sequence comes from Cladosporium velox, assembly GCA_024604135.1. NCBI lineage: Eukaryota > Fungi > Ascomycota > Dothideomycetes > Cladosporiales > Cladosporiaceae > Cladosporium > Cladosporium velox. Next base: position 1,576,215 of record JANIIF010000008.1, on the reverse strand, counting down.
CTCAGACCCTCTTCGGCATCGTTGAGCGTTTGTCTCGCGGCCTCAGCGTTGGTGTACGCCGGGCGCTCCTCGCCAGGCACGATGGGAGTGTCGTCGAGCAGGTTGATGAGCTGGCGGGCTTGGGTTGCGAGCAGGATCTGCTTCTCGGCGCGCTCGATGATGGCCGCGGTGTGGACATCGTAGGCTTCCTTGAACTTCTGGCGCGTGATGTTGGTGAGCTGGGCTTCGGCAACGAGAGATTGGGCTTCGGCGCGGACGAGCTCTTGTTCGAGGGTGACGAGCTTGGTTGATTCAGGCTCCTTGTACTTGAGCTTTTGGATCTCGTCTTGGATCTGTGGACGTTATCGTTAGCATACGGTTTCGTGAAGTTGACGGGCCTACGAAAGTCCCTACCTTCTGCTTGTGTGTACGGCTGGGCTGCACCGAGCTCTCCGTGTTGCGAATCTGCTTCAACACACTACGGCTATCCTCCAATCCCTGGGCAAACAAATCCTCCTGCTCAGCAATCTCCGCCAGCAACACACCAAGCTTGTCGCTGACATCGCTCAAGGCCTCGTCGTTGGTGCTCTCGCCCCACTCGCTCAGCTGTCCAGCAATGGAAGCACCCTCCTTGGAAGCTTGCTCGTAGGCGTTGATCGCATGGTTCTCAGACTTGATGAGCTTGTAGAGCTTCTTGGACAGCTCGGGCTGTTGGTGACCGCGCAGAGAGGCGAGCGAGAAGTGAGGTTTGCTCGAGGTGCTGCTGGTGTTTTCGCTGCGCTTCGAGCGGATGGAGTGGGAGCGGCCGATGTTCCTGCGTTGTGGTCAGATTGTATCCTGCATGTCGCGGCGATCGCGTCGCATAGCTCCAGTCGTTGCTATCAGATGTCATTGTTTACTTACATGGTGGAACTGTGGGTTGGTGTAGGGCACTCTTCGGCGCGAAAGTTTCGGTACTGACAGCTGGGTGTTTCGTGTAAAGTACGATTTGGTAAACCGACAGGGATTAAGAGGAGGATTGTCAAGTGGCTTGCGTTTGGTCAGACGATTCTTGTCTTTCCTTACAACAGGAATGGAAGGCGGCGGCAGCTAATCGTCCCCCTACGTCATAGCCAGACCCCGCTACCATCCGGCAACATTGATCGAAACACCAAGAGCACGAACAGACTTCACCAACGTTCTGATCACGCGAGATATGCTAATACTTGATATCTCCATGGGTGACAAATAGTTTATATCTTCCGGTCGGAGTGAAAAGCATCCGTTTCACCCTTGCTGACTAAGGTACATCGTGTTAACATCGCTGTGCGTCCCTCCCCTTTGTCTTCAGGTTTGTCTGCGAGGACAACGATCCGTTGATCCTTCTATGGAGATGATTGACCTGTTCTCTGGGTGGATTCCCTCTCAACCTACTGTATGAATGTGATCCAATTTGTTTCTAGACAACAAATTGTTCCCTCAATCGTGTAAGCCCCAATTTCCCATGAACGTGCATTCCAGTCATGAAGAACCAGCGCTCTACTCATGTCAATTGCCTTGTTGCTGCCAACCTACTCGAGGAATCAAGATCCTGTCTCGACACCGACCGAAGCGAGCAGAGTCAAATCAGCGTTTACCAAGACGTAGATCGCTCCAATCCAACGAACGAGATAAAAAAAATGCAAAGCTGACGACCATCACTTGCCCTCAGGCTACTACGACACACTCGAAAATCCGATCTCAGAAGAGGAGTACTGGCGCCAAATCGACTACGAGCAGGAGTTCGGAACGCCATACGTGCGCGACAAAGACGCCGAGCGAGCAAACCTCGAGAAATCAGTTTCTCTTCTCGTGCACCCGGATACTGAGTGCGCCAGCGATGTAGCCAGACGCATTACGGAGTGAAGCAATTGCTGCAGAGAAGCGAAGGGACAGAGTATCTTTGCCAACCCATTGCCGAGTAATTGCGAGGTGATTACTTTCACCAATGGCCAATGCAGGGATGACTCTTTAGATATGATACCATTATTGAATGCGGCAAGCGGCTGCTACAGTACTGAGACTTTCGAGAGTGTGCGAGTGGACTGTTGACCTCTTCTACCTTAAGGCGCAGGCGATATGGCTGTCGGGCATGCCACACACGAGGATGACTTGCTTTGAAGGCAATTGGAAGACGGCCCTCATCCGCTGAGTGATGCGCAAAAAGCAGAGGCAGCTGATCATTTACCTACCTCGTCACTGGTATAAACTTGCTACTACGTGGCCAAACATCACTAGCACGAGCATATAGACTTTACAAATTTTTGAGTGACATTGATACAGGTGACAAATGAATTCATTTGTTACGAACGGATTGAACAATATTCATTGAAGGCTAATTTACATCATGTGATCCGGTTTGGCCATCTCATTGCTGAGATGTTACTCCTCGACACCACGCAGAGGTACGGATCAATCGTCGAGGGGGGTTTTTATAGAGGTTTGCCCGAGCCCTCTAAATTTTCCTCGAACAAAACATCCTCTCCCTCTCCAACGACTTCCACACAATCGGTCAATCCAGTCGGTCCAGTCTGTAGATCCATCCAGTGGGTCCATGGGTCCATTCGGGAGGTCCAACCAGTAGGTCCATACAGAAGGTCCATCCATCCAGTAGATCCATCCAGTAATCAAGCTTTCGCCACTCTCGTCTCTCAACATCGCCTTTCAGCCTGTACCTCAAATTTCTCGGAGGGCCCCTCCCCCATTCACTCCTCGCTTCATCAGCGTTATACCTGCAAACATTTCTGCCCACAGGGTCCCGCCAAGATTCCGCTCTCCCTCCTCCTTCATGGGGTTGTGCCGCCACAAAAGACTAGGCCAGCACTAAATACCGACCCAGGAACCCTGCTCGCACCCTTCGTATCAGACCTTTCGATCTGCCTCAGCAGTGGCAGCAGTCCCTGCGGCGAACGAGCACACACCTCCTCAGAAACAGACCTTTCGATCCGCCCCCTCCGTATGTACACGGGTCCGAGTCTCGAGACAGGCAACAACCCACGCGTTGCCGCGTATCCCAACTCCTTAAAAATTGTTGTTTGCATTCAATATTTCTCGAACGGCCCCACCATGACTCAATCCTCGCTTCGTCAGCCTTATACCTGCAAACATTTCTGCCCACAGGGTCCGGCCAAGACTCCGCTACATCTTCCTCGTCCAATGTGGTCTGTTTCGTCACAAGAGACTAGGCCTGCCCTGTGTGCTGACCCAGGAACCCCGATACCTTTTCGGTCAGACCTTACGATCCGCCTATTCCGTGTATGCAGTAGCACCTGCGGCGACGTGCACGAACGTCCTCAGAAACAGACCTTTCGATCTGCCCCTCCTTGAGTGCACGTGTCCGAGCCTCGAGACTCCATCAGCCATGCATCCAGTCTACCGCTCGAAAGTGCGGGCTTGCGTGGGTGTGTCGATTGCGGCGTTGGTGGTTGTCTTTTGTCGAAGAACGGTGGCTGGTGGCGCTGCGTTGGGGTTCGGGGTTGTCGCTTTTGGGTTGCGCGTCAGTAAGGTTTACATTTTGGTGTTTCTCAGAGGCCTGTAGGCTCTTAGCCTTGAACTTACTGCTCCTCAGTGGGGCTCGTTGGCTTCGTATAGTCGAGATTCGGGCTTGCTTGGGCCTTGTCGCCGGTGGTCGCTGGTGGTTGTGAGTAGTTGTGAGCGACAAAGTGAAAGTGAGTGAGAGCGCGAGCTTTGAAGCGGGCTTTACTTTGCCACTGTGCGACGGGAGACTCCCGGTGCTTGGCCGTCGTGGTCATGAAGAAGGAAGGAGCGACCGGCGCGGCTGCCTCAGGCGTGAGTTAGACATCAGTAACTTGGAAACACAATGCGAGGAGATTGGAGTGAACTCTCAATCACTGGTTTTCTTGTATGGCTCTAAATTTATCTCAGCAATTCCTTAATATCCGCACGTTGATCTTTACATGCTGCAGCCAGTAAACGTATATGTTCGCATCCAATTCCACAACATCCTCCCACAATGCTGGCGCCACTCTCAATCCATCGGTTTGCATACTCACCATACTGGGCAGGACTCAAGTCCTCTCTGAGACCGGATACAACTTCGTTGACTTGATGCATCTTAGGCTTTGGTTCGAATGAGTTTGCGTACGCACCGATGCGCACGCTCTCGCCGACGACCTCCTTCGCGACGCGGACTGCAGCATCAATGATCTCCGGGCGGCAACAGTTGAAGAGCAGAGCTTTGACGCCTGAATGTAAGGCCCAGCGTGCAGCATCTTTCACCAGCTCTCCTGAGCGAAAGCTCGGCGGACTTTCGTCGGACTCGTCCAATGTGAAAGCAATCCAGACTGGCTTGTTGCTGTTTTTCGTCGCCGTCACGACCACCTCCGCTTCGGCGATAAGACTCAAAGTCTCCCCAAGCCATACGTCCACGTACGGAGAGAGTCCCCGGACGAGTATGTCGATGTATGTGGGTGCGATGCTGGGCTGGAACTTGTCAGGCTCATATGAACCAAAGAGAGGCGGCAGACTGCCAGCTACGACAACTTGTCCGGCAGCATCTGCAGCGTTTCGTGCCAAACGGCCTGCATCTGCCGCCAACTTCTCACCATGTTGGAGGAACCGTTCTTCGCCAATATGAAAAGGTACTAACGCGTACGAGTTCGTGGTCAGCACTTGAGCGCCAGCAGCTGCGAACTCGGCGTGCGCCTGCTCGACCAGCTGGGGAGCCTCCATGAGTGCTAGAGCAGACCATTCTGGTTGGCGAAAAGGAGCATTGAGGCGCATGAGCTCGCGGGACATGCCGCCGTCGAGGATAATGACTCCAGACATCTTGGGGACCACGAAGTTTCGAGTTTTGAACACAGCATGAGATTATGGTGCTGATGCAACGCGAGGATTGGATGTCAGCCTGTTTTGCTTTCAGACGTTGAGAACCCACTCTACAGATGTCGTGCTTTGATCGAGCATTGGCATCACGACACGACGTTGTTATAGACCACAATTATTGACCGCCGAGACTTATGGCCGGCAATGGAGTGGATCACTTAGGTTCCCTCGGCGTTTGTTGGCATCACTGGGGATGCGGAGCAACGATGTGGGGAGACGAGAGGCCGAAAGGCAAAAGGCGACGGTGATGTCCAGCCACATTCGCTTCTCTGCAGGCGACATGTCCGTTCAACCGACATCTCCAAGACCGCCTAAGCTCGGCTTGTCGATCGTATGTTATATTATTGTTATCGCTTGTAGGTTGATGCTCCTTTTCTCTCACACCTACTAAACGTTCCATACCAATTGCCCCTCACGAACATCATGTCATCACGAAATATCACATCAGACGTCCACGCGGCGTCTCTCAAGGACCCATCCCAGTTCTGGGCCCACCAAGCACAGCAATTGACCTGGACTACCACGCCGACCTCAGCGTTTAGGGAATCGCAACGAAAGCTTAAAGACGGATCATCACACGCAAGCTGGGCATGGTTTCCAGACGGCGAGATCAGCACATCATACAACTGCATTGACCGCCACGTCCAAGCTGGCAATGGCGACACAACAGCAATCATCTGGGACAGTCCCGTATCCAACAACAAGCAGCGCATAAGCTATGCCGAGCTGCAGAAAGAAGTGGAGACATTAGCCGGCGTATTGAGGGAAGAAGGCGTAGAAAGAGGAGATGTCGTTCTGATATACATGCCCATGATCCCGGCTGCATTGATAGGTATTCTGGCTTCGATAAGACTGGGCGCAATACACGCGGTTGTGTTTGGGGGCTTCTCTGCGACTTCGCTGGCACAAAGAATAGAAGCGAGCAAGCCTAAGGCTGTTCTGACGGCTTCTTGCGGCATTGAGGGCGCGAAAGGGCCTCTTTCGTACCAGCCAATGGTCAGAGGCGGTATCAAGCAGAGTCCACACAAACCAGCAAAGACGATCATCTACCAGCGCGAGCAAAGTCCATGGAGTGGTATCAACAAAGAGCAAGGCGAACGGGACTGGCAGGCATTGACCAAATCGGCGAAAGAGCGAGGTATCACTGCTGAGAATGTCCCTGTGAAGAGCAATGACGGTTTATACATAATCTACACCAGCGGAACGACGGGACTGCCCAAGGGTGTGCTGAGAGAAGCTGGCGGGCACGCAGTCGGTTTGAACTTGAGCATTCGGTACTTGTTCGGTATCAGAGGACCTGGCGACGTCATGTTCACAGCGAGTGACATCGGCTGGGTTGTCGGCCATTCATACATCTGCTATGCGCCTTTGCTTGCGGGCGCTACAACGGTATTGTTCGAAGGCAAGCCTGTCGGCACTCCGGATGCAAGCACTTTCTGGAGAATCCTGGAAGAGCACAAGGTGAACTCGCTCTTTACCGCGCCCACGGCGCTTCGCGCGATCAGGAAAGAAGATCCAGACAACAAGTTCTTCGAAGAGCGAGGGCGCAACGGCGGGTTGAAGAATCTGCGCGCTTTGTTCCTTGCTGGAGAGCGCAGTGAGCCTTCGATCGTGAAGATGTATGATGCGCTGCTTGGGAAGCATTGCGCTCCGAACGCTCATGTGATCGATAATTGGTGGTCGTCGGAATCCGGCTCGCCCATGACCGGCCTGCCGTTGCTACCGTCAACTGGTTTCCAATACAGCGATATGAGTGGCACCAATGCCATCAACATCAAACCCGGTTCCGCAGGCAAACCGATGCCAGGTTTCGACATTCGTGTTGTCGACGATGAGGGAAATCCAGTCAAGCAAGGCGAGATGGGTAACATCGTGCTCGGTACTCCGCTCGCTCCGACGGGTCTCACCACCCTATGGAACGACCACGAACGCTTCTACAAAAGCTACCTCAAACGATTCGATGGACGCTGGCTTGACACAGGCGATGCAGGCATAATCGATGAAGACGGCTACGTACACATAATGTCTCGCAGCGATGACATTATCAACGTCGCCGCCCACCGTCTAAGCACAGGCGCCATCGAGCAAGCCATCAGCTCGCACCCGCAAGTCACCGAAGTCGCAGTCGTCAGTCTCCCGGACCACATGAAAGGCCACGTGCCCTTCGCCTTCATCGCGATATCCGACCCTCCACCAAACTTGCTGAAAGAACTGAACGAGAAAGTACGAGAATCGATTGGGCCAATTGCCACGCTGAGTGGCTTTATCGCTTCGCCTGGTATCATTCCGAGAACGAGATCCGGGAAGACTTTGCGACGAGTGCTGAAGGAGATTCTGGAAAACGCTGTGGAAGGAAATTTTGACAAAGAGGTGAATGTGCCGGCGACGGTTGAGGATGCTAGTGTTGTCGAGAAAGCGAAAGCGGCTGTGAAGGAGTACTTTACGAAGGGCGAAGGCGCGAAGATCAAGGCGAAGCTCTGAGGAGGCTGAGTCAGCGTGCGCGTATTTAGAATGTGAAATGAGAATACACCTGCATCTTGTCCACTGAAGAGCGCGCTGCCGTCGTCTCAGGACTCATTGTCGAAACAGACTGTCCAGGCGAACCAGAGTGCAATCATGTATACACTAGAACGACAAAGGTCGAAGCCGAATGTGTAGCCCAGCACCCCAGGTGGATAGGGCCCTTTCGGTAGCCTGAAATATGTGCGCGCTAGTGGTCCAAAGACCATGAGCCCATCGGACCCCAACGCCCACTCAATTCTTGTTGCTGCCAGAAAGATGATGGTATGCTCTAAGAGCCAGATAGAGATTGTTCCTCTTCGCCTCCACAGGTAGTGAACATGTTGATGTCCGGGGAATGCGATGGGGCGGTCGTAGCCTCGCGGTTGCTGTTGGAAGGCCAATGTGTGGTTCATGTTGATGGCGGATGTTGTGGATGTTTTAGTGAGGCTAGCGAATACGGAGACCGTAGCGAAGCTCGAACGCTGCGGGCTGAATGATGTTGGAACGTGATGTGAGGATGGAGAAGAAATAAGTGTTCAGTTGACTGACAATCGGTAACAACATGACTGCTGCAGCTGCCGCGGTGGGATACTGCATCTTCTTGGTAAGCACGGTCAAGCCTGGTCGGAAGTAGCGACGCAATGGCGAGAACACTCGGAGGAACATTCACATGGCTGGCGACATGCGGTGAAATGACTTGCTACATATAAAGAATTGAAAATCTAGCACTTCTCTCTACTTATCCTCCTCCCCTGGCACCCCGCGCGATGCCGAGACTAACTTCGCCTTCGCTGAGTCTGGCAGTACATTCATACCCGCGTGGAACGCCCAGTTGTTCCAGCCGACGACCTTAGCTGCCGCATTCTCGACGAGCGCATCGACTGCCACCTTAGCAACATCAGCCGGCTTGTCAACGCCTACCCACTCGATCGGGCCTCGCTTCTCGCCATGGCCCTTGCCATCGAGATTCGTCTCAGTAACGCCCGGCACAATCTGCGCGATTCGGACACCTGTATCGCGATGGAGGTTTTCCTCTCGTATCGCCTGAGACCAGGAAAGAATGAATGCTTTGCTTGCGGCATAGATCGATGTGTATGGAACTGGCTGGTAGCAGGCGGTCGATCCAACGTTCAAGATTCCACCCTTGCGTCGCTTCACCATGTCCGGAAGAAAGCGTAGGCTGAGCTCAACCACGGCGCGGACCATGAGATCGATACAAGCGAGGGAAGTGTCGTTCTGAAAATCTTCTCCGAACACGTACTTTCGTCCGAACCCAGCGTCGTTCACGAGCAGATCGACGTTCCAGCCCCAGGCTTGTATGTCTTGCTGGACCTTCTCTGGAGCATTTCGAGAGGTCAAGTCGGCTTTGATAGTACGTACTGTCAACCCAGTCGTAGAAGCGGCGATCTCGTCGGCGGCCTTTTTCAATTTGTCTTCAGTTCGGGCGACGAGAACCAATTGACGAACGCCGCGTATGACGAGTTCCTCTGCTATGGCACGGCCAATGCCTGAAGAGCCTCCGGTTACGAGAGCAGTTGAGGCGGCGAAGTCAAGTTCTGGCAATTTCATGGTGAAGTTTGGATATGAGAGTTGTTGGTTGCGAGACTAATTTCGAAATGTTGTAGAATAAAGATGGCGACTGGAAGGCGAGACAAAGAAGCTGGAGTCTTGAGGATGAGGCTGTGAGAGTTGGCTGCTCGCTGTTTTTATCGATCCGATTTACAAGCAGTTCTCGAGCCATCAATGCAGTGGCTGCTCCAAGTGGACATCAAAGGTTGATAGCGTCCTTGAGGTCATACACTGTTCACAGCTCGACTCCGCCTTAGCTTGCAGTAAACCCTCCGAGACAACCCTCAGATGCTTGCACACGACAGTGATCTTCTCGTTGGACTTGAAACAGGCTCGTGGTAGCATCGAAACCGATAAGGTGTATATATCGTAGGCGTCACCATCTTGCCATGAAGGATAGGATCAGTAAACATGTTGTTGCTGTGGGGCGCAATACAAACCCTAAGACCCCATGCTGTCTGATCGCCCCTTGGCAGTGTGAGACAAAGGCGTCATTTCGGAGCTTGGGTGCCTGAATCTGGCTTCGTTGACGTGAGAAACCCTCCGCGGAGGGTTTTCTGTTTGATCCAGCCCTAGCCACTGCCACAACGGACTGTGCTGCCGCCACCCATAAACCCCCCGTGCAGTCACAAAGCGTTGTCTTCTCCAGTAATCAACTATGCATGATCTCACCAGCATCTACGTAAGTAGCGGCATCGGCACATACGGAACGATCTGGCCCTAGCCAATTCCTCCATCTCACGATAAGCGAGATGGAACTACATCCATCACAGCGACGCGTCTCATGCGAGCTTTGCAGGAAGGCCAAGGCCAAATGCCAGCGCCTGCAGCCTGACGACCCCAAGTGCATACGGTGTACTCTCAATAACGTGTGCTGCGATGTTGGACAGCAGAGGAAAGTCGGCAGGCCGAAACGAAAAGATCCAGAGTCTTTTGCTTCTGAAGGACGAACTCTTGACGTGGCGAAAAGGCAACGAAAGTCTACTATCAAGCCCGCTTTTTCGTCGAAGAATATTACCGCGTCAAGACCATACGACGATGCCTTCATCCAAGTCCGACCAGGAATTCATGCCGAACATGAAAATACTGCCCGAATATACATGCGGGAAAGTGAAGTATCTCGTTGCTGCCCCAGCACACAACAGTCATCCGTGTCTACATCACGTTCTCCGCCATCAGACACTGGGTGGCTGGGATGGCCCAGCGTTATGACCGACTGCTGGTGCAACAAGATGCTCCCTAGCGGTCGGATTCTCACAGATTCGGAGTCGGGTTCTCCTCCCGACACAACACCCACAGTACCTACAAATTTATCTATCGACGAGTCTTGGAATGAGGATCAACACGACCTGCTGCTGCCAAACATGATGGATCAAGCCATATTCCAGGGCTCACTCGCGTGGATCAGTCCCGATCTCTGGCTTGGCCCTGGCCTGATCCCCAATAACGGCACGGTCAAGAAGAAGAAAGAGAAGACGACTCTTCCTTTTGGCATAGGCAAACAACATGCCTTCTATGCTCACGAAAACATGTTTTCATCGGACCCAAGGGATGCTGCGACAGGCAATTTAAGTGTCGATGGTTCGAGCGCTATGGTACGACTCCTCAGTATCGTCTACGGGCTACGGCTACGCAGCACATTAGTCCAAAACAATAACGCAAGAATGAATCTCAGCCTCCTGATTCATCGAAAGGGTCCTCTTTTCGTCGGGACATACTCGCTGAGCGAATACGTCATGACCTCGGCGCAGGAACTTGAGCAGCTCATAGCAATCCTCCTGAGTGAAATGGACACAGCTTGCAGACCCGATGAACAACTGTCAGCCTGCCTGCTGTCCACCATTGTGGACGTCTACTGCCGAATCCTCTCATTCTTCCAACTATTCCTCGAGCACCTGACAGACCGAGCCGAGCGATACGCTTCCGACCCTGTGGTACCTATACCTGGGCTGATGTTCAATGGTGTGGTTTTGACTGGGCCTTGCATGCAGGGCGTGTTGTTTTCGAGCTCTATTTACCAAATACTGGGTCGGCTCGAGAACTTGCTTGGGCTCGAATCTACGTTTGGGATCGGTCTGTTGTCATCAGAACAGCTGGACGAGCTTTGCAACAAGTTGGACCAGAGCAATGACCTTGCGCAGAATCGAGGCATTATGCGGCCGGCGGATTTGAGAAAGTTGTATGCGCAAGTGGCTACAGTGTTGGAACAGCTATCAATTAATGAGGTATAATACGACCATGGACGTTTCGCGGGCCTGCACAGTGATTATACAGTGGCTTGTCGTTGGTGACGCTCCTTGCATCACTCATCACAGCAATCTGGTCCTAGTCTGCTTCCTGCCAAGAAGTCTTGACATGACAACGCCAAAGGTGCGAGCGGAATGCAAACACGCCACCTGTAAATTCTGGCGGGTATGGTCGCAATATCAAGCCATTCGAAGATTATGTGGAAAGATGGTCGCGCTTATGCGATCTTTCCTCACGGTGCTAGTTCCATTGCTATTGATCAGCACTGTTGCAGCAAGATCAACTTCAACAAGCAGTGCGCATCTCGGCGGCGACAACAGGAGCGGCATCTCGTAAGTCTAAAGACTCCGTAGTCTTCACAAAGAACGTGTAGTTGACCTCACTAGTATCCTGGAGGTTGCACACTATGGTTCTGAGATTGGCAAGCGACAATCGCCATCTGACTTGATCCAAAGTAATTTTACGGAGACATTCAGTCCACCGAAGGCACAACGATGGATTCTAAGCATAGAAGCGCGGATGCGAGATGCGCAGATACCTCAACCCGCCGCACTGGATTTGAAGTGTACACTACGTATCTGTCTGGGAGATGGAATATGTGGTGCACCGAAATCTCTGGCTACTGATTGGATGAAAGTCAGCTTGGTGACACAGCTTCCAGCGAATATTACCCAGAGTGCCGTGTTCGTCACGTCTTGTCCAGGGCCCGCCAGTATCGCTCTTCGCAACATGAACGTGCCGGGCCGTGTACTCGTGATCACTACGACGGCGACTACGGTGCAATTGGGCTTGGCCACTCTTCCGGCCGTCACTCAAACTGTGACCCAACATCCAGATCAACTGACCTCTGATACGGCCTCGAATTTCATCGTCTCCAGCAATGCCGCGCCCCAACTCACATCCATGTCTTCCATAGAAGCAGCTTCGTCAACACTGACTACATTGACATCACAACGGAGATCCGTATCCATAGAAGGCTCATCAACGTTATCAGTGTCAGGATCGGGAACAACTACACAGTCAACAGACGTCAAGTCGGCATTTCCCACGACAACACAACAGAGTCCAAAGCTATCAACAGAAAACGAATCATCAACACCGATCCGATCAACTTCAGAGATTGACACTGGAGCGAGCCATACGAATGCGCCATCTATGCCGGGCAGATACGACACGAAAGTGTACAATGACTGTCCTGATGAGCATTCGGTCCTAGCCAGCTTACGAGATCAAAAGGACCTTTTCGTCGTGCACCCAGGTCTTGTGCACATTATTGACATCGATGCAAACGCCCCACTGATCACATTCTCTCCGCTGAACGGTGTGCGCATGTGTCTGAACAATCCGGCATCTAACTACCAATGGTGCGCATACGACGACCTCGCAGTCCAGGTGTGGTATGGCGACGACATATATCTATCATGCCCAGACGGGCCGGCGAACACAACGATCATGAGGATCACGCAGGGCACTCCCATGAGCATTGAGATCATAGGCTGCCCCGTCGTCATATTGCAGCTTGGCTGCGAAGTGCATGATCCTTGGTGCTGGCTCAGGGTTTTCGATATTGCTGTCAATGGCTACGAGTCTTTCAGACGTCCCCTTGGTGCTAGAGTCCGCGTCAAAGCCGCCGGCCAACTATGGGACTCTGCGTATGTTTACGAGGACAACGGCGGCTATTACGCAGGTCGTGACCAAAAACTGGGCGAGTGGGTTGAAATAGAGGGCTTGAGGGCGCGTATTGTCGTTGAATGTCGGCGGAAACCATCAACCACACGAATCTCACAATCTGGCTACCCGTACAGATATACGGCTTCTTGGTGGAGAGAAAACGCCACTTTCCAGAATCCGGAGCCTATAGATGCGTACGTTTTCAACGACAACAACTGCAATTTCTACGAACCGGTCATCGTCGGAACTTATGGCGACCTGGATGGCTCCCTTCTGTATCCCGGTTCAGAACAATACTTGGAGCTCATAGCTGGAGAGTATCCTGTGGGAATGTATCCCAGTCCAGGCCCGGAATCCGCCGAGCGCTCTTCTGCCGCCTTCTTCACACCAACATCTGGTTCACGTTTGTGCGCTGGTATTCTCTCCAACGGCGAGTTAATCTACAAAACCTGCAATACAGACACATTCGCACAACTAATTCCTGGGGATCTTGGACAGGTGGCCCTCTCATGCGAAGCTCGCGCACAGCCGCCTGACATGAGCGTTACTATTCCACTCGACATCCGCACGACTTCCAACTGTCCATACTTAGTTGTACAGATAGGGTGTCAATCTGAAGACTACTGCCTGGGATATGGGTTCCAAGGCGGACCCAGGAACATGCGACTGGACTATCCCATGTTATCATCCGTAGCACGACTTCGAGTCAAGATTCTTGGTCCGGGATTCGGTAGCGCTACCTGGCTTATCGCTTTCTCTGATGTCGAGCAGAGCACGACTCTTCAAGCGCGAGGCTACTGGCAAGACATCCTTGTACCAGCAGGTACGTCCTCCATCTCACTACGGGCGTTTTGCTCGTCGCAAGTCATACCAGGTGTACCACCGCCAGTCTTCACTGCACCGCCCTCACAACCGACGCCGTCATCAGCAATGACGAGGTTCTCGAAACGAATCGTAAACATCTGTCAACATGGATGGCTGCCTGTCATAGTCAGTCAGCCCAGTCTTGGGATAGAGAACCTCGTCTTCGCAGATTCGCAATCTCCGCAGTCAGTAACGCTGGGGCCATACTCTGACGAAGACATCACATTCGAGTTCATTGCTGGAGGACCGCTTTGCGCATACGATAATGATGGCACTCCGAACTGCGGTGACCCGACAATCTCGGTCCCCAGCACTGGGAGATCAGACGCGATTTACGTCGAGTGTTCTGACCCTCGCCCACCCAAGCCCAACATGGAGTCCACCATGACAATTCGGTTAACTGTGGTGCAATGTACGATCGCTCTTCAAATCGGATGTTGAACAGGGCTCGTATTGCTCTGGATACGCATACGAGTACGCAGACTTGCGAGAGCCCGATATCGATTACCCATTGCTGCCAACGGTGGCGAGGTTCCGAGTAAAGATCTTTGCCATTGCCACAGCCAAATTGGAGTACTCTGATTCCGAAACACGTCAGCAAGTGGAACTGCGGCGATTTGAGTGGGCAGTGATACCTGTTGGGACAGGCCGGGGTGCACAAGACGTGAGGATCGACTGCAGTGGAAGTTGATGGTCGAAAATGATACAAAGTGAGGTGATAACCTGGAAAATTGTTGTATGGGACACATGGCGCACCGGAAAGACTTAGATCGTTGACAAGAGACAGCTATAACACTTCAATGCCATCCCCAGCCACAAAAGGCGTCCCATCTCTGACAAAACTGCCCAGACGCTGTCTCCACCGTCTTCCTCTCGCCTCCCACTCGTTCCGATCTTTGTCCAAACACATCGAAGACCTCGACCACGCTTCAAAGCCGAATGTCAAAGGCAGGTCAATGCAGTGCATCGGACCGAACACGAAACCTTCAGGCGCCCATGTTAGTTCAAATATCGTGACCGTATGTCCCTGTTCCCGTAACTGCTTCGCTAGAGCAATGCTTGGTCAGCGGAAGATCTTGTCTGTGAGATTATTGCTCAGCTGAGCGACAGGCGTCTCAGGCGAGGCCAAATGCGAAAAGACCTTGCTGTCGTTGTCCGCTCAGCCGGTTAAGACCTGTTTGCTGTTCCTTGGGCCATTGGGTTCCTCGAAGCCTGGGGGAATCGTGGTCGTTGGTCCCCAGGTGGAAAGTGAACCGGGAGGTGCCGTCGTGGTTCAGCAGTTGACTACCACCGGTGACCCACGCACCGCCATGTACCCACACAATCACAGGGAGAAGGCCACCAGGACCAGCACTCTCTGGGGCATAGACAGACAGAGCCTTCATGAATAAGCTGTCTTGATCTAGGTACTCCCGAACCACCTTGCTCATTTCCAAAATGCAACGTGAAGCATCGATTCAATCACGAATGAATATCATGTGTGCTCCTATGCGCCCTTTTTGCAAGCATGCCAGCAGTGATAGGCTGCGGCGTCTGTATGTCCCTACGAATCTATATTTCCGACTTGCCTGGTGTTGGCAGGCGTCCCTATACAATAGATCAGACTGGAACATGGAGTCACAACAACAAGTGTACATACTCAGAACATAGTCGCGAGTAAACATAGCGAAGCTGGCTGAGGGCCTGGATCGCTGCCTTGATATACACCAATTCGATGACTAGGCTAGCTGTCACGCTGCAGCTCATCCTGAAGCTGACTTCCCAAGTTCAAAGGGAAAGATCACACGGGCTATGCACTTAGCCTAACGTGCGCCTAAGCGACTTCAACTATCTATCACAAGACAACATCCGGAAAGTTTGAGAACCCGACACTCTACTGAGGGACCGTATTTGTCGAGCCTTGAAGCTCGATAGTCTCGTGGACGACCGCATCAACGGAACCTTCAAGTTGCCATTGACTGCGAGCTGCGAGCCAACTCCACAATGTCACGACAGATGGCCCGACGGTCAAAGAGGTTCGAATGAATCCTTCCATAGAAGCCTCCTTAGCTGGCAGCAATGCAAGCGCGAGTAATGATGTGAGGGTGAGTCCTCCCAAAAAGATGACGAACACATGCGAAGTCCCATTGCGAAGGCCGCGGTGGTTTCGCGATGTGTAAATCGCGATGAGGGCCAGCCAGGTACTGATGGAGACAGGACCTCCGTTTTCGCCGCTGTGGCCAGTAGCTGCCAGAACCCACCATGAGACTGAAGCCGTGAAAGTCATCAGGAAAAGAAATTGCTGTCGCTCGAACTCTCGCTTCTCACGTGTCAGGGTCCATGCACTGACAACGGTGCCCCCCAACAGTATGAGTGGTGGTAAAATAGCTAGCATGTACTGCGAAGCCGTGCTCATCACTTCTCTCACTGCATTTTGGTCATTCCGCAGAGACTGTAACCCATCGAGGTCAGTCACAGTTGACAAGACTTCTTTGGTTGTAGATTCATTGATCGTCGCGTTTACCAGGGGCACCATAGCAGCCACGAGCGGAGAGCACCACCGAGCCAGTCGAGAGGGGTTGCAAGGCCGTTTTTTGCGCACGTCAGACAGACATTGCCCCCAAGCAGACGTCATGTTGGGGATTGGAGGGTCGTCCTTGATCCCAGGGTATTTAAGAGGCCCGTTCCTGGATTTGTACCAGGATTCAAAACGTGTCAAATAGACCTGCTCCGCTTCCGAACCATCACGCGATGGGAGATCTCCATTGATGCGAACTGCGTTGTCCTGGTTCTGTTGCTCTCCGGTGTTCACCATAACCCAAGCTGGTATCACAATGCCTGCATTTTCGCATGATTTGCGTGTCAAAGCAACATCTCTCTGTGCTTGCCCAAAATCTCGATTTGCCACTGATAGTATCTCTTCCCAAGAGCGAAGGAAGTCACCATCGCTTTGGTCAAGCACCTGACCTTGATCTGCCATCACTCCGCGTCGTTTCCACTGCTCTTGCTGTTCTAATTGGAGTTCACTGACGCGCTCGTGCATGTTCCGAAGCGTAGATACTGAATGGTAGTATGCTCCAAGCTCGCAAGGGATCGGAGACTGCGGTGAAGAAGTCGGATGCTGCAGTGAACAAATCGGAATCTGCAGTGTGCGAACTGACTGATCCTCGACCAAGGCACCTGAACGGCGCAATGAAGCCACGATCGCTGCAGCCGCATTGTCGAAGGACTCTTCAGCTTGCTCTTGACGTCTGTCGGAAGCCCGCAGCTCATCTGAGAGCATGGTCAAACTGTCCAACTGCGCTTTGAGAACTCCAAGGTCTTGAAAGACAGATGATTGCAGCTTCTTGCGACGACCTCGAGCCTTCTTGGGTGAGCCGTCTATCGACGAATCGCCGAGAGCTCCGATACTCGACTGGAGACGGTCGAAATGCTGTTGAAGATTGTCCAGTCGATGGCGCAGTTCCATGCGTCGTGCACTGTTGTCGAACTCGATGTCCTGAATGCGAGAGTTGCGTCGTTCATAGGCCTCGAAAGCGGTTTTCAGAGAATATTCGAAACTGGGCTTCGTACGCAGTGTTTTCAACTAAAAACTGTCTTAGTAGCATTGAGAGCTCCGCGTCAGTGCCAATCTTACCTCGGAAACCTCAGAAAGGAGAGCATCTTCTGGTCCGATAGCATCTGGAACACCTCGTGCTCTCGCGTACTCTGCGCAGCTTGGTTGGGGGATTGCGGAGATTTGGAGTTGACCTGATGGTGCATCAGCGCCGTCGCACCCACCGGTCTCTTCTTTCACCTCCATCATGTTGACACTGAAAGTACGAAAAACACACTGGATCTCGTCTCGCCCAAAGCAAGGGGGATGAGCAGAGCACCCACAAACGGTAAGCCTGGCACAGCCTCTGTGGACAGAGACTCGGCCGCTTGGGCTCGTTAAGCGCGTTGCCGTCAAACACACCAGAGCACAGCGTGACTTGCATGTATGCATGCCTGATGAGACTCTGCCCAACGTGATTTCTTCCAACCACAACGCGTCGCACTCACCTGTATGTGATATCAGCCAGCCACAAGCGGGGCTGGCGACGCAGTGCTACCGCACAAAGCTCAACGCAAGCGCCACCACTTAACTAACGTTTCACACGTCTCGCGTGCAAGCGGTCCTGTGCCGGTGATATCTTTCACCCTGTCATCTCCCTGGAAGACAACTCTTCTGTACAACTTGTGCTAGCAATTTGCAGGCTCAAGTGTGTGGTTCTCCTAGGTCGATCATATACGAAGTCCTGAAAGTCTGCGAATACACTTGCTCTCTGGTCACGACCTGCGAAGGCTCCTACATCGAGGGATTACCTTCGGGATTACTTTCGGGACAAACTCTGCGGAACGAAAAGTGCATGGCCACCACCGAAAGCCCAAAGCGCTTCGCATGATCGCCAACACCCGGACTGCTTCACAACCAAGAACCCAGAATGAGCGAGCTCGCAGTGGATGAAAAGAACGACGACTGGCGCGGGCGCTTGCCAGACAGAGTTACCATGAAATGGCGATGGAAAGCAGCAACGCTGGTGCTAGCATCAGTCTGCATCAGAACAACGGGCAACTTCGCTCTCTCACACTCAGACGCCATCCACCGCTCTCGATGGAAAGAGCTCACAGGCTTTTCGAAGGTTCGTGAACCAGTCTGGATGTGCGCAGGAAGTTGACACTGACCGTGGAACAGATACCGACACCAATACCAGAGCCTCAGTTCATTGCAGATCCGAACGGCCTTTCGTTCTTCGTTGCGTCGATGGGCTTTGTCGCGCTTGCGTCGGCCTATTATCAGTCAACATGTTACGACAGCAGACAAGGCATGATAGTGCTTTGCGTGAGCATAGCAGGCTTGTTGGTGGTGTGGAGGTCGGGAGTTGGGATTCTGGTCGGGCTTTACTGTGTCGAGACCTGGTTTGTCCTGCTTGGCCTTGTTGTCAGTGATATCTTCCAGGCAGAACGCCAACGGAGGACAAGGCCGAGAGAAGTCGTGGAAGAGCAAACAGCCACAGGGCTTGGGACGAAATGGAAAGAGGGTCTTGACAGCCCAGTGTAAGAGATGACCAGGAGGAGACCAGGCGAAATCAGGCCAGGTGGACGATATTGTACAAGCGTGGCATCTCACTCGCCACTCCCACTCTCCACATCGCTCAAATCGCTCTCCTCCTCATCCCTAATCTTCTTGTCTTCCCCCTTCTCCTTCTTCATCTCCTTCGCCGCCTGGTGGAAGATATTGTACAATCGTGGCATTTCACTCGCCACTCTCACTCACTCTCCACATCGCTCAACTCGCTTTCCTCCTCATCCTTGACCTTCTTGCCTTTACCCTTCCCCTTCTTCGTCCCCTTCGCCGCCTCTTTCTCCTTCTTCTTCTCAATCTGCTCCGCTAGGCGATCCCTCTCAGGCTTTCCCTTCCTCGACAGATCGGCCTCCAGCTTCAAGAACTCTTCGCTCTCGACGTCCATCCCGACCATACTCTCCAGCAGCTTGATCTCTGTCGCCCAGATATTCTTGTCTTCCTGCGCTTTGCCCTTCTCGTCTTTGACGAGCTGTCCATCTGCGTCGCGCACTTCGATGGGCGTCTCGAGCACAAGTGGCAGACCTGCGAAGCGAGGTTCATTGACGATGTTGTGGAAAGCGCGAAGGCCAAGAAATCCTGTGCCGATGTTGGCGTGTAGGTCACGGTGTGAGGAGAAGGGCGCTTTGCTGTCGTTGACGTGCAATGCGCGGAGATATTTCACGCCGACGATGCGCTCAAAGTCGTCCATAGTAGCGGCAAAAGCCTCGGGAGTGCGTAGGTCGTAGCCGCCGGCAAAGGCGTGGCAAGTGTCCAAGCAGACGCCCACGCGGGCTTTGTCGTCTATGAGCGCGATGGTGTCGCGGAGGTCCTCGAAAGTGCTACCGAGGACGTTGCCGCCTGCTGCCATGTTCTCGAGCAACGTGACGACAGTAGAAGTCTCCTTGTGTGCGCGGTTGATATTGCTGGCCAAGTGCGCAATAGCTTTGCCTTTGTCACCATTCGTCGAATTTGCCACACCTGGGTGGAAATTGTAAAGTTTGATGCCGAGTTTCTCGCAGCGCTTGAGGTCGTCGACGAAAGCGTCGTATGCTTGTTTAGTGCGTGCTGGGTCTGTGTGTGCAAGGTTGACCAAGTAGGAACCGTGTGGTACGACATGTTCGTTTTGGTTGTATGAGTGGTGTTTGCAGTTGGCGTGAAATCCGTCCACGGCTTCAGTCAGTATTGGAGGGTTCACCCATTTGCGTTGCGATTTGAGGAAGAGTGCGAAAGCATTGGCGCCGATGTGAACGCTGTTCAGTGGTGCGTTTTGGACACCTGAACGAGCGACGTTAGTTGGGTGTACGTGTCTTGGAAATGAGATGGTTGTAAAGTTATATCTGTGCTATACGGCTGCGTATGGAAAGACTGACCTCCGGCACTTGACACATGAGCTCCAATGAAGAGCTTATGTCCGATTGTACGAGCACTCAATGGCATTGCTTCAGCCTCTTTCTCTTCCTTGGTCTTGCGCTTCTTCTTGGCTGGCTTCTCCTCTGCGAGCTCCTCCTCGTCTTCTGCCTCCTCCTTCTTGACTACCTTTGCCTTGGGCTGTCGCTTCTTGGGCGCCGGTTTAGGGGCTTCCTCAGACGAGAAAGCCGACTCCTCTTCCTCAGGCTCGGGCTTGACTTTGCGAGTCCTCGTGGTGCGCTTTTGATTTGCAGCTACCGTGCCGTTCGCAGCCGCTGTCACCGTCTCAGTCTTCACAATACCGCTGGCAGTCTTCCGTTTCTTGGTGGGCTGCGTGGTAGAATCGAGATCCGCGTAGGCCAATGCTGTTGCACCTTCGTCCAGATCTCCTGGTGGGGGCGAAAGGCGTGAATCGTCTACGACAGGTGCTTGGACAGCCTTGCGTTTCGGTGGCATTGTGGCGAAGAAGGATCGTGGTGTTGATGTTCAATGGCAGTTCTAAAGCACTTCGGCTGGGAAGACGCGATTTGCAGGGTCCTTGGTCGTGATGACGCGCTGTTTGAGCACAAGCGTCAGAGTGTATTATCTAGGAAGGAGCTCTCCAGTTTAGACATTTGCACCCTCAACAGCATGACTAATTGCACTTGCGCGAGTATACCGATCACAGGAAATGCTCGGTTGATCACTCTGGACTTTCAGACGTATCCGCGAGGCATTCCGATCCACACAGTGCTGACAGCGTAGCCTACCTACTCTGCTCTTCGAACCGACCTGCCTGTACTCTTGAGCATAAGGTAGATAGACAACCGAATTCCCTACTGACAGGACGACTTGTAGCAACTGATGGAATCGCGATCTTGTCCTCTCTTGTGAATCGACGCGGACAATACTCATGTGCTTCGATGCCAAAGCCGACCTAGTGCGAACGCGAACTTGGAAGCGGATCTGTTATGTCCACACTGGCAAATTAATGCTCTGCTATGCAGGCCTTCGATCAAGCGTAGTCTGCTCATTGGATCGCTACCACGCATGCTGCTTTATGTATTCCCAATGAGCATTTTAGCCAAGGTATGATTCACAGTCGCCAAACCACCAATGGGCTTCGCTTTTAATACAGGGATACGATCCTTCAAAGTCAGAGCGTACGGCGAAACTCGACCGTGTCGAGCGCGTGCCAATGGTACTATCAACTGTATGCACTGCGCCCACCTCACCTATACCACCTAAGCCACCACCACGTACAGACCTAAGCGGCAGTTTCCGCTCGCTTCCAGGCGGTCTACCTCATATCGTGCTGACTGCGGTAACCTCAGGCCGAAACGGCAAATCGAGACCGCATACAGATGCAACACTACCCATGAGGTCCTATTGCTCCTTACCAATCTCCTGAGAACATGGTCGATTTCCTCGTATTCGCGGTGGCTGAGACAGATTTTTCGTACGAAAACAGTCGATACTGAGGTCATACATTAGATTAATCGAAACATACCAGCAACAGGACGACAATGTATGCCCAACATGAGTTTCACGACATATAAAACCAAGAAGTATTCAGATGTCCTGAGACTTGAATCATCAAGCAGCAGAATCAAGCAGCAGAATAAGCGAACTCGCGCACAAAAGCCTACCTTTAACCTTCCGCAAAATGCATCTCAACAACATCCTCCTGGCAGCATCTGCCACTGCCTTCGCTACGGCGCAGGACCTTGCAACAGTCCTCTCGGGCCAAGAAACGCTCTCTACGCTCGTCGGACTGCTCGGTCAGGTCCAAAACACCACCGAATTCCTCGCCTCGCAGGAGAAGGTCACGCTCTTCGCTCCCAGCAACGATGCTTTCGCCAACATCGTTGCCGAGGGTGGCATCTTCAGCATTGAACAGGCTGCAGTCGATCCTGGACTCATTGAGCAGATTTTAAGGTATCACCTGTTCAAGGGAGTTGTTAAGGCGGCGGACATCAAGGAGATCCCTCAATTCGTGTCGAGCTACCTCAACTACTCTGGCATTGTCTTGGATGGCGAAGTTAGCGGCAGCAATGTCACTGGTGGTCAGGTCGTCTCAGTGAACCTGGACGAAGAAGGAAACGCGATCGTCACCAGCGGTATCAAGTCTACGAGCCAAGTGGTTGTTCCTGTGAGCCTATCCTCTTTTCGACATGTGCAAATTCAGCCAAACTAACAAATCATCACAGGACCTCGAATTCGACAACGGAGTCATCCACATCATCGACAAGCTCCTCATCATCCCCCTCAGCGTCTCCGCCACCCTCATCGCAGGCAAGTTTACCGCCCTCGCCGGCGCCGCCACCCAAGTCGATCTCGTCGCACCCCTCGAAGACCTCTCCGACGTCACAATCTTTGCCCCGAACAACGACGCCTTCCAGCGCCTCGCCGCCAGCAACTTCACCGCCACCGACGAAGAACTCGCCTCGATCCTTCAATACCACGTCGTCCAAGGCACAGTTGGCTACAGCACCACTCTAGCCAACAACACCAAGCTCCCCACCCTCAACAGCGAAGAGCTCGACATCACCATCAGCGCCGACGGCGCCGTCTTCGTCAACGCCGCGCGCGTCATCAACGCAGACATCCTGCTCGAGAACGGCGTCCTGCACGTCATCGACGAGGTCCTCAACCCTGCCACTCCCGATGCCGGGCCTGCCGACAACACCGCCGACGACGCCGTGAGTCTTCCGCCGGTCGTGCCGTTCACGTCTGGGATTCAGCCGGAGACGTCAATTTACAGCGAGCTGACGCAGACTACGAGCTTTGTTGCTGCGGGGCTGGTGACTGCGGCGCCGAATCCTACTGCTTCGAGTGCTGGTGCGGGATCGGGGACTACGAGTGCGCCGGTTGTGGAGCAGACTGCTAATGCTGGAGCGCGCGTGGAGATGCCGGTTTTGGCTGCGGTTGCTGTTGGTGCAGTGGCTTTTGCTGTGCAGATGTGATGTCAGCCGACGGGGAGTGGGTATGAGAAGCAGTAAGTAGTTGTCATGGCGGAGATGAGGAGCGGTGGGGTGATGTTTGAGGAAGGCTGGAAGAAAAAGTTGAGTGATTAGCACAGATTGGGAGGAGAGCGGAGTCGGGAACGAGTGGAAGTAATATCTAATGCGAGTACTTTGTGGTGGTCTTTGCAATTGCAGTATATACAGCGATATGACTCTGAAGCCTCGTCTATGTCTTTGTTGTACGTTCTCTATCGTGTAGAATTCTTATTTTCGTTTCTTTCCAGGCGTCACACCAGCATCACTGCCACCCGGCATCCTTCAAAGCCCACTTCACCGCCTCTCCCACATCCTTGCTCACAACATCCGGCTTAGCACCCTCGGAGTGCTCACCACCAGCATACACGCCCGTCTCAACCAAACAGCTGCGCCACTCGCTTCCATATGGGCTACGGTAGCCGTTCGCGCCACGAATATCACTCTCAGGGTTGTCGCCAATCATGTACACGCGCCTAAGCGGATCGTTAAGCCCCACGGAGCTGTACAAATTCTTGCGGTATTTGCGCAGCAAGCGCTCGGCGAATTCATACGTAGGCTGGTAAGGCTTGCCCATGACTGTCTTCTCGAGCGCTGCGTTGTCGGTTGTTGCGGCCCAGAGGCCGGCGAAGGCTTCGCGGAAGCCGCCCTGTCCTAGGCGAGGGAGATGATATTTGGCTGCCCACCAGAGGTCTGGGTTGCTGTAGTAAAGGTGTGGTTGCGAGTCTTGCAAGTAGCCGTTGTTAGGGAGCGACTTGTCGCCGTTCTTGGAGGAGAGGGTTCCGAGGATGCCGCGCTCGGAGAGCAGAAGGTCGAGGATGATCGAAGCATCAAGACCCCAGTCGCGAGGATCGTTGTAGACGAACATGGCGTCGATCTTGAGACTGTTGGCTTTGTCGTTCGGATCGATAGGCTTGGGAAGCGGGTTTGCGAAAGACTCGTAGTAGTCCTTGAACACTTTCGCGAAAGGCCAGATCTCAGGGTGTGCTACGACGATATCGGCAGGCGTCACGACATTCTTGAATCCATATCCACGCGCGACAGCAGCGCACTTGTCGCCGTCTCCGCCGGCTACCAGGATCGTTTTATCAAACAAGTCGGTCATCTCCGCGAATGGAGTGTGCGATTGTACGAACATGCTCTTGTCCATGGAGACTTGAAGCTTCTCGGAGACTTCAGCGACGCGTTCTTCCTCGGATTTGCCGCCGCCATTGGTGAGAAGGATGAAGGGTATGCGTTGTTGCTGGAGGTATAGTAGCGCTTCGCGTGCGGCTGGGATTGGGGTGGACGATCGGAGGAGGACGCCGTCGATACTGCGGTACTTTGTTAGACTGAAACGTAGTGAACTTGTGATATATCTCAACTTACTCAAAGGCGAAGGCGAAGTCGGGTATGCTGCTCACTTGGGGTGCGGTTTGGAAGCATCGCCGTTGCCATTGTGATGTTCTAGAGACCAACGGCTTGGCTGTGTATGACTTAAAGCATGCTGATGACAGCCTAGGCGACACTGCGCCAAAAGCTGACCGTGCTCTGAGAGTAGCCATAAGAGATGAAGAAGATGTCGAAGTCGAGTGGTGCACAATGTATTGTCTTAGAGATGTGACGCAGGTCGCCGAAGCGATTCATTTGCCGAGACGCTAGCGCCTTATCGCTTATCGCGTCGGCTTATCGCTTATCACTGTTCCCCGAACAACTTTCACAAACAAACACCTGGGTCGCGCCTTCCTCGCAAACGACAGTGAACAGCTCGCACCTTCCTCACTTGAATCTGATATTCAGCCCTCCGTGCTGCTACCGGCGGTAACTTGAGCTTTGCTCTGATTGGCTGCGGGATTTCCGGCGCTATTTTTGCGTCAGAGGATTTCGACCTCACGTCTTCAGACGAGCAGTCGGCATCTTGCATAATGAATATACACATCATTGGTTGCAGCATGCCCAACGCTAATGACGGGCCTCGCATGTATCCACATGCACCTGCATGCAGGCGCGCCCTCGCGCGAACCCATCAAGGGTGAGTATTGTCCACACTATACTCTGCACGGCAGCAGCACAGCCCTGCCGTCTTCAAGCAAGCAGTGCGTATGGTCGTTCTGAGGATATGATTGCGATAACACTTTCGAACTCACCACCACTTTGGCCGATCAGCATGGTCTATTGCACCACCGCCACGCTTTGCGCGTCTGGCTGATGACAAAGGCGTTCCCGTTTGCAACATTTTCGCAAACGACGGTCTTCACGGAAAACGCGCCAATCTCTCGCAGTCGCCACACTCACGCAGAAAGACGTTGCGGAGCACAAAAGAAATCCGTTCAACTTTGCAGAAAGAATGAATCATATTTCATACTCCGAGCCCAACTGCATAGAGATTGTCATGTACGAAGCACGCCGCATCCTTTAAAAGCCCAGCAGTGCAAATCAAGTTCAGTCTTCCTATTGACATCAGATCCTGCGTTCTCTGCTAACCTTCCAACCCGATTTCATGACCTTCGAGAGCTCCCTTTCCGCAAGTGACCTCTTCGTGGGTTGGAGGCAGGTCTGAGTGGTGACACATACCTTGCCCGCGCCAGAGCATGCAGAGAACTCAGCACACACTACGGTGTTATCGTATTTGGCCTGACATTCCGCGGCCGCGCTTGAGCTCTGGTTTCGTCAGTATGGGGGGAATTGAGATGAGGAAGATTGCTACATGTTGGCGTGACGGTCACTTTATCCATGCGAGGCGTCGCAGGAACATTGGTGTAAGTCTATAGGCGGACTGTCAGCATAGCAACTTTTCAAATCATGCATCCACAAGAAATTCATCATGAAAAGACAGTGTTGAAATGCTCACCTTGACCGTCTTGGGCTTGACAAAGGCTGTGCAAGCCTCTTTGATGACTGAACAGCCGAAGCTAGCGACTTGGGGTTGTACGCCTTTAATCGAGCATTTCGAAGCCGTAGTGGTCGTAGAGACTCTAGCCGTAGTTGATGATGTTGTAGAAACTCTAGGAGTAGTCGAAGGTGCGGCTGGGGTTGTCGAGGGCGCCCTTGGGGTGGTTGAAGGCGCGGCCGGGGTTGTTGATGGCAGAGCAACGGTCACTGACCCTCGTTTCTGCTTCTTCTTGTGGGGCGTCGTGCAAGCAGCGGTAACGGTGACCTTTGTGTACCCAGGCGTGCCAGTGGTCTTGGTCTCTGTAGAAGTGACATCTTTTATCGGGACAAAGGAGCTACAGAACTAGGAGGCCTTGAGGGCAATCAGAATAGCCTTGCAGGCAGCGACATTGTCGCGTGCCTCGATCTCTGCGCGACCGACGTTGGCAGCTGCGGTCAAGGGTGACAAGAATGCAAGAGTTGCGACGACTGAAGCTGAAGAGAAGTGCATGTTTTGGGCTCGTCTTTGCGGAGTGAATCATCCGTTCGAAAGACGTCGAGTCTGTCTTGTTTTATGCCATTCGGATCGACCAGTTGGCCCGGCATTCTCGTTGACGGCTGACGGTCCAGACATTGTGGCGCGTTTGGAGGCTGCCTGAAGCATGTATGTCTCAAGGTGTATTAGTATTGTTTGTCGAAGTATATGATGGACCGTCCAATCTCGTAGCAGGCAAGCATGAGGGCAACTGTGTAAGTTCACATTTTAAAACCAACAACTAGATCGACAAGATTTCATGCGCCGCAGCATACAGTTGCTGGAGCAGGGCAAGCTCCGGTTCTCGTGGCGGCTCTGTAGGATAATTGGGATATGCTTTCCTCGAGATCTGCTAATCCTCCAAGGTTGAGATTTCCCGACGAACTTTCCAAAGCCACGGGACGCATTTGTGAAGTAGGATAGGAAGCTGGTACCGCGAAAGTGTGATAAAAGAGTGCTTCCAAGTCCAGGCCGACGCCATGGGCGACACAATTTTGACTGTCCCATGACTGCCCGATGTCTTTTACAATATCTGATGCTATTGATCAGCGCTGTTTACGCAGATCCTGCACATGGCCATGTGAACCCATCATGCGAATCCAAGCGAAGCGTGTCGCGGCTGAGGATGTCGGCTTAGTATCTCGAATCATAAATGTTTCCATGAGCAACAGTGTGTCGGTCTATGCCGATAAAGCTTGATGCGAGCTATGTAAGCTGTGTAAGTTGGCTGCTGGTATGCTCGAACATACCGTACAGTATTAGTATAGATTATGGCTACAATTAAGCTGCCGAGCGATCCTGAAGAATTAACGCCCAGCTGAGGTCGTGCCTCCCCTTGGCAAGATCGCCCACGCACTGATCGACGGTAGGGAGTGAAGTGAGGTGGTGGCGTTGCGGGGAACGAAACAGTTACGGCGGACTATCCTCACAAACCTGACAAACCTCGAATTTGATACTAGGTATAGAATTAGGCTTTATACCTTTATAGCTCCTTTAGATAGAATAGCCTAGGAAATTATTAATTAAATATCTCTTCAATAGGAGATTAGAAAATTATAATAAAAATTCCTAAAAATTTCTAAAAATATAAATTTATATAAAAGATTTTTAACTATTAATTAGCTATTATATTTAGCTATCTACTAAATCTTACTTAGATTCTAAGTAAGAGAGGATCTAGTATCTAGACCTCTGATTATAGCTTAAAAGCGTATTTAGACTTAATGAAATTTCTAATATCTTAAAGGTAATACTCTAATCCTATACTCTAACTCTATAATCCACTCTAACCCTAGTATTTAGACCTTTACTCTCTCTTAGAGTATATATCTAGATATCTACTTCTTCTCTATACTAGCTACTCTATATTTTAAATTCTAAATACCTTAGGTACTCTATCTTAGGAACTTTACTTTACTATACCTAGCTTTAATTTATTATTACTAGCTATATTAGATATATAGTAAATTTAATCTTATATATATATTCTTTATACTATATACTGACTTATATAATTTTTCTAGAATTTAGTATCTATATCCTAGCTAGTTATAGAGTATTATCCTAAGAAAGAGGCAAAGTCTAAAGTACAGACTTACTACTACACTGCTAGCCTAAAATTCGAGGTTTGTTAGGTTTGTGAGGATGGTCCGCCGTAAATAGTAGCTTCGAGAGCTTGGAAATATGCAGTATCCAGGCCTCTTTTGGAGCAATCCTATTGGAAACTTTCCGCACTCCTCATTCCAGAAAAGCCATCTTTATCTACACCTCGACGTTGAGAGTCCGCACGCGGGATACAGGCCGTTCCAGAGTAGTGGGACTCGGCTACGTTATCTACATGTTTGGCTCGCATCTTTGCGTTGCTGCTGCAATGACAAGGTTTCCTTTGGAATCATACTTTCAAGAGGTTCCAGACTTCTGCACTACAGGACTTCAGCTCAGCCCGTTTAGTATGAGTTCATGGAAAGTTTGCACGTGGCAGATAGGTCGTTCCAGACTACTGCGGCTCGGTTGTATCGGACACAAGTATTGAGAGATATTCTGCGCTATGCCAAAGCAGTCCAGGTTGTCTATCACGCTACATCCAGAGCCACACCGCGAGTGGTGAAGGCATGGCTCAGTGGCATACTCCTTTGCCTCTGCAATTATACACATATTCGCGCAACAAATCGTGCGACCTGCGAGAGCTTCTCGTCCGAGGCATTACCCTCTACTAATGCGAATACATCAAAGTTGACCTCTCCGACATCAGACCAGCATGGGACTGGACTCCGAGCGTTCCATACTTCATCGAAACTCGAACATGACAGTTCAACGCGCCCTGAAGTTACTGGGGATGCTTGTATTCGCTTCATGGATCTCCGCTATCTGGATCTGCTTCACAACCTTCGGGACAACATCACTGACCAGTGCCGCTCGATACCTTACCGGACATCCTCTTCAGGTCACAAATTTTCGGGATGACGATTCAATTCTGAAGGAACACCCGATCAAGGAGCTCGTCCATAAAGCAGAAACTGAATTCGAGGAGCAGCTCGCCAGACAATCCAAAACCTATGAAGCAGCCACTTCTGAGTATCGAAGCCGGTACCACCGAGATCCGCCGCCAGGGTTTGAGATGTGGTACAATCTTGCAGTAAGACACGAGTCTCTGATAATCGACGACTTCGACATCATAAACGAAACACTCTCGCCGTTCTGGAGCTTGAGCGGGGCCGACGTGATGCGACGCGTGAACGATGTCCTCAAAGACGACTGGGCGATACAGCACTGCGCAATCATAGGCGGTCAGCTGACTGGCACTTGCGATCACCTAGGAGAGAACTTACTGTATTGGCTTACCGATGCAGATCAATCGCCTGATCTTCCAGCAGTCGACTTGCTTATCAACGTCTTAGATGAGCCAAGGGTTCTATATGGCGGCCCTGGTGAGCAAGTCGATCAGCTCGAATGGACAGACAACTCCCAGTCGCCCGTTTGGGATAAAGTTACTGCTGGCTGTGCGTTCAAACTCGACTCTGAAGGCAAGCGGGCTACTACCGCGGACCGCGAAACCCAGACTGCTGTTCTCAGCTTCTCTGATGGCAAGACAAACGTTCTGGACCTCTGCGAGCATCCAGAATACAGTCGCATGCATGGCCTGTGGGACGCTCCGTCAAATTTGAAAACTACTGACTTCGCCGTCCCCGTTCTTTCGCCCGCAGTACCGTTGACAATGGGCGACATACCTGTCCCAGCAGCTGCATATTCAAGCAGTATGTATACTTTTGATGAGATCGAGGACATTGCTTGGAATAGTAAGATTCCCGGCCTATATTGGGCAGGCAAGACCACTGGAAGCATTCAGAGTGTCACTAGCGACTGGAGGCAACATCATCGCCAGCGATTTGTCAAGCTGGCTAATGAGATTTCCAGGCATCCCCATCTCTACCTCGAAAACCTGGATCATGGGACATCATGGCAACAGCACAATTCGATAGCAATGGATGTACCCCTCTACACAGTATATTTCACCGAGATCGTCCAGTGCGCTGATGAGACGACAAACGAGGCTATAAGCAGCGAATATGACATTCACGAACCGGATGAGAGAGCAGAGTCCTTCAAGTACACCCTCAATTTCGACCTAGACGGCAATGGTCACTCGGGAAGGTTCTATCGGCTATTGAACTCTCGATCCTTGCCGTTGAAGCAGACAGTGTTCCGGGAGTGGCATGACGAGCGATTGCAACCATGGCTACATTATGTGCCTATATCTCTAGGTATGGAGGAGTTACCGGAAGTGGCACGTTACTTGTCGGTCGAAAGAGAAGGTCAGCAGCTAGCAGAGCTGCTGGCAGCAAAGGGTCGAGAATGGTCTTTGCGAGCATTGCGTCCTGTTGACCAAGCCATCTACCTCTACCGCTTGATGCTGGAGCTCGCTCGGTTACAGGATCCAGACAGGCTTCCTTCTTGAAGACAATCAAGACGGCTTGTTTCAATTCATCAACTGATCATCCGTATCGGCATTTCATGTACCTAAGAATTGACAGCATACGCCATCGGTTAGACCTTACCGGACTCACACTACTCGTCACTATTTGGCGCCAATTAAAGCCCCTCATAGCCCTTGCGAGACATTATGAGGCGCGCAGCGGATCCGAGGCGCCCGAGGCGGTCCAGTGTGCTGTTCCATATATGTCGATGGACTGAGATTGCACGGTCATGGCTGCGAAGGTGGCATGGATGCACTATGCGCAGTGCTCAACCCCTGTGAGGGAACGAGCTCGAAAATGAGTTGTGGCGACGTATAAGTCTCTAAGCGGTATATAGAATGACAAATGTGCAAAAGCTCCGCAAGCAACACATATAATATGCTAAGAGATCGTATGCAACCGTGGAAGCAAATCACCCCAGACTTCCTGCATACTCAAGGACTGGGTATGCGGGGTTTCATCAGGGGCCAAACTGATCAGAATGTTGGAAACCAGAGGTAGCGCATTCTTGAGTGTGAATGTTGTGAACGCGAGTCAAAAAAGTGGGCACGGCAAAACACGGAGAACCCGGGCTTCACACTGTCGATCGCTTGTTTGGACGATGGGGAAGACGGATGACTATGCATTGACCGCTCGTCACCTTCTTGAAGCTATCCAAATGTACAATCACAATACAAAGACATCCTCAAAAGCAAGTAGTGTTCTTCCGTTGCACCATGACTTGTTGACCCCATTCTGCGCGCCAAAACTCCACAATTGATCAGCTTTCACAGCTTCACTAGACCGAATGTCACGATCTCGGGCTTGATAATACGAGTTCAACGATTCGATAATACACATGATGCCACGAGATATCCTACCTCAGCCTGTCTCACGGCGACAGTCGCAAACATCTTATAGTCAAGCCGTTACCAAGCTGGACGTCGGCACCTCAGCAGTCCACCGACCACGCAAGCGAAGCCTCTCACAATTCGATCGCGAAAGCGAACAATACCTCAACATATTTAAGGGTCGACTGCTCGGAGTCGAGGACGGTCTATTATTAGCAGTAGATCCCAGGCCTCAGAACTGGGATCATCCACAGGCGCATTGTGACAGCGGCAAAGATGTCGACAAGTTCAAAGGCAGACTGCTTGGAGTTGAAGACGGGATGATCGACGCTATCGTGAGCGAACCATGCCCTGGTCACCGAACCAGACAAGAAGCCCTCGATTCTTCGAACAATTCCCCCTGGTACTCGCAAGCGAAAGCCAAGATGCCAGAGAGACGTCCCAGACGACTATCACGATCCACGAAAAGACCTAGCGACGCTCCCGCATTACCTCGAGACAGATATGCAAAACCTTCCGCTGGCTCTCCTGCCTCCGAAGCGCCAGTGTCGCTTTCATCAAATCCAGATTCCTTATTCAACAACCACGAGCGACGCAGTGTTGTGGACGACTCTACTGCTGCAACTCCCCATTTGCGCCCGTGCGCGGTCAGCTCTCATTGCGACAGCGTTGGCAGCGACAACAGCAAATGGAACGCGCAATGCTCAAAGCGTGCGCGGAAGTCAATGGAGTCTCAGACTGCCACAGCTTTATACGACAATCCATCGATGCCATCCGTGCAGGCATCCTCGCCCTTGACGAGCGAATCAGATCTACCAGAAGTAACAGATACACCAAGAGAACAAGATGAAATTGTTGTGGACCCTAAAATGCTTGAGAGGTCTAATGATGGCCCATTGCTAGGAACGTGGGACTTGAGCAACTGGCAGGCGCTTGAGTTTACCATGAGTGATTTGCTGGTAGTGAGGGGATGATGGTCACAGTCAACCGTCGGCTTCTCTGGACCAGGAACAATTGTCATCAGCACGATACGTCCAAAGATCGCTTTGAGGGTGTTGCAAGGGGATAATTGCAAGCGGAATGGGTTCTCGGTTTGCAGAGTCGCGTACGAGACTGCAAATACGACGATGTCGTGCGTGGAAGATGGAGACTTCGCGTGTCATCAAAGAGAGCGGTGAGTCGCTGCCGCAGCGGCAGGCTGTCCCGGTGCGTTACGAGCCATACATCGTAGAAGCACTATCCCGGAGCGAGCTCCTTAGGGCGTATACATGCGTATATCAAGTGGCGCTATGGAAGCATGACAACTACGCGAGCACATATGGTCGATAGGCTGCAGGCAGATGTGGATTGTCTTTGCAATCTCGCCCAAGGTAGAGAAGCCTCCTTCCAATCGAGCAAGGTTCGCATCGGCCCTCGTGACCCGTCCTGTTGTCGGCCCGGGCGGCTTTCGTCGATCTCCCGGTCTGTTGGATCAGATATATACTACTGATTCGGATTCGCTAGTCCTCTCTGAACTTCAGAATTTATTATGCGGATTTTTGTTAACTCTACGAGTTCTAGTTATAATAATATTACTAACTAAACGAAATAATAGGCGTATCCTAGAATAGAGGAGAGTATTAATATAAGGTAAATAGATACCTAACTAGCTCTAATAGCTATAGTCTCGTATATTAATCTTGCTTATTAGATTATATTATAGTATATAATAAGGATCTATCTAATCCTTATAATTAATATATATAATATAAATTATAAAAAATACTAAGCGACTTTATAATAGCTATAATATAGTCCTCTTTAATATAAAATACTAAATTATTATATAACTATATAGATATAACTAATATAATACTTCGTAGTAGTTCTATTACTAGAAATATTAAAAAGGTATACTAGTCGCTTTATTTTTATAAGACTTTTATTTATATTAACTACTTAATTCTATTAATAATATAACTCTTTAGCCTTACTATTATATTAGACTTTACTAGATATAAGTATAATTAAGAATAATTAAGACTCTATTAGAATCTTAATTAATTAGTAAATCTAGAAAAGAGTTTTAATTAATTACTTAGTAATAAAGCTTTCTTAGTAAGATTTATATATTTAGTAGCTCTATTCTTTAGCGCTAGTAGCTTTATCTATATATTAGTAGTATAGCTATTATAAAATTCTTAAATTATAAGTAAAGTAATAAATAAATTATCTATATATAATTACTATTATTATTATTACTACTATTAAAATAATTATTAAGATTATCTATAATTAGTATATCTTATATAGTCTATACTACTCTCTTAAATATTATATTATTAAAAGTTATTATACTAGCTTACTATAAACTATATAGAACTAAAAGCTCTTATATTTTATTTATAGTTATAATATATTATTATAGATTAAGAGTATTACTACTAATACTAAATATACGCTCTAGTAAGTCGCTTATTACTAGTATAGTATAGATATTAAGAGTTATCTATATAAGTTATAGCTATATTATAGATTTACTAATCTAGTAAATAATTAGAAAGTTATTATATATTAGAAGCTAACTAGATAGCTATAGCTTTATATAGTACTTATTATATTAATTATATATATCTATAGTATTAGTATTATTATTAGAGTTATTAATAATAGTAGTAGTAATAGTAAGTATAGTATTCTTAATCTTATATTATATCTAAAAGCTCTTTATAGCTATATATATATTATCTATCTAATTACTATAGTACTTACTCTAGTACCTTTTAAACTATTATTACTTTATTTAAAAGTATAGAATAATAGCTATATAGTAGATAGGAATCCTATCTATTAATTAGTAGTAGTATTTAAACTTTATCTATCTAAGATTAATATTAATACTAAAATAGTATTAGGTATTAGTATAAGTAGAAGTCTTAGTACTCTCTATTATTAAACTAGTATTCTACTTATTAGCTATAGTATTATTACTTTAGCTTTTAGAGCTATTCTTATATATAAAGGTCTCTATTATAGATATAGACTAAGAATTCTATATAATCTAATAGGTTACTAGTAATAGTATACTATATAGTAAAGAGAGAAAGCTAGAATTAATAGTTATTAGTAAGCTTAGTAAACTTAGCTAGTTTATAATAATTAGATAATACTTCTTTATAGCTTTAAATACTAATAGTACTTTATTAAAGATTAGTAATACTATTTATAGAATACTAGTTATAACTTTCTAGCTTATTCTAGACTCTTTTATATAGTTCTAAAGCCTTATTATTATACTCTTATATAGCTATAGAACTACTATATACTTTATAAGAATATTTTAATCTTTAGGAAATAATTAGTTATAAAGTAAAGTTAGTTTCTTTAGCTCTATAGTAAGTACTTACTAGCTCTTTATCTATAAAGTATAGTTATTAAATATAGCTATCTATATATTATAATAATTAAGCTCTTAATCTATAAAGTTATTAATTAACTAGTAGAGTATTAGAGCTTACTTTATAGTATTATACTAGCTATTCTATCTAGTATAATTATTATAAATAAGATTATAAAAGTTCTTTAGCTTATCTTTTTAGTTTTATAAAAGTAATAGCTATTACTATTATATCTTATAGAATATTTCTCTATAGTTATCTAAGTATAAAATATACTTAATTAGATTATATAGCTTATTAATTAGTCTCTTCTTATACTATTACTATAGTTTAAGCTCTTTAATAGTAATAGCTAACTTAGCTTTAAAGATAGTAATATTACTATTAAAAAGAATCTTTTTAGCTATAAGATTAATTATATAGCTTATATAAAAGATATGATATTTATTAGTATTAAAGAAGTAATTTAAAGCTAGTATTTTAATATAAGTATAGTTCTTAGAAGTATTATTAGTAATAATATTCCTAATATATTATTATACTTAAAATTATATAAGTACTTTAGAAATAAATATAGCGAGATTAATAGCTATATATAAGCCTTATAGCTATAGTAAAGCTATTAGGATATTATAAAAGTATTATTATATATTAAGATAATATATAATAATCCTTAGAAGTAAATACTAATAGCTAAATAATATCTAAAAGTTAAAAGAAATATTTATATTAGTAAGAGCTCTTATAAGTTCTTCTTTAACTTTTAACTATATATCTATATATACTTTCTTAATATAGTAGCTAAAAGACTTCTATAATAGTATAATATTCTTTAAGTATAGCTCTAGATAGATAAGAAAGTTTCTAAAGGCTTTATCTTTAACTATAGCTATTAGGATTTATATAGTAGTAAAAAGTTAAAAGATTAAAGCCTTAAACTATATAAAGTCGAACTAACTCTATACTTTATTAGTATTAGTATAAGAGTCGATTATCTATTAGCTAGGTAGATAAATAGAAATAAAACTATCTTTAGATAATTAGTATATTATTTTTAAGTAGTTAGTAGCTCTATTAGTAGCTATAGCTTTATATATATACTTATTTAGTAGATAGGCTCTTAAAGTATTATAGTATAGATAGTATAGCTAGTATATCTTATTATTAGTCTTACTAATAATATACTAACTTTATAAGTATATCTATAAACTAAGTAATTAAATAGTTTAATATAAGAGCTTTTTATAATCTAATAATTAACTCTAGTTAATTCTTTTATATCTAACTAAGTTAAAAGAAATCTTAGTAGATATAATAGTTTCTATAGAAGTAAAGTTATAAAGCTCTTATATCTCTATTAGAGTAATAAGTTTAGTAGTTAGAGAAGTAGTTAAGAGAAAAGAATAAATAGATTAGGCTATTATTAAGATAATAGTAGATTATATTAGTTATTACTATACTAAAAAAAAGAGAATTTAAGAATATTAGGAATTATAATCGATAGAGCTATAGAGATACTTAGAGTTATCTAAATTAGATAAGGTATATAGGTAGAGCTAGAGTCCTACGCTTCTAAATCTAGAGTAGCTAATAAGAGGCTTCTAAAAGTTTATAAGAGTTAGAGTTAGGAAAATCTATAAAAATATACCTAAGTCTTATAAGAATTCACTTATATCTATCTTAATTAATTACGCTAGTATACTATTAATAGGAGTCTTAATTGATTAGTAAAATAAAGGGCAATCTTAAGTCTTGATTAGCATCTTGGCAACTTGCGCCCACGTCTGGACTTCATTAGATCCAACATGTACTACATCGTCAGTCCCCTCGACAACGAGCTACGAATCGACCTTGCCGGCGGAGCTAAGGCGGACGGTACAGCCGTCGCAGTCTAGTGCGCAATACTCTCCCGTTCATCGGCTACTCCAACTATTGCACTTGGCAGGAACAAGAGTGCAGACAAGTACAACACGCAGTGGCACTTTGTCTACGCCGGTATTGGCAAATCCAAGAAGGATGAGTACCACATCTTGAACCGTTGGAGCGGAACATACCTCAGTGCTCCTGGTCCGTTACTGTACCATGTACCACGGATGTGCCACGACTCTTGCTGACAGTCAACAGAGGATGGCAAGAGCGAAGGTGTATGTACAGGCAATACCCTTCAACCATTCTTGGATCGCGTGCGCTGGAACCTCATTCCTTGCCGCAACGAGACTGGTCGCTACTGGTACAGTCAAAGAATCCATGCATGTACTAGCAATAGCCGCTAACATTGTCCCTAGGATCTCTCCGATCAACGACTCGAACCTCAGCCTCAACATCAAGCACAACAGCAAGAGCAACGGCGCCCAGATTATCCTGTACAGCGGACCGGCTCAGGCAGACGCACTCAACTCCCAGTGGTACCTGAGACTGGTCGACGACGCAATCTTGAACTGCCCCGAGGTTGCGAAGGCTCCCAAGGTTTGAGGCAAGGGAAACTCATTTCGGTTGGATCGTGGTACATAGACAGTGTTTTGGCTTTCAACCAGCCAAGTCTACGGTCCCACGTGAGCTTTGATCTGATGGAGGATTCAACATCCCGCTGCAACTAGCTTAGAGTAGTGTATCAGAACTGTCACGTTGGTAACAGTCGTCCAATATTCCACTTGTTGTTCAACATACGCCCTGAAAAGTGCTTGTCTTAGCCATTACACATTTCTAGCCTTTGAATCTCCATGCCGCTTTCCGATCTACCCTCATTTCTTCCCCTCTGAATCTCGCCCTCAAAAGCTCAATCGGAACATTGTTCTCCCGCATCACCGCATCGTGGAAGCTCTTCTCCTTCCACTTCGGACCCTGAGGATCATCCACAAGCTCTCTTCGCAGTTCTCGGATCTGGAAGGCTCCTAAAAGATAGCCCGCCTGATATAGAGGCGGATACTCGCCAGCAAACGATCGCCGGACCTCTCCTTCGGCTGTAGCCCGCTCGTGGCCAACTCTGTTCACCAGCAGGTCGATACATTCCTGAGGCGTCATCTGCCCAAGGTGGAATTTTATCGAGAAGATGATGCGAGCGCAACGGTGCATGCGCCAGAAGAGCATGCCGATGCGGTTTTCGGCTTCATTCGTTGCCCATTTCTGGCCAATCTCTGATGTAAAGCCACGATCCCACAATAGCAATTCCCAGTACACAGCCCAGCCTTCGATCCAGAACGGTGTTTCGAAGAGTTTGCGGTGCGAATGGTGACGATCCATGTAGTGGAACTGGAGATGATGACCGGGGATGAGTTCGTGAAAAACAGTGGAGCGGGAGAAGGCAGGGCTGTTGCCGCGCATGCTCATCAGTTTATCTTCGTGAGACATGCTGCTCGTTGGGTATGACACGATGATCCGCTCACCACCGAGGAAAAAAGGGTTGACTTTTTGGCGCGCTGGTGTCATCATGGTCGTTTTCCAGAAGTCTTTGGCGACGGTCGGCACGGTTATGAGATCGTGCTTTTCCACGTATGCGATTGCCTCGTCGGCGAGATCGCGGACAACCTGCAGTTAGATATCAGCTGCAATTCGAAAATATCGTGGGTTCCGTAACCTGCACTCACATGAATCTGCTCTCCAGGCTCCACGAAGGTGTTCTTCACGTGCTCCAGAGCGTCTTGAGAAGAGCTGAACCCTAACGCTTTGCTCGCCTTCTCCATTTCCCTCTCACACCATCGAAACTCCTCCTCGCCTATCTGCACCAGCTCCTCTGGCGTATAAGCGATCCACTCCGCCTCAAGCTCCTCCAGTAGTGCTTCGCGGCCAATTGGATCGCCAACGATATCGTCTGCGCTCGAGGACCCGTCAACCCCGGTCTTCTTCCTAAGCGCCGCGACCAACTCCGTCAGTTTGGTACTTAAACTCTGCCACGGCTTGTCAATCCACCATGTAATCACAGGATCATAGCCTTGATAAAATCCAACCGCCTCTGCCAAAGCGCCATGCAGCTCCTCAAATCTAGCAATTGTCCAGAACGCGATGAAGCGCTTCTTATCGCCACCAAAACTCCCCTCGGAGTCAAGCACGCGGACCAGCTCATCAATGCCTTCCTCAGAATCTTGGAAGGTCGTTGCAATCTCTCTCCCGCTCTGTCTGCCAACATCATGTCTCGTCTCAACGAATTGAATACAAACATCAACCCACACTCCAAACAATCCTAGATCCTTGGCTTGCTGGTACTTCTTCTCCGCAGCACTGCCTTGGTGCAAGAGCCTCTTGATGTGAGATCGCAAGAGGAGGTAATCGACCTGGTCGTCCTGGCGAAAAATGTCGAAATCGAAGGTTTTGGGTAGAGAGGCCAAGGTCAATGTGAGGAACTCTTTGACTTTAGCGGCGCGAGTCGGACTGAAAGAGATGCTCAGAAAGGACTGGATGTCTGCGAGGTCTGCTGCGAATGTCTGGATGGTGGTTTGGACGTTTGGGGTTTTTTTGGGTTCTGGCGGCTGAGCGGCCTTTGATGTTGCGATTGGGATTGTGGTTAATTTTAGGGTCATGGTTCTCAAAGCGACAGTGGCAAAAACAGGAAAGCGTCCGATGACAAGTGGTTTCGATTTGAGCGATATTGATCGACGTCGTGAAGTGATCGACTGTTCTTGCGACAGATAGCTAGCTCGGGAGTGCTTTGGGATCGTCAAGCCTAGTGCACAGCCAATGTAACCTCGGAAGCGCCCTCCCGGATCGCTTATCATTTACTGCAGGCATTTTGCGGAGGGAAGCATATGCTCCACTTCATACTTTTCATTCAGGCTGTATGCCCGCGAGGTAAGCTTGTTTGGTTGTAACAGCCCTGGAAGTTTAAACCGCCGTTGCAATCGCTGTGTGTCAGCGGTCGCTTTCTGACTTGTGAGTGACAGAGGATGATTTGAGGAAGGAGGATTGAGAGCTGCGGACGCAGTCCAATATTCAGAGCATTGCACATCATGAATTGTAGCAGGTAATATATCATAATCGATCTCTGCCTATCAATGCCACTCCCTCGGTCCGAAAGTCTCGCCTTCCGCCACAGTCTTGCGGAAAGCCATCATGTTATAATCCAACGTGTTGAAGACACCAACGTTGCCCCACCATTGCGGTGCTTCGACACCAGGGAGAGTGATAGCGAAGAAGATGACTACCGTACTCAAGATCAGACCTGTATCTAGCGCAGCAGCAGTCAAATAATTGTACTGGTGCCACCATCCGTGCCATCGCTTCCTGATCCATAAGTTGAAGATGAGTCCGAAGATGACCCATGAGAAGAAGCTCAATGGAGTGGCGGGCGGCAGCCAACTCATTGCGCCGAGCATAATCGGCGCGTGGAGGTTGCTGATATGACGATGCTTCATCAGCTTCGCGAGCCCCCAGAGAGCGATTGGCAGGACGCCGCCCAGCAGCCAGAAGAAGTTGAAGTTTTTGTAAATGCTCGCGCTTCCAAATGCGCGAGTAGGGCCGATGACTCCCCAAACGACACTCGAAGAGAAGAATGTGCGACCGTTTGGACAGGTGAAGTGGTTGGCCTGGAGGGGTTCGCAGGCGTTTTCGATGTTCGCGAGAGCCCAGTCCATTGTTGCGATTTGTACAAAGCATGACCAAATCGTGGCAGCAATTTGTGCAGTAAATGTGATACGAGGAGGAACCTTCATGTATTGAGCCAGTTTCAGATCACCGCAGAAGGTCTGAAAGTCGTACTGGTTAGCTTATGCTGAATGAGATTAGAAATGCGCACATACCTGAGCCTGGCCTAGCACAATCGTACTGTACACTTTAAAGATCATGACACCAATGGGTCTACCCGGGAAGAGATAACCTCCGATGAACGGACTAATGACATTCAGGGACAGCTGTATATTTGTCATGCCGAGGATTGTGCAGCAAGGGACGATGAAGATGCCGGCGATAGCGCAGGCGACAAGGAATCCCCACCATGGAAGCTGAGTTTCATAACCTTGAACGACGCCAAGGCCCATCGCGAGTACGCCGGCCAGCAGAGCAAGATACCACCAGTCGGGTGCTGGTCTGTACTTCTTGATCATGTTGAAATGTACGTCTTCGCTCTGGGACGAAGCTAGCCGGAATTGCCGCACCAAAATCTTGCCGCGATGAAGGACAAGGTGAACTACGGACGCTGTCAAGGCTGCAAAGCTGAGACCGTAGTTGAGCGCGAAGGTTGGTGCGAGGAACAAGGGTGAGTACGCCTTGTATTTCTCTAGGTCAAATGTAAAACCGGGTCCGAGGATGTTGCGCACAACATAAGGGCTCTGGGTGTTGTCGAAAATGGTAGAAGTATTGATGGGCAGATACGCAGAGTAGAGAGCACCTGAGTAGGAGATACCCAATGCCGGAATCACTACGAACACGATCAACCCAATGAGGGTGTTCACGTGTGAGATAGTCGGCGATAGGAGTGGATCATTCAGGTACGGGATCACGTTCGACCAATCAAACGTGAGAGGGATTAGCGAAAGGCCTGTGAAGCCGCCGAACAGCTGGTTGACAACAACATTCTCAGGCTTGATCCAAGTCGGGAAGTCGAAGACAGAAAGGCCTTGCCAGATGAAGCCTGGGAACCAGTAGTACACGAACATAGCGGAGGCTACGTACATGAACCAGCGATAGTGAGATATGGACCAACCATTGGCTTGCGCCGGATCCGTTTTTGATTTGTCATGAAGTGCGTATAGCAGCGTCGTAGTCGAGAAGTTGTTCGGCCAGGTCAGAGCAGCGGGCCAAACTAGGAAGCGGCGGCCAAGTCCGGCGAGACAGACACCTATGAGCTGGCTGCTGATGGTGAACAGAAGCTGGAATCCCACACCAAGATCGTGATCGTAGAGTGACTTGGCTTGAAGCGCCAGAAGAGCATCCGTGGAATAGGCGTAGCCGTATGTGACAGATGCCATGAGCGTGACGACAGTGTGCTCTTTGATGTTGAATGGCCCTGGATTGAGCGACCATTCTACACCAAATGTCTTGAAGGTCCAAGCAGGCACTACCCGGGCCCAAAAACAGCCGACGGGATAGACGAGTAGGAGTATGGCGACCACTGGGATGGTGATGGCGGGTGATCGCATGCTGAGGAGCATGTTGACGCCGCTGGCGACGGTGACGAAGAAGAATCCGAGGACCCAGGCGCGGAGGGTATTGGCAGGCTCTTCTCCATCTTCAGCACGCACAGCGGCTTCCACGTATTCGCTCGCGGCGACAGTTCCCACTGCAGCATCGGCGGACTGGTTAGTAGGACTCGAAGTGCATACTTCACCAGCCGAAGACTTGGATGGATGCTTCTCGTCCAAGGCCTCCACGGCGGTGCTTGCCTCGTACGAGTGAATGCGTTCGGCCATGGTGTGTCAAGCTTGAAGCGGGGTCTCGCGTTTGTCTTGTTTGGAGCCTATCGCCCATCAACTCTGGACGAGAGAGAGCGTGGTAGATATTCAGGTGTCAAGCATCTTAAGGCCTTTGCCACAAGTAGCAGAGCTCGGGCATGCCAGGGTGGCGGTTGTCCAGTAGCGACGCCATGGGCTTCGATAAGCAATGCCTGCGATCCTTCACTATCATGGCGCTTGGCATGAAACAGAAGGTTACATCTGAGTGTGATATCTTATCGTTCGCGTATAGTGGAGTGGAGTCGGTGGAAGCCCCTCTGTTGCCTCGGGAGTCGTATCGGCTGCACACAGGCAGGGCACGCTGCAGTAGTTGAACCTTTGGGCACCTGACGATCTTCGGAGCTACAGATACAGCAGCTCACGTGCAACCCTCCATTGCTGATCCCGTCGTGCGAGGCATGGTGTTGCAAGCTTTCTTGAGTCAAGCAAGAAAGAGAGGAGTGTGAGGGACGGCGGTCATTAAGGGCGACTCCGACAATGCCATAATTCGTAGTAACGCCTGCTAAACGCCCAAGACGCCCTCTCACCCTCCTAGAATCTTGAGCTTTAGGGTTAGGGTAACCTCGACTTCTGTCCCTCTGATCTGAGGAGAGGGGCGCTTCGGCGTAGGCGCCTACCCTCTTCTCTAGTTTTTTAAATATATAATAGAGGAGTAAACTTAATTAGATTAAAGAAGAGCGAGGCGTATAATTAAGTATAGTATAAGTGTACTAAGTAGTAGTGTAGTAGGTGGGTAATATACCAGGAATTATGGCATTGTCGGAGTCGTCCTTAATGACCGCCTTGGTGAGGGTTGTTGTGGTGGTGAAGAGCGGGGAGATCAAGCTCACCAGCCAAGCTCGCGCCAGCACACAAGCTTCGGCTCCACTTGACAATCCACTATCTTGCACCTTACAGAGCAGCTACATCCATCAAACCGTATACAAAAGGTATGCTCCACACAGTGGCCAGCTTGCAAGAGCCTCTATACCGGCGCGTCCAAGGCTCTCAAGCTCGTCCCTCCTACAATGGCCCTTCTCGCTCTGTAGCCAACACACAGTACTCCCATCCGCCTCCTTTCGCGCGTCGCGTTCCCACGCGAACATCCTTGCCATCGGACTCCCCGAAGACGTCCTGGAGATCTTTGGCATGTCTCGAAGCCTGAGGTTGTTCGAAATGATCGGCTATCAGCCCTGGGATGCTGAGCCTGGCCTGCACGTCGCGCGTCTCCGCTGGCTGTGAATCGCGGAGTGCGAGACAACACAGGACAGAACCGGCCACTACGAAAGCCAGGTTGGCCGCGAGCAAAGCG
Source organism: Cladosporium velox (assembly GCA_024604135.1). NCBI lineage: Eukaryota > Fungi > Ascomycota > Dothideomycetes > Cladosporiales > Cladosporiaceae > Cladosporium > Cladosporium velox. The sequence continues at coordinate 1,532,834 of JANIIF010000008.1, read as the reverse complement.
TACAGAGGAGCGGCTGGGACTCGGGCGACGAGTATCGAGCTACGGTAGCGAGCGCGAGGGACAGCGCTCGGCACGATGGAGTTCGAGAACACCGCGAGCGCTGCCTTGCTGTATGACAGCGCAAGCTGGTCGGCGAGGTCTTTCGCATTCCTCGCCGTGACTCCCACTGACATCGTGGCTGCAAACCTCAGGTAATCTTTAGCGATACTTGTTTCTGCCATGTTGCTTGCGACAATATTGGAGACCGAGAGGTTGCCCATTGTCGGAAGGAAGTTTCGGATCGTCCCATTCACAGATGTGTAAGCGATATCGTAGACTGATGTGTTACAGAGCACCACGAAGCCTGTCCCGCCTTGCTGCGTGCCCACGATGCCATCCATCTGGAGAGTTACCATGTCCTCGTTGACGAGCGCTGCCCAGCCGAAGTTGAATGGATTCTGGCCACCATACCATGTGGAGTTATTGACCATGCTCGAGTCGTTGAAGTAGACCATATTCCAAGTCTTCTTGGAGACATCCCGGAGAAGCTATCCGAGCAATGAAAAGGCGTGTTGGGTCCAAAGCCGGACAACAAGTCGCACGATCTTGTGGCGCTTGTGCATGTAGTTTGCAGTCCGTAAGTCTTTGCTTCATAATCGGTACGCTTGAGGTCAGCATCTTCGGGCGGTCCAAGAAACGTGTAAGGTGTGGCGCTGTCGTACTGATAAACCGTCGATACATTAGAGACATTGTTGAGCGTTGACAGCGCCAATTTAGGTTGGTTGAGATACGATTTCCGGCCGATGTTGAGCGAGCAGAAGCTGGCCGGATCTGTGTTGCTTGCGGTCCAAGCTGCGCTATTGTTCCCTTTGGTACAGCCTTCCAAGAGAGCGAAGCTGTATTTCGGCAGATTCGACACCGGTGTGCTGCGTGAGAATACAACAGTCCGAGTCTGGAGATGTAACCACGTGTCTGCGAGAAGTACTAGGATACTAGGCAAGTCAGTGAAAGCGCATCGCTATATATGGTACACAAGCATTGACCTGACGATGCTTCCAACAAACAGCACTATCCCGGTCGTGCGGAGCATGTGCCCTTGTGGTTGCTTTGACTTCTTGGTCGTCCATGAATAGCTGCCCCATTTGTACAGGGACGTCAGAGCCGACCCCGTGAGCATGCTCAGAGTCAAACCGAGCTGGAAAGGCGTGGGGAGTCTGCCATGTGTGCTAGCCCTGGGTTGTTGTGCCATCTCACGTGAAATTCGATGAACCATAGCGTGGCCATGCTCGTTACCAACAAGGGCGCCAAGCTGCTTGACCAGGAAGCAATCAATATCAGCCGAGTCGCGCTGACATTGACGCAGTATACCCCAGGCTCGTTGTGGTCTGACGCCAGCATCAATTCTCCGTTGTCTGCTAGACCTGTGACATCGTGCGTGACGCTGTGGAACAGCACGAAGTAGAGCAGGACGGCAGAAAAGACAAGCATCAGGACGCAAAGGATCAGAACATGGCAAGTGATTTCGCGTCGGCAGCCACTGATGTGCCTTGTGGGGCCCGAAGATGGCGGTCGGTCGTCTTCAGGCAACGCTTGGTAATCTGTAGATCGAAACGTTGAGAGTTCGTGATTGTCCATGTTTCATCCATTCACAGACGATTGTTTCTGAAAGTGCTGCGAAAAATTGACGAGCCTTCGAGAATAGCACAAATCTTCTCCTTATGATCCCGCGACGGGCATAGCGAGGCTGTGGCAAACCTCAACCAGCGCCTTGTTACAGATCTAGGCACACGGTAACACTGCATTTTGCTCAGCCTTGTCTGTTGCCGCAATTGACGGCACAGATGCAAAGGTATCGATTGTCATTGGACGATTGTCGACGATCTTCTGCATGGCTTGTACTGCCGCTTCCACGGGCAGCACAATGAGTGGTCGACTCATACCACGTCCCACCCCTGCATGATCTGCTACTCGGCGCGAGTCCTCAAAATGGGCTTTCAGCTGCTTCAGATCACACCATCCCCGAATCGTTGCGCTATACAGTATTTCTTTTGGCTTTGATGCCCATTGTTCAAGACTCCCGTCCCGCAAGTCTGCGCCTCAGTGACTTCAAGATGTGTGCCATGCAGCCGCCTTGCTTGCTATACTTCGGAATTGCGCCTTTTCGTCAGACCGTATCTAATACGGTCAATCCATACATGCAGTGTCCAGCTTCTTAGAGCCTCAATGCCGGCGCTACTAAGGCTCCCAATCTCGCTCCAACTACTACCTTTGAATCACGTTCCTCAAATCCAAGGCTCGCTAAGTCTAATAAGTTCGGCGCGAAGAAACTCGGACCCTTTCGACACGAAGCATGACACTCTCCATTCGCAGCGAGGACCGCTGGAATTCGGCCCCAGAGTTTTGTTCGCTGCGAACTATTCCAATGACTCTGTTATCCTCATTGGCCGATGACATTTGTATATACGCGGCTCGATGCCTTCGCCGAGTCCCTCGTTCGCAAGACGAATCTATATAAATGCGCCCATCGTCATGTAGATAGAACTCCTACTCTCACATCACAACTCCCTACTCCCCAATCTTCCATGTCCTCCTTCCACCATGAGGCTACGCTTCCTTAAATCCGCCCTACAAAGCGCTACTGTAGACTCCAACCAGAAAGTCACTCAGATCGTCCAAGGAGTGATCCAGGACATCCGGCAGAATGGTGACAAAGCAGTGAGAACCTACTCGGAGAAATTCGACAAGTGGTCGCCGCAGTCGTTCAGATTGACCGATGCTGAGGTGCAAGCCTGCATCGCCAAAGTGCCCTCGCAGACCATCAAGGACATCAAAGCAGCTCAAGAAAATGTGCGCAAGTTCGCCGAGGCTCAGCGTGCGACCATCCACGACCTCGAGGTCGAGATACTTCTCGAGACTCTTTCCACGGCCGAGGTGGCTAGCCAAGCCTGGAAAGACTATGGTGAAATAGTCTTGGCCAAGGACATGGACGAGGCATACAGTATCGCAGATGAGTATTGCAGCGAGCATGTCCAGATCCTCACCCACAACCCGAAGGAAGCACTCGGGAAGATGACGAATTACGGTGCTCTGTTCCTTGGTGAGAAGACGACTGTGTCATATGGCGACAAGGTATGTTCTCCAGTGGCGATTGCTTTTCGATCTTGCGCGACGTCTAACATATAGACAACAGTGCATCGGAACCAACCATGTGCTGCCCACCAGGAAGGCCGGTAACTACACCGGTGGTCTCTGGGTAGGCAAGTTCTTGAGAACCCAAACCTACCAGCAGATCATCGACACGAAGACCAGCGGCGAAATGGGCGAGCTTTGCGGGCGCTGCTCGCGCGCAGAAAATTTCGAAGGTCACGCGCGGTCTGGCGATTTGAGAGCGCACAAGTACCTGGGAGTCGAATATTCGTGGATCAGGGAAGCGGAAGAGCGGCTCCGATCCAGTCGGTGAAAGCCACGGCCTGCAAGAAGAGCGAGACTTATGTAAGCATGATACTGAGGCCCATTTCTTCCATAACAAGCCTCCAATCCACAGGTCCCAAGCCATGCGAAGACGACAGGTCACTGTCTGAGACTTGTCGGTCAACCCGTCTCCACACCTCTAGTACCACCTCTTTTGCTCTCTTGACGTTCCCAACGCCCTTCTTACACGCCTTAGCAAACCAAGAAATGGCGCGGTGGCGGAGCTCAATGTCGTTTGATTCTACCGCAGCGATAAAAGCCGGTCACAGTGTGTTCCCGCGTTTTGTTGAAATGTCTCTTGTCAGGCAGTCGAGATTCTCGAGGCGATCCCACACTTGTCGGACGACGTGCTGGAGGTTTGATGGGAGTTTGGATTGCCCAAGATCGTCAGTTACCGAGTAAGAATATGAGTCTGGAATCACCCGGTGGAAATACAGTATGACTGCGTAGTGAAAAGCACATCAATGGTTGACTGAGAGTTCGTCATTGATTGCCTGAGGCAAGTGGATGTCTTCTGGTGGTCCAGGTCGTCCAGGTTGAAAGGGAGATTGAGCAAGCTTTTGTGAAGCGGATGTTTGCGCTTCATCACTCATCGTGTCCTCATCAATGCTGTATAGCTGCCTCGCAAGATTTAGTGCAGCTTGTCTCATGGCAGCAATTGGATGTGTACTTTGTGCAAACAAACCTCCCAGGTCGGTGATGCGGCAAAGAACGGACATTGTTTCCATGCTGATGCCGAACGCGGCGTCGAGTATAAAGCGACTTGGGCCGAGTTGAACATCCGGCGTAAGCTTCAAAACATCGCTCTCTAATACTACCGGATTATTCGTGTCTCGGTGAGATATACCGGATACATCTCCGACATGTTTGCTGCGCCTCTGTACGGTCTTTGCTACCATTTCGTAGCAGCGGAAGATTTGATACAGCGCACTCGTGAGTACGCTGGATGACCAGTAGACATCCTGGTCATGCATATCCACCACTCGTCGTGCCAATGCAAGATACATGCTACAGTCTGTGGCCTTGGGGTTGAAGACCTCGATAGAGATAAGACTCAATGCGGCAGCGAGAAGCGTGTTCGCAGCTCCAGGCAAGGAAATGATTTCCGCGTTTTCGATGTTCTGTGAGACAAGCCTCACTGCCTCTTGTTCATGATACAAGGCAGAATCGGCGTCTCCCGAATTGCCACGGCAATGGAACGCACGTTGCCGCGCCGCAACGGACATCAGTGCATGTCGTAGAGCATGTCTTGTGGGTGACGACGTCTCCTGCATTGCCAATTGAAGATAGATACAGAGCCATGGGTTCTCGGCTGGACTGATAGTTGGCATCATCAAGGGTGTCAGAGTTCTTCTGTAGTAATCCAGAAGATCGTCCTGGACCTGGTCTGCGTTTGTGGATGGACCGACGCCTTCTAAAACGATTGATCTGCTGCCAGGTAGGGCAAGAGACAATTCCATGTCGTGTAATTGAGCTCGGAGATCTTCTGGGTCCAATGAGGGTAGATTGACCATAGACCAGTCCAGCTCATCTCCATCGAGAGGTATGTACTCGGAGAACATGCCCGTCATCTCGGCGATGCAGTTTGCGTCTTGCGTCTCTGCAACGGGTACTACGTCCCCATGGGCAGTTGTGTTCGGCGTGTGAGACTGTCGGACCTCCGAGTGCACGCCTTCAAGGTCCTCGTTGGACTCGGCGCCACCTTCATGCTCCCGGGAGCCACGTGGGGGGTCTGCAACGAAACCATGGCAGCGGTAACGTCGCGATCTTGCGCAGTTACTACAGACTGGCCTACTACCGTCGCACTGTGGCCATACAGTCAATCTCCGCTCATTCACAAAAATTCTCAGATAATCTTTCCCTTAATCTTCCGCCTGCGACAAGTGTGGCATCCCTAATGTTCTCGAATCAGCTCGTCGCAAACGAGGCATCGAATTCGCCCTCAAAGCACACTTACTTTGAACGCCCTCCCTCTGTGCTTGCGCGCTTCAGTAGCCCCGTTAATATTACCATGTGCTCTCAGATCTGTGCCCACGTAGGGAGGCGACTCTAGACTAGATTCGCTGGACATGGCTGCATTGAGGTCGCTTGGGTAGCTGGACAATCACGCGTTTTCCCTCAATAGCGCTGCACGTCGAGCTCTATGATTCATTTTGGGGAGGAAGCGATGTCAAGAAGAGGAGAGACCAAGACCAAGACCCACGACTAAGAGGCATGTATGTAGACTTTGCAATTCTCGAGCCAAGCGAGCGGGGAAACATCGGCGATGCAATATTGTCTGTACTACGGAGGCACGCTACATTCTCTACAAGTCCCTTGACGAACCGCTCCAACACACCTGCTGTGAAGACCAACTCCTCCTTGGCTCTCTGGAGTGGATACGAAGGCCAGGTCCATTGGCTGAGTTTTTTCACCAAGCCTACCATGTACAGTCGTATGTCTCAACGAAAGCACCAGCGCTACATGATCCTGACACCTATCTATCTTTGCCTCGAGATTCAGTATGGTCAATGATGAATTTCGCAAGTCGATTCGGCCTCCGCTTCTCTGATCTCTTCGCTTTGCGCGTCAGCTCAAGACTCAGTTGCTGGTACTGACAGTAGCCACTAATCTCGTACTCGAGATACAAGCCAAGGCAAACCACGGTCAGTAACACCCTTCCGTCGATGGTATTTTTGATCTGGATCCGTTGTTCATGTGGCCCATACTGTCATCTCCGGCTGCCAGACATAGTCGCTGGGATTGCACGGTAAACAATTGAGGTTGAACAGATCGTTCACATTTGGCATATCGCAAGCGTTTCCGTTGATCGGAAAATCCTGGTATAAATCGAGGGGTACTGGCGCCGGCTCCCACAGGCCATCGGACGCGCTAAAGGCTTTGGGCTCATGACAGTAGGCTTGGAAAGTCTCGTTCATCGTCATAAGAGCATGCTCCCATTCGAATACGCGTGTTCGCATATTGTTCGTGAAGGCCAGAGATTCTTGGAAGGTCGAGTGCGGTGCTACTGATAAATGCGCGGTTTGTAGCTGTAGAGAATCCTCCCATCTTGAGATTGTGCTCTGTATGACTAGCGGTGCAGTCACACTAGGTTGGTCGAGACTCTGGATAGATGATGATAGCGTTGACTGCACTGATTCGCGATCACCAGACGTAGTTGCGCCTGGTCGCTCTTGGCTGCTACCTGCTACCTTTGAGCTGCCGTGTACCTGTAACCTTCGACGAGCAAGACTGGCGTTGTCCAAAGTCAACTTGAACTCCCGCCTGTCGCGCTCTTCCTCGAACACTTGCACTTCATTGAACTCGCTGTCGACCTCGAGAAGATCTAGCGCTGAAAGAATGTCGTGAGTGGAAGGACGCCCTTCGCTTTCGTCCAGAGAGGGACCCTCCCAAGCTGAGGCTTTCCGTAGCTGGTAGTACATCTCGGTCAACGCCGAGACAAGCTGAGCTTGCTGTTGTTCGAGCATCTCGGCGTAGCCCTTGGGGTAAATTTTTTCTTGTGATCGTTTACGCTCACTGTGAGTTATTAGCAGCAGCACTTGGGTTGGATAAAGCAAAACAATCATACCCGAACACACAGATGGCATTGTCTGTTTTACAACGCGAGCATTGGCTCGCTCCGTCGCACTTGCCCTTCTTCAGACGACATCTATCGCAAGCCTTGCAAACTCGCTTGCGAATGCCACGAGCTGAGTTTCGTAGAGAGGGCTCTGCAGACTGGGTGCGTAAAACCGCTGAAGGCATTGTCGCCAGGAAAAAAGCGTTAGGGCTGTAACAAGGTGGTATGGCTGATCGATGGATTCACTGTCGCAACCAACATGCCTTATACACAATGATGGGTGACGGTCGCGGTACATGTGCCTCAACAATGTTTATCCGCGATTGACGTCAAGCTTTACCCATCTCAGGGACCACATGGAAACTCAGGGATGCAGGCTGGAAAGACCCGAACTCAAGGTTTTGCGAAGCGGGATGCTTTCGCGGTGTTGAGAAAGCCCGAAATATCGTGTTGTGTTTCTTGTTCAAACGAGAGATCTGTGAGAGGTTTGTTACAATAATGTCCTGGCAACATGCGGAGCTGTTACACCAAATTTCTCGTGCCACATTGCACAAGGTATCGATCAATTCGCTTATGAAAGTAATATACACATAGCATGTAAGAGAGAAGTACATACTCAAAATGGTAAATGGTGAAGAGGGTGTGGTAAAGTTACCTGAGTCGTGATCGCTATCGCCAAGATCCCAAGAAGCGGCTGGAGGGTGTTCTTTCTGCATCTAGACTCAATAGCATCACTAATCATTTATTCTTCTCGCATTTTTCTTCCTGATTCATGTGTGTGAGGTCACAGTACAGGTAACAGTACCTCCTATATACATGAAGCCCCCCCCAAATCACTGCCTCGTTTCCCTTTAAAAGTCAATTGCATTCACAAGTTCGGGTGCCCGGAATACTGGCCATGTTATGTACGCAAATTACTCTCTTCTCTATACAGTAAGCAAGTCTGCGGAGACATATCCGGTGGGATCCAACTTGTCAAAGTTTCTGTCGTTGATCATTAAGCATATCCATAGATGCATGTCCTATGTGCCAGGAGTATTGCTTCAACACTATGCGCCTCAGCCACAAGTCCGAATATGTCGTAACATGAAACAGCGTAAGAAGTGCTCGTGACGGGGCTCAAGTTATGCTCGGGACCGGATGTTGCAAATGTAGCTCTTCCAGATGTCTCTTTGTAGTCTTTAGCGATGGTTATACTCGGCAGCCATGGCCGCGATGCCCGGAGACCCCGATCTATCGAACTATCTAATGTGCAGGCTCCACACCCACAACGTACACACGCTTGTAGCTGTGGAGTCTGAACCTTGTCCGGAAGAACATTACAGTACCGGCAGACGGCTCGTGCCCTGGTATCTCTTCCTACGTCCTCTGCTTCTCATTCCACCGATCTTGGAACTTGAACTGCAATTGCTGTAGAATACAAACGTCGCACTGCAATGGCTGTAGGCGAGTGTCCAAATAATGTACTCGCTCGATGGATATATAGTCGGACCGCGCGCGAAGTTGTAATGTGGTAGTTTTTGACATTCATTTCATGAAGCGACATACGCTCAACACTAAAGCTACTGGTTTCTATTCATCATCCAACCCATCAAGGCGCATTCTCCAAATTCCACTTGGGGAACCAATCCAACACAACAGCCGTAAAGTCCAACGCCCTCGAATTCCCGCAGCCTTGAGGGTACTTCTTCGAATCGTAGTTATCCCCCTGAACATTTGGCCAGCAATGGGCGGCCGGGGCATCCAACTGATAATGTGTGACCACATCGCTCAGCCCGCCCGTGCACGAGAGCAACTCAATCTCATATCCCTCCTTCTGCCCAACACAAGTAGACACCTCGCCAGCGCCGCAGTCACGCTCTCCCCACCACGAGACCCAGTCTTCGATGTTGGGGATAGGACCTCCCAAAGCCTCTCCGCCAGCGGAAGGGATGGTGCGGTCTGCATCTCCATGCGCTTCCAGAATGGCGCGCTTCTTGTTGCAAGACCCGAGCGAGTTGTCGGTATACAGCGCCGCAGCGGCCATCGCGAACGCTGCGAAGTTATCTCCTACGTCCGAGCACGCGAGCGTATCGACGAAGCCTCCTCCGTTGGATTTGCCCGATGCATAGATGCGGTTTTCGTCGATGCAGAAGTTGTCTTCTATGTAGGAAAGCAGGTCGGACACGAATCCAATATCGTTGACGTCTGGGCAGGCGTATGTGGGCCCTTCCCAGGACGCGCCTTGGCCACAGTCAAGGCCTTGGGGATAGACTATGATGTAGTCGGAGGCTGCAGCGTAGTCGTAATAGAGAGATGTGTCGCGCTGTGTGTCAGAGGAGCCACCACGGCCATGCTGGGAGGTTGTTAGTGAGCGTTCAATGTTGGAGCAATTATGAGTCGGCCAGAGGAAGGATAGGTCGAATGGAGGTTAGGATGGTCCGGTAGCCAGGAATATCGAGTGAAGATTCACATTTAGGGAGCCACACGTACTGTGAAGACAATTAGCTGATGCCGCAGTGGTGTCTCGCAACGTAAGACTTACCAAAGTCGATGATCACAGGATACGAAGAGTGAGCATTATAGTTCTCAGGCACCTGGATCTTGAATGATCGAGTGCGGCCTCCAGATTCAATCGTGCGCGGCGTGCTATCATAACCAGAAGTTTGCGCTTTCCCGCATCCTTGACATTCAAATGTGTTTGAAGGAATTGGCGATGCAGCTACTAAGGCAGCAAGCAGTGTGACGAGGGTGGTTCGGCTAGGCATGATTGGTTGGTGAGGTCCTCGTTACAGTCGTGACTAGCAAGCTGTGAGGCACCGCGATGGAGACGTGTACTTGTGTGTCGCTTTATATCATGCACAGCTCGCCGATCGTATCACTCCAACGGTTGAACCATGGAACGGCCATCTAGACCATTGCGTATGGCATTGTGCCGCCCTAGGCCCTCAATGGAAGGCAGGGAAGTTCTTCACCATCGTCCGGCCACTTGCAGGAGAGACAAGGTCTCAGTGTTCAAAGGGACCACATGAGGCCCAAGACCATGTGACTATAGCTGTGCGCCACGCAACAACCTATTTGAAGGCAGCAGTACGTATGCATTCAACTGAAACAAGAACTAGCTTTGCGAAGCGCCAGAGTGGTTGCTATACCATGGATCATCGCGCGTCGTGCAGACGGCACTTCTTATAATAGGTCGATCAGGGCGGATGAACCGGCATCCTAGTGTGGTTTTCGCCATGCTATGCCGTTTTTGAGGTTTCTGGAGAAACCCAATCTAGAACTCCTCGGGCTGTCGAATTCCACAGCTTTGGACACCGTCCGCAGCCTTTGCAAGATGCGTGTGCAAAATAAGGTGCCTGTCGCATCACTGTGAGCGGTATCTGTCGTTGCAGCGAACAATATCACGTGTGATTCCACCTTGTCACAGGCGGCATATGCGACGCATCAACTATAAAACACCAAAGTATTGTGGCGTCAGCAGACTAAGCATTGATACGGAAGCTTGTTCTTCCTCGTGCCAGTTCTGATCTTCGGAGTACGTACGTCAAGCGCTTAGAACGAAAGCATTAAGTGCTACAAGTACATCGTCACAATCCTCCTTCTCAGGCCATAACCAACCTTTCGATCGCAATACTGAGCACATGACTGATCCTTTGAGGGCTCACGTGCTGAAAGATACAATCAACAATCAAGAATCCTGTGCCTCGGAGGTGTTGGAGTGTCTTACTTCTACGTCATGTCAACCCCCTAAATCCTGTGCGGCCAGCTCCGCCTGTGCCGCTGTTGATGCGGCTCTTCGGCTCAGCCTTACACATATTGGAGTGGCTGGAGTTCGCGTCATACCAAACGCTAAGCCCTACACAATAACAAGAGTGTTTATGCCTCTGCTGAGACCCCAAGAGCTCTAGGCCAACCCCTTCGGTCGCCTTCTTTTGCGAGGGGAAAGCGATACCAACTGCCATTCCGTTCCTTCCTTATCAATGCAAGTCCATGCTTTCTATTTTGGGACGTGTTGTGGACTGAGCATGATGCCACTACTGTATGCTCATCAAGATCTTTCCTTAAAAATTGGCGCTCAGCCCAGTAGCTCGACGCTGATCCAGCGAGTATAGCCAGGATCAAAGTGGTTCGACAGAGATGCGATTGAAGTTCAACATAGCACGACTTTCATCGGATAAGACGGCTCTCATATCGCGAGTTGTGGGTCGCTCGGGTCACAAAGTATTCTGGACGAGATGCTCACTATCTGTATTCCAACCCCAATCTTTTTTGGTATTTTCAAAGCTGGACTGCTCTTACACATTTAATTATGATGGTTGACTCACAGACCGAATGCATTACAAAGATCCACCTCGCCCAGCCGCCAAGGTTATGCAGTAGACTCCAGCAGTCACAGCAATCGAAAGTCTTGTGATGCTCTAGGTATATCACAACTATCATTAATGCGGTTGGAATTGTAGTCAAGACGCTGGCATTCTTCCCTGTCGTTGGATCTCCGTCACCCATTGGCTCAGAATTGGGCCGAAAGTTTTCGTCCCGGTGCTATTCTCGAGTCCCAGCGGACTGTCTCACCATGATATCATGCTTGGGTGCGACAAGCCTTGAAAGTCGCTCCGTTGCTCACATGACGATGGACTCCACGCGCATTGCAGGAGACAGACTGGCCTCTCTCCAGTGGACTGTCGCTATGATGGCGTGCTTGAAGTCCCACAATGTCTTGCGATGTTGATTCTCTTTCTCCGGCGGAGCCTTTAGGAGGTGCATACTTGGCTGTGTGAGCAATAGGTGCCTGAAAGTCGATAATTCTCAACGAACTTTGAGGGCAGCCCTCTGATTTAGGCAAACACACATGATGTACCCACAAAGTCCGACTGATATCGTTGCTTCGTATCAGGGCTAGTAGGGCACCATTTCATCGTGCTGAAGGCTTTGACGAAGGCTCCTGCCAGGAAACAAGATATAGAGACAATCTGCATCAAACGGAACATTATTGGCATATTAGCATATCCGTTCATGTATGATCATGGGAGATGGCAATTCGGATTCTAACAATTCCGGAGACAAAAGCTGCAGTATCACTCACAACATGTCTCAGCGACTCGCAAGATACAAGTCGATCTATCCAGGTTCACAGGTTTGCAGAAAGCTCGATCAAAGGGTGGCAATTTCGTGATGGAAAGTCCAGATCTGGTCAGCCATCAGCGAGCCGCTGTCCTGATGCTGTGAAGCAACCAACGACATCGGTAGCGTGGTTTCTCAACACTGCGAGGTCTCTGAGATAGCTTGTCAATGGACGAAACTATTTGTGAGAAAATCATACGTTTAGCCGGATCTCTTTCCGATCAGTATTGGCGTTAGCAGCTGCGGTTAGAGCTTGAAGAAGGTATGTGAAGCATATGTGACTTGCAATAGGCGGATCAATTCGGATCGGGACCCGCAATGCATCAGGTCGTAAGGCGGCGTCCTACAGTACATGAGCAAGGTTCGATAGTCCAGTCTCGAGGATTGCAGGCGTACAGTAGGACTTGGCAGGGCAGGACAAAACGCAGTGTTGGAAGCAAACGCTGATCAGAGCACCTGTGCACGAATCCGGGCGGGTCTGGAGCACCCTTGCCGACTCTCGCCGAGAGAATGGTTCGTTTATCTGCATGAGCCTTCGCGGCCCTGTAACTTGCAAGTCGAATGGCCAGTTCCATCTTCCTCTGCTCTCCCAAAGCTTTTGATCACTGGCAGGCGTCCGCAATCATCTCTAGGAAAAGCCGAAGCCTGCAAGCAGCGCAAATAGAAGTCCCAACGCGTGGCCTGTCCACAAAGACGTAGAAATCCGACCTGTCAAGAAGAGGGGGGGCTCAGGGCAGAAGCCACTTCCGGCGCTCGCTTGTGCTTGCAAATTTTTATCTGATCGAAGCTATCATCCACAGTGGACCCCCACGCGTTGCCTAGCTTCCGAGACCGGGCTTGAAACGCACAAGCTTCTAAACAACACGCTTCTCAAGTCTTGATCAGGATCGATCCGCGTGCTTTGCTCCTTCGTCCTGGACATCGTGTGAGGATCTTCTCGCCGGACAGGGTAGGTGACAGCGACAGATGGTTCTTCTGCATTCCAAAAGTCGACGTACAGCGATCTCGCACGCCGTCCAGCAAACGAGGCTTGAGACGAGCGTGAGGCGGCGCCCCAAACTACCAATTGTATCGCCTCGCGTGGGTACAGGCATTCGGCCGTACTCGGGACCACCGTTGCGATGCCGGATTCGATGCTCTTGTTAGGGCGACACCCGGCTGCCCTAAAACCTGATGATCAGAGTTGATTTCCTCATCTTATCAGATCCTTGCACTTGTTCACTCAACCATTCGATAGGCTGTTCCTTCGCTTGTTCGGTCCGCGGTGCGCAAGGGCTCAGGAATAATATAAGAGAGAAGATCTTTGCGTCGATCTTATCTCTTCCATCTCGAGCTGCTCCATCCGTCTTCTTCACCTTGCATTCTGAGCATTGGCTACTATCTGGCCAAGATGGCGCACGAACAAGCATCTGGTTCGAGTGCTTTTGCATCGGATAGCCAAATGCATAACCAGATCGCAGAGCCTGACAGCAAAACCGCCATCGCAGATGTCGACGACAAGTTCAGCAATGCTGCTTCAGATGAGCACATGCAAGATGGCGTTAAGCAGGCCGAAGCGCTCACTATGGCGTGGACCAAGAAGTCCCTTGGACTCGCTTATGCCTTGTGAGTGCAACAGTTCCAATCGCAGCTTTATCTTATACGGCTAGCTAATGAATGTATAGGATGTTCCTTCTGTACTTCATCAACTACTTCCAGCAATCCATCTCTAGCAGCTTGGATCCTTACATCACAAGCGACTTCGAGTCGCACTCCCTCGTGCCGCTGATCGGTGTCATTTCTTCGGTCATGGGCGCTGCTACTTACATGCCGCTGTCCAAGATTTTGAACATGTTCGATAGATGGGTCGGCTTTGCCCTGATGGTGGCTCTTGCTACCCTGGGTTTGATCATGACCGCCTCTTGCGACAGTATCGGAACCTACTGTGCTGCTACTGTACGATTTATCTAGACACATCCCAGAGATATACTCATGCTGACTGCGCCGTATTCTAGGTCTTCTACAGCATCGGCTACGCTGGTATGACCTTCGCAATCGACGTCATTACTCTGGATACATCAAGTCTGCGCAACCGTGGCCTGGCATACGCCTTCACTTCGTCCCCAAACATCATTGTTGCTTATGCCGGGCCTAACGTTGCTCAGAAGTTCTACGAGAAGAACTGGCGCTGGGCATTCGGTGCTTTTGCAATCATCCTACCCGTGTTTGCAGCACCTATGGTCTGGGTTCTCCTGCATGCGAAGGGTGAGGCTAAGAAGAAGGGACTCATACAACCTAAGGAGCCCAGCGGCAGGACCTTCACACAGAGTGTCAAGCATTACTTGATTGAGTTTGACAGTAAGTCTGCGCCCATTATTGCTCGTTCGTGCTCTAGTACTGACGATTATCGAAGTCGTGGGAACTTTCCTCCTGACCGCGGGCCTTGTTGTGTTCCTCCTCCCCTTCAACATCCATGATTACCTTGGCGATGGATGGGGAAGCGCCGGCTTCATCGCAATGCTGGTAATTGGTGTTGCGCTGCTTGTCGCATTCGTCCTCTGGGAGAGATTCTTCGCTCGCGTGCCTTTCCTGCCGTGGAGCATCGCATGCTCTCGCACAGTGCTTGCAGCTTGTTTGCTTGACGTCTGCTACGATGTCTCGTACTACTCTTGGGCCTCCTACTACACTTCCTTCCTGCAAGTGAACTGTGGTGTCAGCATTGCTGTAGCAGGCTATGTCAACAACATCTTTGATGTGGTCTCTGGCGTATGGCTCTTCGTCATTGGATTCATGATCCACAAGACATGCCGCTACCGCTGGCTACTTTACTGGATTCTGCCTCTCTACATCCTTGGAATTGGTCTTATGCTCCACTTCCGCCAGCCAGACCAGAGCATCGGCTACCTAGTTATGTGCCAGATCTTCATGGCACTGTCTGGCGGTGCTCTCATTATTGTCATGCAAGTTGCAGTTCTCGCATCCTCGGACCACAACAACGCAGCCAGTGCGCTCGCTTTCCTCAACGTGTTCGGCAACATCGGAGCAGCCGTTGGCGGCTCGATCAGCTCCGCTGTCTGGCAGGGCACTTTCCCCCAGGCGCTGGCCAAGTATCTTCCGGCCGATGCACTGCCCGACTTGGACACTATCTATGAAGATCTTGAGACCCAGCTCTCGTACGCCAAAGGAACTGCGACACGCTATGCCATCGAGGTCGCTTATGGCGTTGCCCAGCGCAACATGCTTATTGCCGGAATCTCGATCATGGCTATCGCTATTGTCTGCGCGATCGTGATGAGAGATCTCAAGCTCGATAGGGCACAGACGAAGGGTGTGCTTTTCTAGACGATCTATCTATAAAGTAGCCTTCGATGCCAGGTATAGGCATACGACGTACTCAATGTATCTATGGGTATACAGTACTACACTGGACTTCTGGGATCTTTAGCATAGCAAACACGGCCGCGCCTTGCGAGCATCACTCGCTGCTCCGTGCGTAATTACATCACCTTGTCCTCTCCACTCTACCCAATCGTTGACCGCCTTCAACTATGTGCATCAATGACATGTTTATTCAACGCTGTTGTCGGTGTCATTAAAATCAATCGTCTTTCGAAAACGTTATCGAAGCTGTGCAGTTCTCAGCTAGTAGGTGATCCATTTCAGCCGTTCTGAAACATGGCAGGATCAAACCTTCAAAAATAAGTCGATTGATCTTCTAGCCCTGGTCCGAAGAGACGATACTGTATTTCTGCCGACGTGTAAAATGGTTGACGGCACATTCACGTAATTATAGGGTTAGGGTTGGGTTTTGTCTCAGGAACGATAGAAATACATAATCTTCGTGCAAGTTTCGCATGGTCGACCACCTGTCGTGTTCTCGGACACTGCTGGCTTGCAGTCGCAGTACTGTCACGGGAATACAATCAACTCAATATTCACAGGTGGCAATATTTGTCTGTATCTCTGTTTTGGCATGCTAAGTCAACGCGAGTCAGCCATTTACAAGGCGAGTAGCAATGATGACAGCCTGCCTTCGCTGGGCTGCGAAATTGCCAATGCAAATATCAGAACATACGTTTATAGATATCCCAACATGGATAGCAATCGTTCGTCAAGCTCGCTTGTGATTAATATCAAGATTGTCTAAGAATAGCTCCAATCAACGGCAAAGACGCTACTGTGCTGTTGGGTAGTGGATACCCAGCAGGAGCTGGGGACGCCAAGAGGTCTACTCGTGTTTTCTTCACGCTTGCCACCAATTGCTCAGGTACTGCAACGAGATATTCGAAGGTGGTGTCACATGTCAATGATAGCATGCCACATCGATGCTATACAAATTGAGTCGCTACAGTCCAGCCTAGCGGACTCGTATGAGTATCATAGAGCGTGGCGTTGAGCTCGTCTGAAGTGATACGGAAGATGGACTTGACCAAGATACAGTATTCGAGAAGCACAAGAACACTTTAACGACACTTACTCGCGCTGGAAAGTGTTCCAATCGTGGCGAGCCTACTTCATAGTGATGACGGGCAATGATGGTTTTCCCCATTAACTCTGCTCTGTCACGACTGTATACGTCTTTTCGGCAAGGACCGCAGGATTTGCTACTGCGTCGACACGAGATGATGTATTTCCGCAGAGACGATCGATATCGATTAGTTCAGCAGCTACAGTCAACACCACATCTGATTAGCCATTATTATGCCAGGCTACCATTCAGCTCGGCACGATATGCTCCGCTCCAAGGCTAGGTCATGTTTAGCGCTGCATATCCCTGTGGGCATCATAACGGCCGCCGAAGGCCGCGGCGCAAGACTCTGCATCATTCTGTGGTATTGAGCATTGGCGAGAAGGATTTCTACAGTCGCCCGACCACAGCTAATGCAGCATGGACGGCTTGAAGTGGATGTCTGTTCGTATTCGACGGAATCGCTCATCACCGTCTACGCTTTGATAGTCATGGGTTGACGGTGAACCTGTCGCCTGATTTAGGATAGCCATATATAAGGTAGAATACCTCTGGTACTTCTACATGAAGATATCCCCAACTCATCATCGACTTTACCAGCGTTCTTCCCTCTATCACCTCATCATGTTCAAATCTGCCTTGGGCGTTGCCGCTCTCGCGACCAGTGTGCTCGCCGAGTCTTCATGCCCAGACTCAGTGATCACAACCACCACGAGCTTGACCTATTCCGATATCACTGCTACCTACGTGACCGTCACTCCAACCGATTATGTCACCATGTCAACCGCAACCCCCACAGTCTACAGCACCACTGTGACAGCTAGCACAACCGTGGAACGGGAGGGTGTGTACGAATGCGCCTACACCACCACAAAGTACGTCTCCAACAAGCACCCATAAAGCCATGGAAAAAATCTTACTAATCTCTCCTCCCACTCAGGAGCGTCGACTACACCTCTACAGTCTACTCCGATACATATACCTCGTCCTCCCTCCGCGCCTTGACATCCTGCGCCCCAGTAACCTCCACCGTGAGCATCTACCCCGGTACCGAAAGCAGGACTTACACAAGCATCGAATACTACCCCACCGTCACCGCCAACACGACCGTCACGACTGCTTCGACGTCGTACATCTACATCACCTCCGGCGAGCCGTGGACCACCATCAAACCCGCCTGCACCTCCACCATCCTCGAGATCACCGGCACCGCCGCCTCCCCCGTGACCCAAGCCGCGAAGTGCGCAGCAACCAACCTCATTGGCACCGACGGCATCGCAGGCCAGCGCTGGCGCGGAGCACCTCTCGACGGCATCGCGAACTACGGCTCCGGCGACGGCGGCGTCAAAGACGAGGGCGCGCACAAAGACGCCTCCGCGTGCTGCCAGGCGTGCCAGGACGATGAGAACTGCGCCGCGTCGATCTTCGTTGGCGGGCCTGCGACGTATGAGAACAACGGGCAGGTGGACGGCACGCCTTTCTGCCAGCATTTCAACAAGAACCCGCAATCTGAGGAGGGAGGCTGTGGGCTTGGGTTCAGCGTGTTCCCGGGCGATAAGCTGGTGGCGCAGTCTGGCTCTTGCGGGTATGTTGCTCAGATTGAGTATGCTCCGGGCACTTGCTATGAGGGCGATAGCGTGCGCGAGTGCTCCAAGTACGCCGGATACAGGAGGCCTTAGAATGGTTGATGATGGTTGGTGCATGGTGTGTGACGAGGTAGACGGTGCGTTGTTCGAGTGCGCTTGATATATGTCTTTCCAGAATGGGGTGAACAGATGTCAGATATCCTTATAGACTACGAAGCGATCAGATCTCAACGATGATGTGCTCTTCTTTGACAGAGATGTTGTCGACAGCGCATAGTTCCAAGCAGCCAGAAGCCGTTGGTTACTGAGTGCGACGTGGTGCCATCGGATCAATTTATTTTCTTGACCGGGTACAGTTTTGTTGTGCTTATGCAGTGAGCTGTACGTTGAGAGCCTATTGATCTCGGACTGGAAGAACAGGACATGGCGTTGAAGATCGCAAGGGACTCTTGGAGATGCCAGTAGTTTTCATTTCCCGCACTCAAGGCAGCGCCATATTGAGCAGTGTTGTGAACGTTTGTCCGAAATGTGATCTAGCAGCGAGTGGCGAGGAGGATTCGGCAAGCATCGTGAGAACCTAGACTGTTCCAATTTCGCAAGGTTGCGAGCGTGACCTCGTGCCTTTTTTTTGCACTTGATGTTGTGCTCGAGTGGGCTGGTGATTTCGCTTAGGCGTTTCGAAGACCTTTGGGCGCAATTTTGGCTCCGTCAACCAGGCATGGCATATCATTATCCGCGGTGTCAGTGGTGGGCATGGCGGTAGCGTGGTTGGCTTGGTAGATGCGTCGAGGTGAAGTTCCGTCGCTTTAAGACGTCGGTAGTGTCTTCTGTTCGAAGTGTCAAGTGCGTCGGAGTTTAGACGGAAAGCCATGAGCAAATCGCCATTAAGGGCGTTTGTGAGGTTCTTCGAGATCTTGTCATGAGGGTCCATTTCAGGCTCACCGGGCTGTTCTAGACCGAGTCTAAACACAGTTGTAAATGTGTGTACATTAGCATGCTGACTTCCGATTTCATTCATGTCACTTCACCTATAAGACGGTCTAATTCAGCAGGTTCGTGATTCGATACGCAGGCCAAAAAATGATTCCAAGGTGAGCAATTTACTAGCGTCTTCATTTTGGATATTCATTTCATTACCGACCACCTCTATCGCATGGGTTGCTGGACAGCTCAAGAGACCAGTGTTGGCAAATGGAAAAGGTTTCTTTTGACGCTAGAATTCATGCTCTTTGCAAAGCTAGCTGGCTCGCCCGGCAGGTATTTCCCATCCGGTGGTCTCTGCCGATCCCAACCTCCTAGCCTCGCCATCGTACCAACCCATACGCCCCATTGGAAACAAGCGCATTTAAATGTGGGTGTCGTAGGCGATGGGAGCGATGCTCTCGGGCTTGTTGTCCTTGGCGCTGATGGTGCGGGACTCGCGGGGCTTGTCGGCCTGGCGCTTAAGGAAGACGGTGGTGCCCTCCTCCTTGGCCTTGCGCTTCTTCTCGGCGTTGGTCTTGACGCGGACGATGAACTCCTCACGCGAGCGGGAGAGACGGACGTGCTCGACACGGAGGTTGACGCGCTTCTCGATGTAGCGGTTGCCGACCTGCTTGTAGATGATGACACCGACGGCGGACTTGGTGACGTTGTAGACGACACCGGTCTTGCCGTGGAAGTCCTTGTGGCTGCATATATGTGTTAGTATGTGTCGAGGATGCGCGCGCCAAGTCTGGCGACATTCGCAGAGGCTCCGGGTGGTGTTGACTTACGGCATGCCCTTCTGGACGGCACCGTTGCAGACGACATCGACAATGTCACCGACCTTGTACTGACGAAGGTAGGTGGACAGAGCGATCATGCCCTTCTTCTTGAAATCGCGAGAGAAGGCTGTGTCGCAGAGTCAGCCTTTGGTGTTCACAATTCCCATGCCCGGCGCATCGTTCCCAGTGCCATAGTCCTCCCATTGCTTCCTCCCCATGGCGCATGCAAGTCCTTCTTTTTTCTTCCTTTCCCGACGGCGAGGTGTAAGACTAACCATAGCGAGTGCCCTTCCTGAGACCGGCGGAGTGACCCATTTTGGCTTATGTGTGCTGGCTGTATGCGTGCGGATTAGCGGTTGTTTGTGAGGCAGCGGTCGGGTTCGAGGAGGGGCGTACGTTAGTATCTGGCGGAAGAGATTGTCAGTGTGCAGTCGCAAACGGGCGCAGGAAGCAAAACTCACCGTCGTCGTGGGGGCGCTGAATTGCTCGTCGTCTCGGCCTTCAATTCCTGGCGTGAGTGCTACCAGGCAAATTGTCGAAAGTGCTCTTGCCAAGCGCGGAAGCGTCCGTGCGTCGCACCTCCCGCTTTCGAATTTGTATCAACGCCAGGCCAACTTGAAATGTTGCTTTGAGACCACGACCGTGCCGATCGACAATCACTAACCAGCAGCCATGGCCCCGTAAGTACCGCCTGCAAACAGATGCAGAGCTGAGCAGCATTCGACGACGTGTATGAGCAGACTTGCGAGCGCGAGTGCGATTGAGCGGCCGACTTACGCCAAACTGGACATCTGCGTGCGCGCACGCGATATCCGACACGGCGACCTTCGATGCAATTTCTGTGGATGGGAACAGTCTTGTGGGACGCGGCAGTGGACAGGCGTTGTTTGCGGCAGAAGAATCCAAAAGATGGAGGATGTTCACTGTGGCGCCATACCAGTGCGAACATCTCTATACATGCCTCCCCTGCATGAGTGCAAATTTGCACCAACATTGCAAGAACTTGGATTGCATACGCCTGCACACTGCAACATGTTGCTATAATCACCTCGACGAGCACGTAAACTGCACTGGATGAACTTTCGAAGGAACTTGCAAAAATTTCAACACCACACGAACACCACACCTCACTCGCAACTCCCGCTCTGCAAATCAATCATACACCACTCGAATGCTCTCAGCCTGCTTCTGGATCTTCACCACAAATTCAAGCACCCGCTAACTTTCACCCAGTATCAAGTCTTCCAAGACCTACAAGGTCCCGCGTCGTCCCTTCGAGTCGGCTCGTCTGTACGTACATCTATATGGCCACTGAGTGTGAGCTTGCTCCACTTACGTCTCAGATATCTAACGTGCATCCAGCGACGCTGAGTTGAAGACTGTTGGCGAGTTCGGTCTCCGCAACAAGCGTGAGGTCTGGCGCGTCCAGCTCACCCTCTCCAAGATCCGTCGTGCTGCCCGGTTTGTTCCTCCCATGTCCACATTTCTCCCGGTCCACATCTAACGACTCACCCAGTGAGCTCCTTACTCTCGACGAGAAGGACCCCAAGCGTCTCTTCGAGGGCAATGCTCTCATTCGCCGTCTGGTCCGTGTCGGTGTCCTTGACGAGTCCCGCATGAAGCTCGATTACGTCCTTGCCCTCAAGGTCGAGGACTTCTTGGAGCGTCGTCTCCAGACTTGCGTCTACAAGCTCGGTCTTGCCAAGTCCATCCACCACGCCCGTGTCCTCATCCGTCAGCGTCACATCCGGTATGCATCAACTCCACGAGCTCATTGTTTCGACCCTCACTAACACCCCAACTAGCGTCGGCAAGCAGATCGTGAACGTTCCCTCGTTCATTGTCCGTCTTGACTCCCAGAAGCACATCGACTTCGCTCTTACCTCGCCCTTCGGTGGCGGACGCCCCGGTCGCGTGCGCAGAAAGAAGGCCAAGGCTGCTGAGGCCAAGGAGGGTGGTGACGAGGAGGAGGAGGAGGAGTAAATCATACGCCCCTAGGCCATGGTTGACTATCCAATTCCCTCAAAAATTTCGGTACGCGGGTCATGTTACCCGCTGGCGTCAAGCCAGTCAAGGCTGGGAAGGCGTTCAGTTTAGGGTTGCATGCAATGAGAATCAAGAGATCACGCGTTGCCTCCTACTCAAAATTCCAATGATACCAATTTCTTAGTTCACCCGTGTTTCTGTTGCCAATCCTTCTTGCCACCACAACCCATCATCCTTCTTACCAAGGCGCTACTACTCCATGTTACTTCATGCATGGACAGCTGCGATACCTTGAAACACGGCCTTTTCTACTGTCAATGCACTGTCGAGTTCCAGCTCGATGGCGTACATCTCAATGCAGTCTGTTACAGGGCACACGTACTGGTGTCGGACTTCTTCGGCCATATTCATCAAGAAAATAAGCCATGTCCATCAATGACATCCTGGCGCAGCTCTGGGCCGTGTTGATCTCTGCACGCAAGCTCAATAATGCATCTCGGGCGGACTATCGTGATCGACTCGCAAAGGTGGAGTACATGCAAGAAGAATGTTGCGTCTAGGCGAGCTTCATGCATGCTGACCGCATGTGGCGTTGGCGCAGTACTGTCGTTCAAAACAGAGCTGCTGCAGGTAGTTTTACAAACAACGACACAATGTGGTCGTAGCTAGCGGGGCGGACCTAGCAAGCTGTCTTTATAAAGGAGGACACAACAGTTCTATCCTTCGATCTCCTCATAATCCTCAACAAGTGTCCTTCGCCCATCTTCTCATCCTCATACAGCATTCCTCGTCCAATCAACATGTCTGCCAAAGTCTGGGTCTCGTTCGTCACCAGCGTCTGTCCATCAAGCGAATGGAATCTTTCTAACTTGTGTGCACAGCAACATTGACTTCAATAACACCGACCAAGGTCTCAAAGAACACTCTGGGAAACAGAGCAGCATCGTCGAAGCCGTACGTCCTCGTTTGGCCGCACTCACATCCTTTGCACGGCTGACACGATACCGACCAGGTTATCATACGCGACAACGACACCAAACGCTCGCGCGGCTTCGGGTATGTCACTTACGCGAGCGAAAAGGATGCGTATCATGCGGCCAATGCCTTGGACCAAACCACGTGAGCACCATTCTTCCCAACATTGACAGACGGGGTTGTCGCCCTATTCCACGCAGACAGGCTGACTCGATCATCTCCAATCTAGTTTGGCTGGGAAGACCATCAGCTGTACATTGACTGGGGATCAGAGAGGAGGGTCCACGGGTGGGTACGGTTTTGGTGATAACTACTGGGCGAGCGTGTTGGAACACATGGTCGTGCCATCAGCGTTAGTGAGTACATTCTTGCTGGGTAAAGAGCGGAAGAGCCTACCTCAGGGCAGATGACTGACCTGGGTTTCCTCGGTCTGGGCTGGATGGGAACAAGCTAGAGTTGCGAAGGTGTTTGGAACGCAAATAGCACGCATCATTAGTGAATAAGGACACGTAAGGAGGATGAGCGACGGCTGGAGTTCGTTAGTTCAAGTGACGGCGCGTGGGAGTGCCAGAAGAATTGCTTTCGCCAGATCTTCGATACAAGCAGCATAAATAGCGAGTGTAGGCGCACCGTGATGAATGCCAAGTACCGGTCAACAGAGCCATGCACGATAAACTTCGTGCATCTGTGTGGGTCATACAAGCAACGACATATGATTGTTTAGCGAGCCTCAGCAAGCGACTTTCAAGCACACCGCTTTCAAACACTGCAGCTCTCACGAGCAATCGGATCACACGAACAGCGTAAGGCAGAGGTTCTGCAGTTCGTCCAAACAGTAATCATCGTGCCAACGCAAGCCCCAGGTTTCCCAGGTACAAAATCCATAGGTGTATCGCTCAAATCTTTCTAGATATTTCCTCCAAACTATCCCCCATCGCACACAGCATTCCACCCCCAAACAACATGCGTTACAGTGTCTCCTTGGAGTAAGGCACCATCACGTGGCATTGTCAACGCACCAAACATCCCTACTCATTCTTCTTTGTAGCAAAATTCCCGAAAGCACTACCCGAAAGCGCGTCGAGGAGCTCGCCAGCGCCTACGGTGAAGTCGTGGAGGTTGTATGTCCCTCCCAGAACTTCGAGAAACTGACTCTGAGTGTTGCTTGCTGATGACAGCCTTACCCAAAGTTTCTGAGGCAGGACTTGCGAACGGGACACTTTTTAGGCTCCGGCTTTATCCAATATGCTCGCAAGGAGGATGCCGTTACCGCTGCGAAGGCTTTGCAAGGATACGAGTGAGTGGCTTCTCGATGGAAAGAGGACATCTTGGGCAGACGGCTAATTCTGATGCCTCCTTGGCTTAGGTTGGATGGGAAGAAGATCGAGGCTTACGAGTCGTTCATGGAATACTAAGGGACATTTGTAGATAGAGGGTGACGTGACGAGCATGTTGAGAGTTGAAAGAACACATCCGAGCCAATGCGGCAATTGCTCGTCAGCGAGGCTACCGCCAATAGATTCCTCGCTCCAACTGTGAGTGTTTTGTTGTATGTTTGACAGTGTGCAAAAGTAGGATTCGGCATGACGAGCTGAAGTCGGAACATCGATCGATGGTGTTCGTGCATCATGTACGCCACACGTTCGGTATGAGAAGATGGAAACAGGGATACAGGCGGACAACGACAGACAACAAATACTGTGAAGGACAACGATGGAGTCCAAACGACATTTTCCATACACTGCTGGCTCATTGTTCTTTGGTGAATCGTTTGATCGCAAGTAATGTGACGTTGTCAGTTCAGACGTGCGTGAGTTCAATATACATCCCATTGCCAACGAGAATGAGAATTTATTCTGGCCAGTCCCCAGTAAGTATTGCCCACAACAGATACCTTACACCAAACGATGTTCTTTGTAACTGACCAAGATGTGCACTCGTGTACAAGGGTCATGTACGACACACCCTATGCGGTTGTGTGGGTCTTGTAGGCAAGGATATATCATCGTGGACTCCATACGAGCTCCAGCAAGCAGGTTTGGGCTACACCGCTTGTGAAAGGTGCAGCTCGAGTAAGCGGAGCACATGGGTGAGGGCGCAATGTTCAATGTTATCATGCACGAAAGATATTCTGCAGGTGGGCTTCGATGTGACCATGGTGTCTGAGCGAGCTCCGGCAAGCAGGACAAAGTTACAAGTAAAGTAACACAGCGTTAAAGTCCTTTGCAACCTTCAATCATATACTTCCCGGCCTCATATATCATCACTCCTCCTTCAACCAGAATGTCTACCAAGCTCGAAATCGGGTGAGTCGTCAGCATGCGCGTCCTACGCTGTGCCCTGAACATCCTCTCTAACCTCTCTACACAATAACCTGTCATGGAACACGAGTGACGACAGTCTCAGGGTGTGCTTCGACGACTATGGCACTGTCCTTGATGCTGTACGTCCTTCCATTAGCCCGACACATCAGGCTTTCGCATGGCTGACAAGACTGTTGACAGAGGGTCGTGCGGGACCCCGAAACAGGACGTTCGCGTGGTCACGGGTTCGTGACTCTGGCAGGGGCAGACGAAGCTGCTGCTGCGGAAAAAGAATCGGGCATTGTTGAGTAAGTACAGCCTTGCGGTGAAGCATAGAGACGGTGACTGGGCTGCGTGGCTGATTTTGAGGTTGTGGATTTAGATTGGATGGTAGGAAGATCACCATCAAGAAAGTAGAGAAGAAGGCAGAGGCAAGTGCGTAGGGAGGGTGTGAGAAGAGCGAGATTTAGACATGAGCAATTGAGCAGTTGCGAAAGCGTTGATAGTGAAGCCATGAACGATTCGCGTCCCTAGTCCTGATGGTGAGTGCTTCAATGGTGGGAGCTGGGGAGGAATGTGGCACTTGGTCGAGTCCCTGCTAGAATCCCACTTCCCAAAGTTCAATTACAAATTGTAATGGCATTCGTCGATTCTTTGATAGTATGGTGAGATGGTGTCGGCGTAGACAAGTAGCAAGCGGATGGCGCAAACATCTATTTTGATCTTGCCGCAGCTTCAAACCCCACCCTCTCTGACCTCACTTCGATCGACCAAACATCTCTATGTCCATCTCAACATTATATGTACATCCCAAACCTAACAACGAAACATAACAACAAACCAAAAATCACACAGAACAGCCAACAAACAATGCCTCAACCACAACCCCAACCACACTACACCCTCATCCTCCGCCTCCCCTTCCCCCGCCCTCCAGGCCAACGCTTCGAGACAAACAGCACCGTCTCTCACTCTCACCCAACGCAACAAACGCAAACTCTCGAAAACACCCAACGACCATCAAACCCATCACCGCCTAAAAGTGCTTCGCGAAGTCCAGCCGCAGCACCATCCACACAGCCTCCTCCAACCGGCAGCGAAGGCACGCCCAGCATGGGCAGCAGCTTCAGCGATCTAAGCGGTGCGAGCGTGGCGCAGAGCGCGCTGGAGGAAGCGCTGATGAGTGATTTGAGGGCTGATGGGGGCGGGTTGGGGAGTCGGGTTAGTACGATTGGGAGGTGAGGTGGTTTGTGCTTGTGATTTCAATTTTGGGGTGCTTCTGTCTGTACTCTCGGTGTGGAAAGGCAGCTCTGTTTGGAGAAGGGATTTCGTCTCGCGGCGAATGAGCTCGAGAGTTGGCGGCTATTTTTGATGAATTGGGACGATTGGTTTTCATTACTGGTGCAAATGCACGTTTTCTTCACTGTACGAGAAGAGGTGTTGGGAGTGTTTCATGAATTTGGTGGTTCAATAGATTACAATGTATCCTTTACACATGTGTAAGACGCCCGTCGTACACCCTCGAGTATATTATACACATATCGTACATAAGGCTTAGTGGAGACTTCTGCTGCCACGGGTCCTCATAGCCTGCTCTCCTTTTGCTGCCCAAATTGAGCCTCGGACGCTCCTGCATCCTGGAGAGCCCTTTGCCGTTCCTAATGCTCCGACAGAGTGTAGTATCGCTTTTGTTTCTTTCAAGACAAACTCCAGTCCCCAATTTTTTCCAATCGTACAAAACATTCCCCAAGTATTTTTACACGCCGCTCGACTCGCCAAGTCCCTTGAGCACTCCCTCGTAAACACCGAACATGATTGCCGCGCTGGGGACCACTCTCAGCATGTGAGGGACCAATCCACCGTAAAGCGCCGCCATACCCTCCTCCTTGGCCACAGTGCGGAAACAGCTCCAAAGTCCCGTGTACTTCACTCTTCCCGAAGCGTCGACAGGCGCCTGCCTTAGCCTCGTCCGCACAACCTCGTGAGGGTACGTGATCAACGCCGCAACAAACTTCGCACCACCCGCCGCTGTCAACTTGCCAGTGTACTCGACAGTCCTGTCCCAGAAGGTAGGCATGCGTCCCGAAGCTTCCAGATCCTGCTGTCGTCGGCTCAGACTCGCTTTCGCCTGCTCGTACAACACCCACTGCAGCGTGCTCTCGCTCACGCCCAAGTAACTCGCGCTGAGTCCGCGGTACAAGCCTCTGAAACCTTCCGTCCTCACAGTGGTCCTGACGCAATCCCACGCGTTGCGGTATTGCCTTCCCATGCCGCCGGGTCCAGCATTCTGCTTGTCCAATTGCAACCTTGTCTTCACCAGCCAGATTGGGTTTGTGGCTGTGCCTGTGATCAATCCTGCTGAGGCTGCTGCGAGCAAGTGCACGCCCGCGCTCTCTTTCCCGTTGAAGAAGTTCTCGCTAATCACTTTTTTGCCGTTGCCGTACGCCCAGAAGTTGATCGCGCGCGCGGGCACGACGCCCACGAGGTTAGGGCCTAGGCCTTTGAACAACGCTTTCCAGCCTTCGACTTTGGGGATCGCGGCGAGAATTTGTCCAGTCTCGGTGATGTGTAGCAATGCCGCGCGAGGAAGGCTAAGCTGGTGTGGTGGAGGAATCCCTTTCGCCGCTCGTCGCGCCGCCAATTCGGTTTGGTAGAAAGTGCTTTGTAGGCGGGTCTTGAGGACGTCAAGAGGGGATGTGAGGGTTGCTGAGGTCATGCCGCCTGCGCCGCCAGCGACGAAGTGAGCCCATGCTTTGCGCTCTTTGGGAGATGCGAGGTCTTTTGAGGAGGATGCGGATGGGTTGCTGGCAGGGTCGACTTGGCCGAGTTCGCGCGATTGAGATGATGGAGCGGCGAAGGCGGAGACGGCATTTGTAGGAGTGGTGGTAGCCATTTGAATGTGCAGTGTCCGAGGTGAGACCCCGATGGGTTGGAAAGGACGGGTTCTTCTTCAAGAGAGATTCTCTATTTTGTTGCGCTGCTGAGAAAATTGATCGCAGTACTTCGAAGTGGTAGGGCGAATCGATGGTGTATTAAAGAAGATAGGTGGGCACGAACATAGATGAAAAGCGATTGTGGATTGGTGCGAAAGTGCTGGTGAATTGATTGAAAGGATCAAATGTCTTCTGCCCTCCTATTATCCATCGCAAATAATCTGTCTAGCAAGGGTCGGGGCTTCGGGCAATTCCCTTTCTCGGACGTCATACAATGCCGTGTCGCCATCAATTGCATGTTCCACCTTGTTACATACACATGCGATTATTATCCTGACAACATTCGCCATACAACACTGCCTCGCAGTACCACATACACAGCACAAACATGTTCGCAACACCCATCCGCCTCGCCGCCAATGGAGGCCCACCAGGCTTCTGGCGCCGCTCTCTCGACGAACTGAAGCGCCAGTCCAAGATCGCCGTCCGCCTCGAAGGCCTACACAGACCCAATCAGCCCTTTCCCATGGCCCGATTCGAAGAGGAAGGCTCTCTCGCCGGCATCAAACTCATGAGCGACGCCGACATGGGCGGCTTCAGCAAAGCCTCAATCACACACGTTCCCGGAACACCTGCTCTCACCGACGGAGAGACCGCAACCACAACACCGTCGCAAATACCACCACACATGCTCTTCAAGGGCAAGATCTCGACAGAACTCCCTCCAAACAAACCTGAGGTCCAGCGATCTGGCTACGCAGCTTGGCGCACGCGCGATCGCGGTACCAGTCTCTTCGGCAAGCTATTGTGGGACATCGATCCTTATGATTTTCTCGCCCTACGAATCAAATCCGACGGTCGCAAGTACTTCGTCAACATTCAGACCGAGTCTATCGTACCAACAGATCTGCACCAACACCTTCTCCCATCACACACGCCTGGCGAGTGGGAGACTGTGACGATCCCCTTCAGCAGCTTTGTCAGGACGAACTACGGAATGGTTGTTGAGCCACAACGCGAGATGATGAGGCAGAAGGTCCGCAGCGTGGGAATTGGTCTTATCGATCGTGTTCCAGGACCTTTCGAGCTTTGCATTGCCGATGTGTGGGCGACGAACAAGGCGCCTGAGAGGGGTGTTGACAGCGGATTCGATGTTGGTGGTGAAGCTGAGCACGATGGCGGTATGATGGGCGAGGTTGAACAGAAGAGGAAGAAGGGCGAGCCTGAGAGGATTTTGATCTAGGCTTTTGCTCACGAGACGAAACGACTTCGAGCACCAACCTAAAACATACCGGCACACGGCATGAGCGTGGCCGCTGAACATGCCAGAATTACGTCCCAGCAGATGCCACATGCCATCCTCCAGATACATAGGCTTTGCGAGACTTGAGGAGATGAAGCCAGAGCACAACTCTACCAGCCACGCATGGTCAAAGTATCTCGCGCTAGATCGCTTCCTGAGCCACACTTACCACGCATTTGGAGTAGAGGTGGGGATCATGAGCCCGAACACGTATTGCTTCAGAGCCTGCTATTGCGTCTCGACTCTAAAGAGAGGATCTCAAGATTCTGACGCTCTAATCGCTTGAGCTCCAACGGCTATCCGAGATACTCAAACACGAGATATCCATGATCGTGCACTCTTTTGACACGTTGGAAATCGAGATACCTTCCACAGTCACTCTTCTGTATACACTGTAACAATACCATATTTGCATATTTCTCACATTTAATAATATTGCCACATCTTCACGCTCCTCATCTCCCGGCTTGTGAAGAAAGTGGTCTGGACTCCAACATCGGACCCTGTTGCCGCACATGACTCGCCGACCCCAGAAGCCAGCTGTCGCGCAACGTGCGAGACAAGCTCCCCGTCTTCAATCCGACCACCATTGCTACTACACTTTCTGAACATACACCACCACACCACAAATTAAACCCACACCGAACCAATATCCAACCGATTCACCGAAATCTACACCAGGACGACCCACATTCTCTCTAACAAACCACACACAACACACATCCCTCACAATGGACCAAGCAAAGGAGTTCCTCGAGATGCCGCGCGAGTTCGTCAAGGACGGCCGCCAGTTCATCACCAGGTGCAGCAAGCGTACGTCTTCACTCTCTCCCTGCTCGCGAAGAAGCCTAGGAAAGGAAAGAATAGGGGAGCTTTCATTCGCTGGGCGCAACGTCCCTTGATTTCGAGGCAAATCGCAACGAATCGGATAAGCTCCTCTCTCTCCCACCAAGCACGCACGCACGCATTGCACGCAGAACATAACTACGTACAAACCAACTAACATGCTCCTTCTGGCACAGCCGACAAGCGCGAGTTCCTCCGCATTTCCCAGGCCGTTGGCATGGGCTTCTTGATCATGGGAGTTATTGGCTACATTGTCAAGCTGAGTAAGTGCCTCTCTCGCCCAAAAGCCAGCTTCATTTTAGTCAACGAAAGCGGAAAACTGACCTCGATTCTCCAGTCCACATTCCCGTCAACAACATCCTCGTCGGTGGCGCTTAAGCGTTTCTCTCACGCACGGCGACTGCATGATTGGGCGCGGAAGAAAAGAGCAGCGTCAGGAACGGCTGATGGAGGGAAAGAGCAGAAGAGAGATGGGGCGAGCGAGCGGTATGGGCACACGGCAACGGTGCCGCAGACTGTGAAAATGGTTGCGGCGTAAAAGCTCCTGAGCAAACTGCTGTGTTGGACATATCTTGCCGCGAAGCTCAAAAGCAAGCACGCACAGGATCGGGCTCTGAGAACCATCGCAGAGGGACAGTTACCCATTGAGGATCCTGTGCGCAAACAAAAACAAGAAGGAAGGGACGACGGTTCCTTCTTGAGGTGGATATTCGATTTTCTTTTGGCTTCTTCTTGAATTGTTCATATATATGATATTCACCCTTTTTTTTCCTTCGAGCTTTTTCACTTGCCTACGTGTACTTGTTGTAAACCAATCGCGATCGGCATAAATAAGGTCACGCGACGACCGGGATGGTACAATGACCCGGCACTTTGCCACAGAAAACCCAAAGACCCTGCAATTCTCAAGATCAAGAAATTGTGAGGTCGCATGCAAGTCTCTAGATGCTTGCTATATGTACAAACTATCCGTCATTACCAGAAACGCCATGCAAGTCAAACCCAAACCCGAAGCCCCAACTCCCATCCAAAACATTCCAAGAAAAGAGAAAAGAATCTCGGCTTCCACACACATCCCCTCAAACCACCTCACTCATCGTCCCCCCAAAGCGCCGCCCCTAGACCCCTCCCAAATCTCCTCCTCCTCGGCTGCTCCTCCGCCTCAGCATAATACCTCCCATCATGCCTCAGCTGCGCCGTGACCCTCGCCCCCATCGGTGCGCTCCCCAAACTCGCCTTGCCCGCAGCCCCCCTCTCATCAACCCCAACCTCATCATGCCCCTCCAGCCCATCATTCCAGCTATGCACCGTCGTCGTCCCCAGCCCATGATCCCAGCCATTCCAGCTCGTAGCCGCGACAACCGGCGCAGAAGGATGCCAGCTCGCGTCGCGGACGATCGTCTTCCACGTCCCCGTGCGGCCGTAGTAGTCGTAGCGGTCGGCGAAGCGCTCGTCGGCGGCGGGGCGGGAGTTCATGGTGGCGGATTGGACGTCTATTTGTGCGCGCGGCGTGCCGTCGAGGTTCCAGATGTGCACGCGGCCGTCGTGTGAGCCGGAGTAGATGTAGCGCTGGTCGGTGGAGGTGGGCGGGGAGAAGTGGCAGCGGATGAGCGTTTTGAGGACGCGGTGCCCGCGGAAGGTTACGAGGGAGCAGTCGTGGGGGTGAGGGGTGTGGTCCAGGGTGTCGTAGGGCGAGAAGCGGTAGTCGAAGTTTGTGGTGTAGTCCTGGTTAGATGGTGTTAGTGGTCTTGCGTTATGATATCGTTTGCGATGAAGGCAAGAATCAGTCTTACCTGTGGGTTTATCCTCTCACCAACATCCGTCGACACCATCTTCCGTAGATCCCAGAGCTTGCAAGTCTGATCCTTCGCATTGCTGATAACATACCGGCCATCGCCCTTCGAATCGATATACGTCAAACCCTCCGTATGACCCAGAAACATACCCGCAGGACGCTCCGATCTAAGACTGCGGCGATCCCAGACTTTCAGCGTCGTGTCGTCTGATCCAGAGTATAGAATATGCGGACTCATCTTATCACCGAAACAAACAGCGTTCACATCGTCCCCGTGGCCTCGGATCTGCATCACGCTGCGCTGGGCCTCGAGATCGTACACATACACGCTGTGCTCGCTGGTGCCCGCGACGATCTCACCGCCATCACCGCTGAATCGCAACGACCAGATGCCGAACTGTCCGCGTGCGCCACCACCTCCCGTATTGGAGAAGTCAAGATGTCGAGGTTCAGAAGAGTCGGTCGGGTCTGTGGTGGCGAGGCAGACATCGCTTCGAATGCTACTGTAGGCTAGGTATTTGTTGTCGGGCGATAGTGTGGCATCCGTGATGGTCCATTGTCCGCCGTAGTAGTTCACAGTCTTGTAATAGCGCCAGTCGTACGGGTTCCTAGTATCGTACATGCGCACCTTAAAGTCCTGTCCACAAGCAAAGAAGAAAGAGCCATCCTCGCTGAATTGTCCCGAGTAGCAGCGGTCGTTCAAGTTAATAATCATATCCGCTTTCGATCCAGGAATGAGCTCCTGGGTGGCGAGCGAATTCAATGCCCTCGCTCGACCACGGCTCTCAACACCAAGCTCGCGATCGAACATCCGCCTCGCCAATCGACGGCGCTTGTGCTGTGTGTTTTCAGAAAAGGGTTGTCCGCAAGCCGAGTGATTGCAACGATCGTTCACGCCGAATGTGCCGCCCGCCATGAGTTTCTTGCCCTCTTCCGATGGAACCTTGGGATAGCGGTCGCCAGTGAAACCTCGTCTGGCTCTTCGGTATGATCTTCCGTACGGAACGTATTCTCCATCGTCGTCATCGTCCTCTTGCTCGCCGAGTCCGCCGAGTCCAAGTGAGCCCAGTCCACCGCCACCTCCTCTCACAGAAGCCCACATTTGCCGCAATTGAGGGTGGGCGCCGAGCAGCTGGAATAATTGTGCCTGTGTGACTACATGCAGAAACAGCGATGTCAGCAATGCTCCGTCGGGGTTCTCAGTAGAGCAGCATAGACGTACCTCTCACCGTGCGTGCTCCTCCAGTGCTTGCCTCATTCGCAGCCGCAGGTGTCTCGCCGCCCTCTGCCTCCTCGTCTTCATCCTCATCCTCCTCCTCGTCGTCAAGCTCTTCATCTTCCTCCTCCTCAACATCCACCGTAATCTCCTCCCCATCCTCATTCACAAACGTCCCCTCCTGCGCATCAAAGTACAACGTCGTCTCGCCTTCGTCCTCCGCCTCGTCGTCTTGTGAAGCAAGGACCGAGCTAGCAAGCTATGCGATGACAAGAATTAGCCGAGCCATCCACAATAAACCACCTCCGTCTATCCAATCGCCACCACCGTCGACGGCCCAGCTCTTCTCGCCCAAACCAAGCAACATCAAATTGGGAACCATACCTCGAAATCCATGTCGTCATCACCACTCTCCGAAATCCCCGCCCACTCGCTGCTCTCCTCGACCGAAGATTCCCTGTTCGCAGCCATTATGCAAATCCAAGCTCTTCCAAACAAATGAAGACTCCAAGTCTCCTCGCAATTGGGCCAAACCGAAAGGTAAGTAGTAGTAGAAAGAGAGAAGCTCAAAAGATGGAGAGTGGGCCCCAGATGGCATGCTTGATGCTTGAACTTGCCGAGGAGCGCGGGTGAGATTCCACTAATAAGCTAGCGGGCGACTTTGGACGATCGATAGGAGATTAGAGGAGTGTTAACTCCGAGAGCTAAGGTATTTACTTTTACACAGGTAAATGTACTTTATCCAGGCGCGCGATCCGATGGATTCTGACTTTCGTTTCCGATAAAGGCTGCTAAAATAGACGAGAGGTCTAGGGCGTGTTCGAGACAGAAGTGCCATAAAAACAAGCGTATTCTAAACAAACCTCCTTCCACCAGGCTTCGAAGGCCGTCAAAAGCTTACATGTTGTCTGGTTACTTGTTGTGCAGATCGATGATCATATCCTCTGTCCACAGAAAACCTGAAAAATTGACTTAGATATACACACACATCCATTGCCACTTTCTAGGTAAGGTAGGTATTCAAAAATCAATTACATTAATTCCTTTTTCTCGTCCCTTTGTTTCCCCCCAATGCTGGCAGTGTCCCTCCTCTTTTTTGTTGACGATCAAAAAGAGAATGCATTTCGTGTCTTTTGGCCCCGCTGACAACGTAAAAGAAAATGAAAAGAAAATGAGAAGAAAAGAGAAAGAAAACGAAAATATAATATAACATCTCAAGCTTTTGTCACGACCTTGGCGTCCAGATCCACATTGTACTGTCCGACGTCCACAATACCGCCTGTTTTGTCGCTCAGGTTCTCCTGCAGCGCCTTCTGCGCGGACTCGGCGTCCTGCAGGGATGAGGACGACTGCAGGATGTAGAGCACTGCGGCGCGAGCGAAATCGACGTCGATCGTTTTGGAAGCCGTCGGCGAAGCAGAAGAAGAAGTCGTAGAAGACGTTGCCGATGGCGCCGTGCTGGCGGAAGTCTGCGAAGGTGAAGGCGAGGAGTCGAAGACGATGCCGTTGCGTGTCGCTTCGGCCGGTTGGTCTGCGTTGGTCTGAGAGGCTTGCGGAGCGGGCATCCTGCGGTGCTTTTGCGCTTTTCCGTTGAAGCTGATCAGAGCGTTTTCAGAGGCGCAGTTGAGGTCGGCTTCGTTGAATAGGCCGATCAGTGTTTGGGCGTCGAGCTTCATGTCGTAGTTTGATTCAGCAAGAGTGAGCAGGCGCGGGATGGCGTCGCCGATCGTGGCGTTGTCTTGAAGGCCCGGCACGGCGATTGAAGAGCAGCCAGCAGTGGATCGTGAGGAGCAGGTCGGTCCAGTGAAAGAGTTGACGCACAAGCATCTGCACGTGTCTTCGCCTGTAGGGAATGCCTGCCCACCATTCTCGCAGGTCACTTCCTTGGCACACTTGATTGAAGTCGCTGCGTGGTTGGCTGCTAGATCTGATTGCGCGGATGGAGCCGAATCGTGCTTCTGGTTCGGAATGACAATCAGCACAACAGGAATGACGGCTGCTGCTGCGACAAGCGCGAGGAGGAGCAGAAGCAAAGTGATAAACAGCCAGAGCGGGATGCCACAGCAGCGGCGCTGCTTGCGGCTGCGGATTTGAGAGGCGCCATCGCTGTCACTGGGCAATGGCGCAGAGCTGCGGCGACTCGACCAGTTAGCAAGACTGCGGTTCTCGCGGCCGGCGGGCGGAGTAGATACAACTGGTGGAGGGAAGGACGCGAGTATGTCGCTCAGGCTTCCAGCGCTGCGTCTGTACTTTTCAATTTCTCCAGAGCTGTTGTTGTTGCTGTTACCAAGGCCCTTGCCATTGCCATTGCCAGGTCCAAGCCATGCTTCCATACCGAGTCTACTAGCTGTACGACCACGGTCCAGGTTGGATGCCACTTTGGTCGCACGCTTGATCAGATCTGAAAGACTGCTAAGCGAACCACGTTTTTCTTCCTCCTTGATTTTGTCGACATCGATACGTGGCGGCTTTCGCTTCCCGGCTCGCGCTCCTGATAAACCAGTTGTCGGTGACATGAGGGTATCACTATCTTGACGAAGTAGCCCAAACCTGCCATCCTTCTCGGGGTCTTCCACCAGAATCTCTTTATCAAGGGGGTCGCGGTCATCGTTGTTGTCGGTTTTCGCAAGAGGAGATCTGCCACGTAGCTTATGGCCTTTGGGCGCGTTCAGACTTTCTTTGGAGTTGACAGCACGTACGCTTGACTTGGGGCTGTCTTGAGGAGCGCTCGGTTTGGCGTTGTCGGTAGCTTTAAGGGATGCTTCAAGCGATTTAGCATTAGAGCTTGGCATGTCCACGGGCTGGACTGGTGGGGGAGGAGGCGCGGTCAATGACGGTTCGACATGAGCAGCCGGAAGATCTGCACCTGGGCCTGCATCTCTTTCAGGTTGTCTCGTAGGCATCGGAATGGCCGTCTCCTCAGATCGCTTCTGCTGGCTAGGCAGAACAGCCGATGCATCATTTGAAGCAGTGCTCGAAGAGCGCATGCGATCACCACTCTTCACGGTAGTCAAAGTAGGCCTACGTCTCCTTCCCATGCTGGCTTGTCGCACAGGAACGTCAGATGGTGACTCGCCACGATCCGAAGACCCGGCGTGCGAACCAGGTGGAGGGTAGTAGTCGCTCATCCCTCTGGCTTCCTGCCTTTCAGCCGCTCTCTGCTCTTGAGTGGACAAGTTCTCTTGGCCTTCATCCGCATCCTGCTGCTGCATTCTCTGCTGGAAAGTCTTGAGTGGTTCCTCTCTTGTCGGAGGCGAGACGTCTGGAGCATAGTCGGAATAGGTAGAGCTGGCAGCGATGCTGACTCCGCTCTCCCGGCCATCGAGGTAGAATTTGGGAATGCCAATGGGAATGCTGGTCATGGAGACACCGCTTTGGCTTCCCCAAGCACCTTCGTTCTCCATCATCTCTTTGGTCAAAGACGCGCGTTCTGCCTCTTCTACGATGGGATGTACGTCAGCCATTTGTTGCGAGTAGTAAGACGAAGGACCTCGGCGAGCAGATGGAGGCGGTCCGAGAGGTGGGCGTGGAGGTCCGTTTTTGGTGTAAGTCGCATGTTGCGCGATTGGATAGCCGTTCGAAGGGAGAGGTGATCCGCCATAGCCATATCCATCGCCAGTCCATTGGCCGGTTCCGTGGTGAGACTGCTGAGCATTGGGCTGTTGATAGTTCGAGGGTTGGTCCGGCGAGACATGGCGAGGCTGCTGTCTCTGTTGGGTTGGCGGTTGTTGAAAAGGAGGTTCTGCGCCGCGAGACCCTAAGCCGGGAGGAACATAATCTGGTCGTCGAGGTCTGGGAGGTGGTCCAGATCGCGCACCAGTCGGATTTTGGCGCTGATCTTGAGGAGGAGATTGAGGAGATTGATGGCGAGGCGCATGAACTTGGCTAGGGGCTAGTGGCCACTCGTCCTGCTCTGGCTCGCCATAGTCGCTGCCATCGTACATGTTGCTTGGCTGCGCTTTGGGATAAGCTTGCGGTCGGGGAAAGCGCATGCGCGGGTCTGACTGGTGGTTTCGTTGCGGTGGGTAAAATTGTTGCTGGTACGGTTGTTGCTGGTAATGCTGGGGTTGCTGGGAAGGTCGTGGGCGTGGGCGTGCGGGCTTCTGGTGGCGACCAGAGCCCTGCTCGTGGTAGGCAGGAATGCCATAGTCGTCGTACGAATGTCCGTTGCCTCCAGGGCCGTCAGAGGGGTGAGAAGAGTAATTCATCGTTCATGCAGGTCGCCGAAGCGGAAAAAAACAGATGTGCTAGAATGTGCGGTGGTAACGAGTGTGTTGTGCGAGGTAAACGAGTGGATAGGTGAGTGGCGTACAGCAGGGCGGATCAATCAATGCATGCGTGTTGCTGTGCGTTCGTGATCGCTGCCTGAGCAATATTCGGGTATTGTTGTGTTTTGTTGCGATTGTTGGGTTGGTTGATCGTTCCGACGGGAGGTACGGAGATGCGAAGGCCCGCTGCGTCAATGTAGTGTTTGTACGGCGATGGGTATATAGTATGCAGGATCGCGCCAGGCGATTGTACCAATGCTACGCTCCGCGCAACAGTGTCTCTTTTTCTGAGAGTATATCGCACAAGAGTGAGGCGTGAGGCTCGGCCTTGGTGTGAATATCCTCGCAGAGCCAGGCGATAGGTGAATTGCACGTCCGCTCAAGCCGGCTGACGTGTGCGCGCAGGAAGTCCAGCAACAGCTCGCGCAAGCAGGACAGCCAATGTCTTGCAGCGGCGACGGTCACGCGGGTGGTACAGCTGCAGGGCCGCAGCAGCAGGTATGCGAGTGCCGTGCTGCAGTGAGGTGTCGGCAAGGCTGGAGATCTGTCGCCCTTGTATACTGCGTGGGACGGGCCCGAGTGGTAGCCAACGGTCCCAGGGAGATGATCGCGTGGCGCGTGGCGTGGGGTCAGGGAGTCTGGTGTGTGAAGACAGCCAGCACAGAGCAATGGTGGAAAAGGGTGAAAGAATGGAAGCGGCGGTCGTTTGGCAGCCAGTAGTGGTTGTCGGTCGATCAGTCGTCTTCTTCACAGACAGAGCCCGCCAAGGGGTGGTCGCTCACAGGGTGTGGTGAGGTTGAAGCAGCAGCAGTGCGAGACCTCATCACTACTACCATCACCCGGCAGCTGCTACTACACTACTACTCGATCGACCCCGACCAAGCACTTTGCTCGTTTCTTGCTGGAGGCCTGGCCTGGTGCCGTGCGCCGACTGGGGTGTGTTCGACGAGGTCAGGGTGAGATATGCGGGCGTCCACACTCCTGAAACAGTAGCGCGTAGCCTATCCTCGACGCACAATCCAAGAGACGCCTGTTGCTGTTAACTCTCCTATGTACATTCCTCTCCTTGCGGCTGATGTCGAGGAGATCTTCCACGGACTATGCGATTCCATCGAGTATATCACGTTTCTCTTGCTGCAAGACTGCGAGCATTAAACCTCGCTAAATCAGCCCTCGACCACAATCAACACCCGCGTCTCCGCTCAGCCGCAAGCAGTCAATCTGGGAGCTACCGAGATTGAAGGTTCAAGGCACTAACGAATATCCCGTTGCGCGACCGGCGCGGCGGACAGGACTGTTCGTCCTCGCAATCAAAAAAGCACTTCCGTCCGCAACACTGGCGTGACCCGTCCCCATCGTCTTTGCGAATTTCCCTACTTTTTTCGCGACCAGGATATGCTCTCTCGATCGTGAAGAAGCCGGCCGGCAAACGCGTGTGCGCTGTTTCACCTATGAAGGTGATGTCAGGGTGTCCGTGTTGTCTACCTTGTTGGCGGCGCCCATCAATCGCCCGAATCGCCCCCAGCCACTGCTATATTAAATGTCGTAATGTCCGAATTTGCGCAACCCTCCATGGATGATGGATCTGCTTATAGTTTGCGATCCTCAATGGTCAGGGCTTCTAATATTAAGGTTTTGCAGAGCAGAGCAGCGTGGTGCCTTCCGCGTTTGTCCTGTTGGTATCCTTTGGGTGGCGCCTTACGATCGCAACGCTATAGGCATACTTTATAGAAGTACACACATATAGACTCTCAGAACACGTGCAGTAGAACGCACGTACATGTACCAACAAAAACATCCCTCGAACATTAAAACCATATAACAAAACAAACAAACATGCCTCCCTCCTCCAACTCCTCAGACCCTTCTCCTCAGCATCAGCAATCCCCTTCTTCCAAACCATCACCGTCAAAGCTCCTCCTCCACCACCTCACCACCGCACCACCCAGACCCTCCCACCTAGCTCAAAAAGCGCACATCTTTGCCGTCCAGACCCCGAATACTGCTACCACTAGCAGCGCTGTCACAACGGCTGGTCTTTCACATGCGCATGCGCAGCCAGCAGTCAGTCAGACCCGCAATTCGCCGGTAGATCGCCATGACTCCCGCCGCACCAGTGCTTGAGGTCAGGAAACGGGCGACGAAGGGACGGAAAATGCATTGGGGCGGGAGATTGGATGGAAGTGAGGTGTTTACGATGGACAAGACGACGATGACAGCTGGACGTTTTGTGATCATCGTAGTATTGGAGAGAAAGATTCTTTGCGAAAGGATATTTGTTGGTACCGGAGGACTATTATTCATGTGTGATGAGGTGGAAATATGCAATAGGCGATGAGGCAGGGCTGATGCTGTTTGCATGACTTGGGCGTATTTTATAGAGTTTTGCTTGAAGGTGGGATGACTCTGTCTATACAGTGATGATTATGTACTAGAAGAGACTTGACGGATAATTTGGGTGATTACGGTGATTAATTGTTGGAAATGCTTTGGTGTCCAAGTTTCTCTTTCTTGTGGCATAGCTGCCGAGTTAGTCGGCTCGATGATATATACACATGCAGCTCTTCAACAACAAGTCGAAGCTTCATGGACGTGAATCGGATAAAAAACGACGACACGATAGTTTCGCATTCGTAATCGACAACACATCAAGACGATGAGCCTAAAATGCCGATCAACACTCCGTGTGACTGTGAGTTTCACATGGAGTTGTTGAACGCAACAGAACGACATATCATACATTTTTGCGTCATTTCAACGAACCCCAACCCTAACCCGAAGACATCGTTTGTTACAATGTTTCATTCGTTTCCTCTGCTGCTAGACAAACAGCAGTCGCATACTCGCCGTCGTGGCTAATGCTGATTCTGACAATCTGTCCAGGGATATCTTCATCCTCTCCACCCTCCCCAGTCAAAGCCTCACTCTGCTTCCGTCCCCAATCCTCCCCTCGCATCGCACTCCTCACCTCCGGCCTATCCAAAATCACCCCATATACCCTCTTTCCCCCCTCATCCTTCAAAATCTGAATCTCATCAAACATAAGCCTCCGCCACGAGCAAGCCTTCACAACAGCCTCCTTCGCAGCCCACCGCCCAGCCAAGAACCTCGCCGCCGCGTCTTCCCTCCGCTGCTGTTCCCCTCCTCCGCTGGAAGACCCACTGTCGCTATCAGGACTGCCCAGGGGGAAGCGCAGGTGGAAAGCGCGCTCTTCGCGGCTGGTGAACAGTTTGCGCAGGAAGCGAGGGAGCGTTCGCTGCGACGCGACGAGTTTGGCTATGCGTGGGATGTGCGCGATGTCTGTGCCGATGGAGAGCGAGGGGATGGGGAATGGACGGAGAGGAGGTGGAGGCATTGGGGTTGATTTGAGCAGCGGCGTGAGGAGCGACTGGAGTTGTGGTGGACAGAGCAATATTGACAAACAACAAAGTCTAGGTCGGGCTTTGATTGATTCATGTTATTTTGGCGAGGCATTGGCGAGGTTGCCGATGACCCTGACTGGCGAACCCTAACCTTAATCAACCCTCGCCACGAAAAGCCAATTGGAAACCTTGGACCTAAACAAAATTGAGGCTCGGCCACGCGAGAGAGCGGGGCGAGATGAGAGAGAAAAAGCGGTGCTGTCTTCATCTTCAGCCAGATCTCCGTTCGATAACCCCACGGAGACGACCGCCTGTCCCCTCGCACTAACCGTAATGCCGTAAGGTGTTGTCATGCTAAGAAACCACCTAGACTACTAAGATACCGTACCGAATATACACACAAAGACAACTAGGTCCTCCTCTTCCCATTTCCTCTACCGCACGCAAAAAGAAAAAGAAAGACCAAAAGTTCTAGCTCGCCGCTTCAACTACCCCTCTAACCTCACACATCCTCCCCAAACACAAACACCAGCAATAGCAACAAAAATGACAAACCGCTACACCGACGCCGAATGGGCCTCCATGATCGCCACCACCGTCTCCGCCATCAACAGCAACACCACCTCGAAGCCCGTGTACCCGCTCCCCAAGTCCATCCCAGGCACCATCGACCACACTCTCCTCAAGCTCGATGCCACGGCCGCGCAGATCGACAACTTGTGCGCTGAAGCGCGAGTGCACGCTTTCGCGACTGTGTGCGTGCGCCCCAATTGGGTCTCGCGATGTGTGGCGAACTTGAAGGGCTCTGCCGTGGGTGTTGCGAGTGTGGTGGGCTTCCATGAGGGGACGGGGGATCTTTATCAGAAGTTGGAGTAAGTTGGTCATTTTTATGTCTCTTTTGATGCTGTTCGCTTCTTTTTCTTTGTAGGAAGATGCATGTTGAGGGTTTCTGTGCAGGAGTGAAGCATAGCACGGAGGACATGCTTGTTGCTTTTGCTGTCACCGTCCATCTCCATTTTGCCAACAAGACGCCAAATCACTAATTTCACCACAGAGACACAGCCCTCTCCCTCCAATCCGGCGCCAGCGAGCTCGACACCGTTATGAACGCCACCCACCTCCTCCAAGGCTCCTACTCAGCAATCTACACCGAACTCGCCGGCCTGCGCTCCGCAGCCCCCAATGCCCTCCTCAAAGTCATCTTCGAGACCTCGCGCCTCACACCCGACCAGATCATTGCCGCCTGCGTGCTCTCCGCCGCCGCCTCCGTCGACTACGTCAAGACGAGCACCGGCTTCCTGGCCGCAGACGACTGTATCGTCGGGCCTGACGGCGAGCGCAAGCCTACGGGTGCGACGAAGGAGGATGTGCAGCTTATGAAGGCGTGCTGCGAGTACCTTGGTTCGGAGGAGAGTGCGCTGGGCGGCGCGTCGAAGAGGAAGATGAAGGTCAAGGCTTCGGGGGGTGTGAGGACGCTGAAGGATGCTGTCAACATGATTGAAGCGGGCGCGAGTAGGCTGGGTAGCAGTGGTGGTGTTTGGATTGCGAAGGAGGGCGAGGCGGCTAAGGAGGGGAAGGGAGGCATGGATGGTGAGAGGCCGAAGGGTGTGGAGACGAGGATGTTCTCGGATTATTAGGCGACTACGAATGTCACTATGCATCAGCACTGGAGCGATTCAATTGAATAACGGATTTCCGATTACTCTTCCTGGCTACTCTCGTTCTTCGCGCCATCTTCGTGCGCTACTGACACCTTCCGAAGTCTTTGCACTCATACGACAAATCGGTCTTCATTGTCGCCTGAAGACACACCCACACATCGTCTTTTTCTCGACTGGCTTACCAGGCTTTCCCGTCAGCGAGACGACTCAGGTCGACTTCGCCATGTCGTTGCTCGGCTCCGCTTCAAGATACCCGTTCATGCCGGATACGAATCTTTCAGCCGACACCGTAGGTACCTGTTTCAGCAACACCACGGCGATGTCGTGCAGGAACTCTGCCGGGTGGTCGGCAGTGACGCAATGTCCCAGAGACGCCCTGCCCACGCGCTTCACAATAGTGTCGATAATCACCTGTCGAAGAGGTGATCCAGTTGGGGTGGACGCCCAGATGTGATTGACAAGACCGACAGAAGGTATAACGTTCCAGACCGGGAGGTGGATGACCAGTGTCCGCATTGTAGCGTTGCGAAGCAGAAGGTCATCGAGAACATCTCCGAGTAAGTAGAGGTCGATTATCGCTCTGAGTTGATGCCTTGGCGCTTCTCCGTTGAAAACCACCTTCCCTGTGTAGACCCAGACTAGATAGGCCTGGAAAGCATCCACTTTGACCTCGGGCAGGCGTACGATCTTTTCTTTGCCTTCGGCCCACAGCTTGGAGCAAGCCGCTTTGAAGAACCTCGAGTTGGCGCAGACCAGGTGTCTGTGAACAGTAAACTCTTGCTTTTCTCTTGTCTGAGGCGCACGATCTTCGGTCTCAGTCTCCGTCTTACGCTTCTTGCCATTTTCGACCGTCTTGTGGGCAGCGGCCAATGCATGTTCGAGTTTATGGGCGTTTCTGCGAGCGGCTTGCGACACACGGTCTCGGAGGAGTTGTTCGCGCTCGATCGCAGGGAGGCCGAGGTCTGCGACGGAAAGGAATCGGCCCTCCATAGGAAATAAAGGCTCTTCGTCGTCAAGACTCTCATCACACACGGCGCAGCCCACGATCACAGTGATGGTGTCGGTAAAGTTCTGGCTAGAATGTTGTCAGTAGGAGATCAATGCTGCTTCGAACCCGGGTGAACGCTCACCAGAAGCGCCTCGGTGAATATCTGTCGCCGGCCGCTTGCTCACTTATGCCGACTGTGTCCATGGCGCATAGCAATTGTGTCTGATGCCTGATGGTAGGGTGAGCACTGTTGTCGCGAGTCTGGTGAAGATGTGTTGAAGGCGAAGAGGAGGGGGACGGACCCAGAGGCGATGAAAGCCCGCGCAAAGTGGCATTGATGTTTGGCAAGAGTGAACAAAACTTGAACAAGGCAGGCACGACCGAGCAAAAGATCTGCGCCACTTCCCTTCCCGTAGTTTGCGCACTTCACTCGATTGATAAATGTGCTGCAAGTATTGCCTTCTGCGATCAACCCACAATCGCTCCACGCTCGCTCGCACAAACTCGTGCCCCATCACTATCTCTGCTGCGCATGACATACATGTATCCTCCTCTCGTTTGCCTGAGATCTTTCATCTACTTAGCGCCCTAGAAACAACGAATGGAAAATCATCATCAGTAATATTGCCCCGACTACACTTTCGCTCATAGGCTCGAAGTACATCTGGCGGCACAAGCAAGGCGGCCATATCGACAAGCACCTCTCCAGTGAGCGATCCCGAGGCCAAGCATCAGTACCAAAGCACTGGCACATACGCTTGCGATGCGGCTCTAGTTCTACAACATCGTCACTTTGATTCTCATTATCTGTGTCGCAGCTGGACGTCGTCGAAGTGAAGCTCCAAAGATGGTCG
The DNA here is from genome assembly GCA_024604135.1 of Cladosporium velox. Classification (NCBI taxonomy): domain Eukaryota; kingdom Fungi; phylum Ascomycota; class Dothideomycetes; order Cladosporiales; family Cladosporiaceae; genus Cladosporium; species Cladosporium velox. The sequence goes on along the minus strand of JANIIF010000008.1, from coordinate 1,488,454 downwards.
CGACTCCGCCGAAATTCGGTGAAGCTTCGGCTTCAACAAAAAGACTCACATCAGAGCACATCTTTCAAAGCCATTGGATCGCGTTGATCGATTGAAGGCAACACAAAATAAGAAAGAAACCTATCAACAATCTCTGAGGATCACAGAAAGTCCGCCAAAATGCAGCAGCCCAACGACACCCAAGCCGGCATCGTCGCCCTGGTCTTCAGCAAAACACCACTCACAGTCGAACCCGAACCAACAAAACCATCAACAGGCAAACTCCCCGTCCTCCTAGAAGACATCTTCGCCCAGAATGAACCCCTTAAAGAGCCCTCAACCTGCTACCTCGACAGCAACGGCACCACCGCCCGCGTCATCGAACTCACCATGCAACTTCGCCACTCGCCCTCTCTCGCCGACTGCACCAAAGCAACCCAGCATCCAACCCTCGTCCAACTCCAAGACAAAAACAATTGGGACATCGTCCTGCAGCCCGCCTCGCTCTACGCCCTGCACCGCTCCCCCGGCCTCGCAGTCTTCGACATGGACTCCACGCTTATCCAGCAGGAAGTCATCGACGAGCTCGCCCGCGCCGTGGGGCTCTACGATCAAGTCGCCGCCATCACCGAAGCGGCCATGCGCGGCGAAGCGCCCTACACCGACTTCGAGGCCTCGCTGCGTGCACGCGTTGGACTCTTGAAAGGCGTCCCGATGAGCATTTGGAAGGATCTGCGCGAAGGCGTCATCACTTTCACGCCCGGCGCGAAGGACCTGGTCAGAGTCCTCAAGGGCCTGGGCTGGAAGACTGCGGTGCTGAGCGGTGGGTTCACGCCTCTTGCGCTTTGGGTTAAGGAGACGCTTGGGCTGGACTATGCTTATGCGAACCACCTTGTTGCCGACGAGAGCGCTGGCGTGCTCACTGGTGAGCTGGTGGCGGATGCGCCGATTATTCACGCTGCGAAGAAGCGTGAGTTGTTGCTGCAGTTGGCTGCTGAGAATGGCATTCCTGCTGAGAGGGCGATTGCTGTTGGCGATGGTAGCAATGATTTGCTCATGATGGGTGTGGCTGGGTTGGGCGTTGCTTTCAATGCGAAGCCGAAGGTGCAGCTTGCGGCGCCGTCAAGGCTCAATGGCGAGAGCTTGATGGATGTGGTGCATGTTCTTGGATACACCAGGGAGGAAGTGGAGAAGTTCTTGTGAGCTTCGAGAGATTTTGATTTTGTCTTGATGAAACGCGATGACTAGAATCTAGATGCGATGGCTGCAAAAGTCCTCAGCCACACGGCTGCATGTGCAAATAACACATTACCACTCGAGCAGCTCTCTCGCCGCCACTTCCTTCTCGAAACCCTCCAGCACCTTGCCAACACCGCTCTTCACAACGCCCAGCATAGTCCTGCCCTTGACTCTACTGTAGAACACAGGACAATCCCTGCTATCGCACTTGACCTCCTCCCCAAAGCTCAAACCAGCACAACTCCTGCACACATCCTCCAGATCGCGATGTCGCTGCTCCACCTTGTGTATCTTGCCTCGCAGCGCAAGCAGAGTCTGCTGCGACCGCACGTGACGGCACGTATGACACAGCGGCAAAGGCGCCGGCTCGCAAGATTTAGGCAAGCGGTCTCGACATACGATGCAAAGCGACGAGCCCATGTAGCTTTCCATTGTCTTTTTCTTGGAAGTCGCGTGGTCGATATCTCCAATCAAGCGGATGCGTTGGACCTTCGGCATTTCATCATACCACTGTCGTACGTTCGCACCGACGAGATTGAAAATTCGTTCCAGCGGCGGTATCAGGTTCTTCGAAATGTAGTACTCTGCGTCCAGCTCAGCGTGTTCTTCGTTGATTAGTCTCTCGGGCTCAACGCAGCGCTCGAACAATCTTGCACCCGGCGCGCCGGCGATGACGACGTATGGCACGCGCTCGCCGTACTGAGGTTCCAGTCTGGGATCCTTGAGCATACGTTTCGTGGCGATCAGGGCGCCGGGTGGCGCGGGTCCTTTGTCCGAGTAGGTTCCTAGCTTGACTTCTTTCGCGAAGCAGAAGTCTTGCACGGAGAAGCGACCGGTCATGATCTTTGTGCACTGCGCTTGGAAGTAGCGCTTGACTTCACTCAGATCAGACGTGCGGAAGAGCAGCTTCAGCGCCTTCTCTTCGATTTTCTGCTCCGCGGGCGTGCCATCGCGGCGAACGGTCTCAATACCCTTTGCATCGAAGTCAGGCTCGGTCTGGGAAGGGTGTTCATACTTGAAGCCGACGTAGCGCTTCTTCGCCAACAGCACACATGGATGGTACACTTTCTCAAATTTGAGCTTGATCGGCCTGGGGTTCATGTCGGTCACGGCTTTCGAGATCTCGTCGCCGATCTTGAAAGCCTCGTCCTTGGAGCGGCCTTTCAGGTAGATGAACAGACTGTCTGTGTCGCCGTAGACGACTTCGGCGCCCCATCGCTCGACGGAATGTATGAGAGCAATAGCTTTCTCCAGCGTCTCACGACCAGTCTGGACAATCGAGTCTGCGATCTCGGAACACGGCATGCGACCTGAGAAACTGGCCGAGGTATATCCATAGGTGACATTTGCAATAAGCTTGAGGGCGAGCTGTCTGTTGTTGAGAAGCTGCTGCAGCGTCTTGTCGTCTTTGTCCACTTTCATGCCGCTCTTGACCATGACACGAGTCTCCAGGATCTCGCCTAGCATCTTTGCGAGAAGCGACTTGCGCATCTCCGGCTTGACGTACATCATGCCGTTCGGTGCAATGTTCACCTTGTCTTTGACTAGTTCCAGCAAACCGGGCGTGCGCTTGAAGTCTGCGAAACCCATCTTGTTCGTGCCTCGCCAATTCGTGATGCGACCAAGGCAGGTGGAGTAGCAGTAGTTGTAGGCAATCACAATACTAGGATACAGACTCTGGAAGTCCAGGACGAGCAGTGGGCTGGTGTAGAACGAAGACATTGGCTCCATGACAAGTGGCAGACACTCAAGCGCGTTCTGAGCGCCGACCTGCTTCCGTGATGGTGACACTAGGACAAATGACTCGGGCTTCGCAATACGGAACATGAGCGATTCAACCTTGAACTGCGAGCCACGGCTGAAGACTGAGAAGAAGTCTACACCGAGCAGACGAGCCTGTTCTGATGTTCGCGGGATGAGCTCATTAGCATCTAGAATCTCTAAGTCAAGCTGCGTGCGTGTGAAGAAGTAGTCCAGCACTTTGGCTAGGTCACGTGGCTTGCTGCTGCGAAACCATTTCGTCAATGTCGCAAAGGAATAGTGAGGGATGCGTCTGTGCAGAAGATGGAACACAACATTCTCCATTGTGTACTGCAGTAGGTTCAGCTCTGACCTCATGGCTCGCCACACGTTAATGGTGTGTCTTCCAGTAATGCGTACGGTCGAAGTGTGAGTGAAGCCCCATTTGTCCGCATCTTTGCCGAAGCGACCATGCGATTGCGACTTCATGCGGGAGAATTCATCCGGTAGGTTGAATTCGTATTGCAATCTTGCGCGCTCAATGAGATATCCCCAGCTGCTGTTGTGTACTTCGTATCCGGTCAAAATGTCAGGATCGTGTGATCTTACGATGTCGACCATCCGGTTGAAGAGATCGAGCTCGTCATCTTCCTCGTCGATTTGTACATTGTTGCCAACAATACGGCGGATACGTTCAACGAGCGTGTCGTCTTTTGGGTCAGTGAGAACGACGATACCGATCTTCGCGTCTTCATCGAGCTTCTCTTCAGCGAGACACCACACAACCATGTTGACGGCATCCTTCTCGGGGTCAGGTGAAAGATCGGCGCGGGTATTGACATGTACTTCCAAGCTCATAGTCGACATGTATCCGGTTTCGTGCTGCACGCTGGTGCTGGCTTTGCGTTGGGAGAACTTGAAGCCGTGTTTGTTCTTTTGAGTGGGCCCATCAATTTGTGACAGTTCGGGTGCCGGGCGATTCTTACGCTTGATCTGAGTCGTTGGTGGGCCATCTGCCTCCAGATCTTCGACAGTGTCTCGCTCCACAACCTTCTCCGATCTCATCCACCGCTGGACCTCACCGTAGGACGGCGGAGGCCGCATGAACTCCCAAGTCCTTATAGAGCATTGACGTGCACGCCTTTGATCGACAAGATCTTGCTTCGCCTTGTCGAGTGGCGCCGATTTGACGGGCACAGCTGATCCCTCTTTGTCAAATGCTGGCAGGAACGGCAACGTAAGGCTCTCGAGACGAAACTCTTGACCAGCATATTCGCGAGGACGCTCTGGTACATCGCTCTCACTACTGTAATATGCACTTTGGTAGAGCACCGAGGGAACCATGGTCTGTTCGACGTCGATGAAGGTCGGTGGTGCTTGGCCAAAGACGAGGTGGCGGACGTCACTCACGGAGCAGAACGAGTTCGTGTAATTAAGGATTGCCGTAGAGCTCAACATCTGCTTTGAGGAATCAAGGCGGGTGGCGGTCAAAGTAGAGGACGCACTTTTCATAGAGTCGAACGAGGCATTAAATGATCGACCGGGCTTCTTTGTCGGAGACGGCGCTTTGTTGTGTGGCGTAGTGTCAGATGTATCGCGTTGACTCAACCGTAATTGTGTATCTGGATCATTTGGATCTTTGACAGAAGGAAAGCTCAGCTTCCTTGATGATGAGGAAGATGACTGCTGCGACAATTTCGGTGGCTGGCCTGATGGCGGTAAGACTGGTCCATTAGCAGTATCTATGTTCACTGCAACGGCATGTGATGTGGTGCCATCCTGCTGTCGAGGCTTAGTGTCCTGGACGCGGAAGTTGCTGCGTTTTGACGTAGCGAAATCCTGCTGTGAAGAAGTTCTGGGTTTCTTGAAAATGTTGCGGCTATCGTCCGGGGCACGGCGCTTTCCTCCGATGGTATTGGCATAGTCTACAGCTTCTGGCAGTACATTGCCATTCTCCATATGTTCGGCGGCAGCTTCGATCTCGGCAGCGTCTCCTGAAACTTTGGCTTCGCCCATGTCGTTTCCGAGACCAGCATTAGCCAGCTTCTGTCGCTGCGTGAGTGCTTTCGTCTTTGCAGCCTCCTCGTCCGACCCGTACTCATCTTCGTCGGCGAGCTGAGCAATCGTACCAAGATCGACGAGAATATCCTCCTCTTGCTTCGCTTGCGTCAAATGTTCAAGACTAGATTCTTCAAAGCTCTTGTCGTGACCATTGGAAGCCCATTTGGAGGTCAGTGTCGCCTGGAACAGATCAACCACACTTTCGAAAACCGTCGGCACGTCATCTCTGGTTCGCTTGCCTCCCTCGAATGCTTCGAAGCTGATGTCTCCACCGCCTCTTGCTTTGCGTTCCTCGGTCACCAGTTGATCGATCATTTCTCGGAACTCATCTTCGTGGATCCACCCTCCTTTCGTATCGTTTCGAGGATCGGCGCTCATACTAACAAGCACTTCAGGCGGAAAAGGAGATGAAGTAGGATTAGTCAGACCCATACGGAGCTTGCGTCGGCGTGTCTCATCCTTCCACAGACCAGCCATCGAATGCACCAGCTTCTCCTCTGGTGGCAAGTTTTCGAGCGAGCTCAAACGCTCGATGAAACTGTGATGGAGTGGCCTCGGCTGTATCTCATGACGGTTAAGGATATCCTCGACACGTATATCAAGCTCAAGTTGACAGTGGCTTTGTCGGGGAAAAGCTGACTCTTCAAGCAACTGCTCTTTGTTGATAGATCGATCATGCCATAGGTGAGTCAACTCGTCCAGTTCTTCCCACGCAGGTACCGGCCCTCGAAACCGAGGTCTAGAACACTCAATGTATGCACAGCCGTACAAGTTGAAGTCGCACATCCATTGTAGCAGATATTGCAGATGAGCCTCGAAGGGCTGGAAGACTTTTCTCAAGATTGCACCCTGTTGAAGCAAATCGTTGAACCGCGTCATGTGCATGGGATTGAGCAGATATATTTTGAGAAAGTAGTTGTGTCCAACATTGTAGCCAAAAAACGGCACTCCCTTGACTAGACTGATGTGTGCCACAAATGTTGAGTTGCGCGGATTGTCGTAGGGATTGCGTCGGTAAGATAGCGCAAGCGCGTGGTCGATAGAGTGGCGCAGAGTGGTAATATATGTGTCGACAACATCCTGCTCCACGGATTCCGTATACGGTATGTAGAGATATGGAAACGCGCCATGGATGTGCATGCACACTTTTTGACCAGTCTCGGTGGCTCCAAAGACGCGGATGACCGGGACCTGTGGTAGATTGTTACGCTGCGTTGGCGTATCTCTGAGCGGTCCCCAAAGTGGTGGATCTAGTGGTCCTGGAGCACTTTGGTAATGGTCCAGGCAGTTCAGCCTGACGCGGAAGGCTTCTGCGTCCTTAGCCATGGTCGAGGATTGGGCTGATGCAGGTCATGATCTTCCGTCCATGCTGTGTGTGAGAGGGTGTGTTGTCGTCTTCGCGATGCGTTTGCCAGTCGTGATGTTCATTGTCGACAGCAGACGCGTCGAAGTGGCGTAGAGTGGCATCGCACGCGTTGCAACCCAGATGACGTCGGCGTTCAGCCACCGGCTCTCGCATTTTGACTTTCAGGCGGAGAGACGGGAGCGGCCGAAATGCTTGCTTCACTTCCACTTCATCTTCGTCTTTCCTGTTTGATGTTTGAAGCATAAGGTATCTCAAATCCTCGTACACCGCCCAGAGGATGGTCGGCCCTTCTCACATACGACTCTTCGACCCAGCCATCGGGTTCTCACACGCTATCACATGCCATATGATCGATGGCCTTGTCCTAAGCTCGGCCTAAATTGACACTATGCCTGCTACGCCCCCTAGCGGCAGACGCACGCTTTAACCATATACCACCAGCGTCATCAACGTGATCACCCACCCCGCAAAGCAAGCAGGTCACCATGTCGACATATCGTCTGCATACCGCATTATCCAGGCCGTCTTTGTCATCGTCGCCGTGATCCTTCTCGACCGTAGCACCACATGCCCGCCTCCGCCCAGCACGCTAACCCGTCTGCGCATCTGCAAGGTGTCGAGCGCCTGCAGCGCCCCGCCTCCCCTATGTCATGTCCTGCGTCTTCCCCGCTCTGTATATGCGACGCATCCTTCTCGACTTTCCATACAGTCCATCTATCTGGCGATCGCGGGAAATGAAATGAGGCGTGCTAACGGCTCGTCTGTCACGCGCTTGTCTTAGACCCTGGTGCTCCTTGCGGCATATGTACCTTTCCTGCTGGCGCGGCTGCACGACTGCATCTCAGCTTGGAAGGTCAAGAAAACTTGCCAGCAAATGCATCAGGCAGGTACCTGTATTTAACCCTTCCCTTCCCGCTGCTACTGAGGTACATTCAGTACACGCACCTGTGTAAGCATCCAGGCAATGGCCGTCAAGATGGTCTTGCTCGACTACCTCCTTGCAGCGTCCTGTACTCTCGTGTCATCTGTTTCTGCCGGAATCCTTCCCCGTCAGCAAAACGCGACTCTTGCCTCATGTCCAGGGTACAAAGCTAGTGGGGTCGAGACCACTGGCAATGGCTTGACTGCCACGCTGACTCTCGCTGGTACCGCTTGCAATGTCTACGGCACTGACCTCGAAGAGCTCACTTTGACTGTGGAGTATCAGAACGGTAAGTTGTCGAGCTTCATCCACAAGATTTGACAACCAATACTGACGCATTACATAGACCAGCGTCTGCACGTCAAGATACAAGATCCTGCCAATGAAGTCTACCAAGTCCCCGACTCTGTATTCGAGCGCCCAAGTGGCAGTGGCGGCAGCAGCAATGGCTCAGACCTCGAGTTCAAGTACGAGGAAGATCCTTTCAGCTTCTCCGTTGTCAGACGTGAGAGTGGTGAGGTCCTCTTCGACACGTCTGCAGCACAGATTGTCTTTGAGAACCAGTATGTGAGACTTCGCACCAGTCTTCCGAACAACCCTAGCCTTTACGGCTTGGGTGAGCACTCCGATTCATTGTAAGTCGAGCCAGTAACACCATTGAGATGATCAAAATAACTGACCACCAATGCAGCATGCTCAACACGACCAACTACACACGCACGATTTGGAACCGCGATTCTTACAGGATCCCAGAAGGCTCCAACCTTTATGGCGCTCACCCAGTCTACTACGACCACCGAGGTGACAATGGAACCCATGCGGTGTTCCTGTTGAACAGTGACGGTACGTAAAATTATGCCTGACGATATGCCGCTACATGCCACACTGCATCTGCCGGTCAAGTTGCCAAATACTAACAATTGGTCAGGAATGGACATCAAAATCGACGATTCCGACGGCCAATTCCTCGAGTACAACACCATTGGTGGTATCATTGATCTGTACTTCGTGTCAGGCCCAACACCGGTCGAGGCTGCTCAGCAATACTCCGAGGTGGTTGGACAGAGCGCAATGATGCCATACTGGGGTTTCGGCTTCCACCAATGCCGCTACGGCATGCGTGATGTTTACGAAGTTGCTGAAGTCGTTGCAAACTACTCGCAAGCGAACATTCCACTCGAGACCATGTGGGTGAGTAAACAAATGTCACAAACCAATGCACTATCTGAGACACCACACTGACTTGAATCCTCTCTCCGCAGACCGATAGTGAGCCGCAATGACCCTCAACATGATAATGGCAGAAGCTAACGATACTGCAGTCGATTATATGTACCAGCGCTGGGTCTTCACGCTTGATCCGGAGCGTTTCCCGTTGGAACTTGTGCGCGAGCTTGTTGATACGCTGCATGGTAACGATCAGCACTACGTTGTCATGGTCGACCCTGCTGTAGCGCACGCACCTAACAGGAACTATGAAGCATTTGACAAGGGTGTTGACTCGTTCCTGAAGTACAGCAACGGCTCTCTTTACAAGGGTGTTGTCTGGCCCGGTGTAACCGTATACCCGGACTGGTTCAAAGCCAGCACCCAGGAGTATTGGGACGACCAGTTCCTAACGTTCTTCGATGCCGATACTGGTGTGGACATTGATGCCTTGTAAGTATATCTGTGTGCGCCATGAGGGAAGCTTCGCTTTACTGACTCAATACAGATGGATTGATATGAATGAAGCCAGCAACTTCTGTGCTTGGCCATGTCTTGACCCCGAAGCTGAAGCTGCCGCACAAGGACTACCGCCAAAGCCACCTGCGATTCGTCTTGGAGCTCCACGACCAATCCCAGGATTCCCCGAGGCTTTCCAGCCTCAGTGCCGCTCAGTCATCACTTTCAACGTGAACGCGACTACCTTCTTCGGCGAGAACATTCTCATTCTTGGAAGCTCCATCACTCTTGGCAACGATAACATTGTTAATGCTGCCCCTCTTAATGCAAACAACTACCCAATCTGGAGCGCGACCATCGATATGCCTGCCGATGGCACTTTCACGTATCAGTATGTTCGCGCACAACCCGATGGCACTTTCATATACGAGAACACGAACCGCGCTGTTACCACGGGAGACTGTGACAGCACTGGAAACACACAAGATACAATCACGACTAGTTCACCACCGCAGTCCAAGTTCAAGAGGTACACGAAACCCGCTCAGCCTCACGTCGCCGTTCAGAAACGTCAGGCTGCCGGCGAAGGCGTTGGTCTCCCCGGCCGTGACCTGCTGGATCCCGCCTACTCCATTCAAAACGACGCCGGTACTGGCGTCTTAAGTGACAGAACGATCCGAACCGACTTGATTCACGCAGGAGGATACGCCGAATACGATACGCACAATCTCTACGGAGCTATGATGTCTGAAGCCTCGAGAATCGCCATGTTGGCACGCCGACCTGCTCTCCGCCCCATGATCATCACTCGCTCGACCTTCGCAGGCTCTGGTCGTCAAGTCGGCCACTGGCTTGGTGACAACGGCGCTGAGTGGAGCTACTACCTTACCTCCATTAGGCAGCTGCTCGACTTCACCAGTCTATTCCAATTCGCCTTTGTAGGCTCTGACGTGTGCGGATTCTCTGGCCAGACCAATGACAACACGTGTGCGCGCTGGGCGGCGCTCGGTGCATTCTCCCCCTTCTACCGCAATCACCGCGAAGTCAACTACCCACCGCACGAGTTCTACAGATCTGAACTGGTCGCAGAGTCTGCACGCAACGCCATCGCAATTCGCTACAAGCTCCTCGACTATATTTACACCGCCATGTACGAACAAACACAGTCTGGCACTCCCATCATTCAGCCAATGTTCTTCGCCTACCCCTCTGACTCGAACACGAACTCTCTCGAACACCAGTACTTCTGGGGCCCGGGTGTGCTCGTTGCACCAGTCACAGAGGAGAACAGCACCACAGCAAGCTTCTACTTGCCCGACGATATCTTCTACGACTATTACACTCACGAGACCGTTCGCGGCCAAGGCGCTGAGATCAGTGTGCCAGACGTGCCTTTCACTTCGATCCCGCTCTACTACAAGGGTGGCAGCATCGTTGCCCTGCGCGCAAACTCCGCCAACACAACCACTCTTCTGCGCAAAGAGAACTTCCAGCTCATCATCGCACCTGGTCTTGACGGCAATGCGAAGGGCAGCCTCTACCTTGATGACGGCGTTAGCCTTGAGCAAGAGTCTACCAGCTACATCGAGTTCAGTTACGATGGCGAGTCTAGCACGTTCAAGATGGGTGGTACCTTTGATTACGATTCGGGGGTGATCATTGAGAGTATCACTGTTCTGGGTAGGGTTGGTGGACCGAGCAGCCTTGTTCCATACTCTGTTGATCTTACAGGCCCGGCAACGCTGGAGGTCTGAGGACAGTACAGCAATGCTGAGGAGGACTTTGAAGTACATACAGTAGGCGGAGGACTGCTGCATAGTGGAGGACTATGACTGAGAGGGACTCTCGTTTCGAAAACTACGAATAACTCAAGAAATCAAAACGTACATGCACACATTCTATATTACAGCTTGACCGCTTGTCCTGGGCATTCTTCTGAGCCCATGGATATCGGGGTTCTCACAGGCCACTCGCCCCTGCAATATAAGACTTTACACGGATGTCCATCGTTGGACTTACAGCAGGGCCACATGCCTTAGCCCCACGTCCATCCGTCACAAATGCACTGACCCGCGCCGCCCTTCCTCAATAGCTTCTAGCTGCGGCGTAAACAGAGGATTCGTGCTAGTGATCGTCCGCGCCGGCACAACCAAATCGCCATCCTCGCAAGCAATCGTCTCCAAAGAGCCTCTCTGCTGCTGGGAAGCCGGCGGTATCGCGATGTTGTCACTCGCGGAGATACCTGCCGCTGCTATACTAATCCGTCGATGGTCGGAGCCTTGTAGGCGTGATCCGATCGCTGTGACGGTGAATCTGCGGCCGCCGTGGTCGTTTGCGCCTGCTGCAGGTTGGGGTCTCTCTTCGAGACGGAGGACGACTTCGATGGCTTTTTCGTCTTCGATGATTTTGGGGTGTCTGAGGAGGAAATTGTTAGCATTGGGAGTTTACTACGGGAGGTACGATCTAGGCGAAGGCATGGTATGCTGTATGTACCTTTTGGCGAAGTATTTGGCGTACTTGTACAAGGCGTAGTAGCAGCTCAGGACGTTGATGCCTGTTAGGAGGATCTTGTAGGGCGTGTAGTAGAGATACACGCATTTCCATCCAACGCGCTCGTTGCGGAGCCGCAGGTGTACCTCGTTGAAAACCTGTGATTGTCTCAGTGTCTTCTCTCGATAGAACCTCCCATTCTTGGGGAGCGTGAGTGCTTACCATGACATTCAGATAGTACAGCCCCAGCGTCCCAGCCAAGAGGTACCCACAAAACGCCGGCTGGACGATCAAAGATATCGGCAGCACGAAAGGCGCCAGGATATACAACAACGTCTCGTAGACTTCCTGAAACACAAACAGCTTCGCGCCGAGTTCCCAGAACCCTAGCCTCCATGAGCCGAGGATGTAGGCCATGTTGTAGAACATGCCGTTGACGAAGAAGAAGTTCCAGCGGTAGAACCGCTGTTTGAAGATGGTCATTTCGCCGAAACCGCCGCGGGCGCCGCCGCTGGAGAAGAGCACGGCGCTTGGGGTCTCGGTTTCGACGAATATAGCGCTGCACATCGTGATGCGGCTTCCGAGGCCGCGAGCGGCGTGGCCGAAGAACCAGTCTTCCGAAACGGAGAATCTATGATGTTGATTAGCGCATGTGCTCAGCAAGAGGATCATGTGGCGTACCCAGGATGTGTGCGGAAAGTATCTATTAAGAATACAGTATTCCACAGCGAGATGGCTCCATGAGGGAATGTTGCACTCCCAATCTTGCCCGCAAGTGCTCGCTGTAACCCGCTGATTTTATATTCCAGATCTTGAGCTTGCTGGCATAGCGTGCCCTTCGAAGACTCTGGGCCCACCGACTTGATCGTATAGCCAATACATTTGATATTGTCTTTCAACCGGTTGCTCACGATCGGGAAATTCGCCGGCAGCGCACAGTCGTCGTCGATGAGGAGAACATTAGCGAAGCGTTTCGCGGCGTAACACCCGACGTATTGAGCGACGATCTTGCTGCCGACAGGGCTCCAAACGTGGTTCACTCCGTGTTGTTGGCATACTTCTGCTGTGTTGTCCAAAGGTATGGGACTGTTGCCGTTTGCGATGACGAAGATGTGTTCCTTCGGAAAGATTCTCTTTGCGGCCACGAGCGTAGGGCCGATGATGTTGGCGGCTTTGTACTACTAGAGGTTAGTATGAGGCTCGTGTGCGAATAGAATAATTCACGGTCTCTTCACGTACACATGGAATAAGCAAAGCTGTATTGGTCGCTTCTGAGGAATGTCCGCCTTCTGCCAAGTCCTGTTCGTCAGGCATAGGAGGCTCTTTCTCGAAGAGAATGAGAAGTGGTGCATATGCATAGCTAACGCCGATATCAGTATTGGCCCAAGACAAGGGTTGTGACAACTCACATGAAAGCTAGTCCGATAGTGATGCTCCAGGTGCCGGCTACTGTGAAACGAGTGTTGACAATCCAGTACAACCACATCACAGCTCCTTTCCACAACGGCTGACCTACGAGTACGAAGTACACGAAGGATGCGAGTATAAGGTAGAACGTATACTCGAAGACGATCTGCACCCACTTCTTCCGCTCAAGGTGTTTGCCGCGGATCTTGGCATTCTCGTAGGTATTTCGGAGGGTCGACATGCGCATGAGGTTCGTGGTTCCACGCGTGACTGTCTGGTAAAGTGACACCAATCCAACAGATGCTCGTCGTAATATGGAGGATTCGGGAGGCAGCTCGACCTCTTCTTTGGTCGCATGCATGGGATCGTCGATATGGCGTCGGTCGATGTCTTTCTCTAGAGAACCCTCATAGGGAGAGAAGTAGTCGGCATCTGGCGGAACTGCAGATGAGAGTCTACGTAGCTGAACCCCATCTGCGTCTTTGAAGGTGTAGCTATCCAGCGACCGGAATAGGACTGAATTATCCAACTGTGGACCGAAAGCTACGTTGTTATGTCCCTGCCTGTCGCCGGTCGATCTGCGCTGAATCGTGCGGATCGCTTGCATTCCCGAAGTCGATCTTCGTTGTCGTCTACGAGCCTCATTGTCTTTCTCCTCGTCCAACATAAGCAAGCTAGTCTTCCTCCAATCGGCCACCTGACCGCGGCCCCAAGTACTTTTCGTACGCCATGAGCGACGACGTGGGTTCTCTGGACTGTTACCCAAGGCATAGTCAACCTTAGCCTGGTGCTCTAACGCGATATCGACTACATTGAAGTTGGATGACGAGTCGGCTTGAGGGCGATCTTTTGTTCCGACAACTTCATTATTGGGCGTCCATTCCCTGTCGGTGTTGACATATCGCAAGATGTTTGTAGGTATCGTCACGTCTTCGAAGACAGAATGGCGTTCACGGTGATCGCATATTGAACTGTCCTCATTCAGTGTCCTGCTCTTCTGTAGAGCCTGCTCTCTGTCGGTGGTTTTGATCGTTTCCGGGCTAACTTCTCGATTCGTCCTAGTCAGAGGCGTGATGATAGGGTCCGGGAAAGAAGCCATCGCCTGTCAAAGGAACGGTTGATTCCCAATGGAGGATGAGACTTGCGTTGAGTCGTTATGTTGGTACTTGGTGCTTGGCACTAGGACAGAGGTCTAATGGTCTCTTAGACATTAGGTATCGGCCTTAGAAGGAGTAGAGGATATTTTACAGGTAGAGCTTTTAAAGGAAGCATTAGAAAGTGTAGTGCCATGTCCGCGTGCAGATTGAGAATCCTACGTATACAAGCATCACGAGAACAAGCCGTCGCTATGATACATCCTAAGCCTAGTCGACGCCATTACCTTGGTAGTGAACCAGCAACACGGTTGAGATATCGCTCTGGAACAGATCGCGGGAGGCCCAGAGTTTGGAACTGTAAAGAGCTGCCAAGTACCAGTAGAAGAGAATGATGTTTCGCTATTGGTGAGTTCTGCAAGTGGACGGACTGAAGCCTGGCTTGAACCATAGCAAAAGCCTGAGGATCGAGATCAATGCTAGTGTCCGAGGACCCTAGACCATATTACATCGACGAGTCCGAAGGAACTCCTTGATGCGCAGCGGGACCTCATTGGGGGCATCGAGAGAGTGTCTTAGTAGCCTGAACGAAGTGTCCGTTCCTGGCAGACTATATAGACACGTCAGTTAAGTACTTACGCTTTAGGACTCAGAAAAATCCTGATGTCCGTACGTCAACAACGACTTTCAGGCAACAATCGCTCGCACAACGGTCGTCACGGCTCGCCATCCAGCGACATGATGTGAGAATCACGTCAAGACGTGGTCTCGCGAAACTTGAAAGGCTCTTCGCTATGGTTCGCGGCCCATACTTTAGAGTCACAAAGTTGGAGTATAGCCGATGAGGCGTGTAGCCGCGAGGTGTTCCAGTCGGAAGATTTGAAGCACTGAGACACGGGTGCTCTCCATATATCTGGCGGGATCAGTTTCTCCCACGGCAAGTCTAGGCTCTGGCTTGGTCTGTATGCATGCATATATGCGGTGATCACAGTGATCACCAGAAGAACACTGTGTTGAAACCGAGCTGGAGAAATTAGTCAAGGAAGGCCTGCAATGTTGATGATGGAGGCTTGGGAGGATGGCGAAGACGGACGTCGTTCAGACCCTTGCACGGCGACCTGGCCCGTCCCCGCCTGTTTCCCGTCCGTCCGCAATGATTAGTGTTTGACTGTAGTCTTCGACATGACATAATCTTAACGTAAATCAAGATACCTTGCTTCCTTCGGTTGCACATGTGCGTTTGAAGTCTTGTGCGTTCGAACTACCTCAGCAAACTGCCCGTGCTTCCATCACAATCTCACCCAAGCCTCTCCCATCAGAAACACGGGCAATGTGTAGCAAAGTCTCACACAAGCAACATCCGTGATGTTAGGGGCCAGAATGAGAGAGAAACATCATCGAGACCAATCATAGAATTTCCCGCTATATACGGGTTCACATAGGCCGCAGCCCGCAACTTCCAGTCTAGGGTAATACCAATCGTACACATCACCAGCCCATCCCTTCCCTTCCAAAAGAAGAACGCCATCGCTAGAAAGACAGCTCCCAAAAGTACTACTTCATGTTACAAAAAGTAAAGCCCAAAGTGTAGAAAGCAATAATCAAGCCTTTGTCAGCTCAGCGCAGGCACAACCACCACTTTCCGCAAATCATCGAATCAAGCATCCTTGTTGCCGCCCATGACCTTACCGGCCTGAACAGCTTGCACCTTGCCCACCCAGCCCGGAGCGGGCTGGAACTTGCGAACGGTCCTCAGCTCATCGAGGCTGTAGCCGGGAATACGAATGCCGTAGTTGCGCTCCAGCACCATCTGGATGTCCTTGACCTCGAGCGTCTGGCCCGCCCTGAGCTTCGCCAGCGCGCAAGCCTTCTGGATAACGTTGTCGACAAAGTTATCCGTGAGCGACAGCACCGCCTCCTCGACTTCGGGCGACAAGCCATCTTCTGGCGAGACAGAGCCGGTGATTTGGCGGACGAGCTCGTCGAGCTTGCGCTTTGACAGGACGTGGTCGCCTTCGCCTTCGAGCGTGAAGGGAGCAGGCTTCTGCACACCAGGAACGTTCATCATGCCGCCTTGACCCATCATGGTTGGGCGCGAGGGCGGGCCTGCGACTGGAGCTTGAGTGCGGGGATCCATGCGCAGGTCTTTGGGGATGGGGAACTTGGTGTTTTGGCTGTTCATCTGCTGGGTCGGCGGGAAGCCGGTTTGAGTGGGGGTGTGCTGAGTGGCGGACTGAGGTTGGTTGAAGGGCATTCCGTTGGGCATGTTGCCGTGCTGCTGCTGCATCGGCTGTTGGGGTTGGTTAACATTTGGACCTTGCTGCTGCTGTTGCTGCTGGGTGTAGGATTGGGCAGATCTTGCCATGGCATCTCTCTGAGTGAGAGCGTGAGGCTGCTGGGGTGCCTGCTGCTGGTTTGGTGTGTTGTTTTGCTGCATGGCGTTTTGAGGGGTCTGTTGGTATTGCTGTTGCGGCTGCTGCTGTTGAGGCATTTGCTGCTGCTGTTGCTGCTGAGGAACGCCGTACTGTTGGTGTTGCTGAGATTGCTGCTGGTTTATGGGAGGTCTTTGTTGCTGCTGCTGCGGCATGTTGTTCTGCGAGAATTGCTGCTGAGGTTGAGTGGCGCTTTGAGGGGTTCCTTGCTGCTGAGGGCGAGCCTGCTGCTGCTGTTGCTGTTGCTGAGGAGGCATTTGTTGTTGCTGCTGCACGGGAGTGCCTACCTGCGGTGTCTGTACTTGTTGTTGCTGCTGCTGTTGAGCGAACTGTGGCGGCGCGGGAGACTGTTGCTGCTGCTGCTGCGGCTGTTCCATTTTGACGTCACCCTGGCCCACATTTGCCTGCGTCTGCTGTGAATTCGTCCTCTGCATAGCCTGTGCTTGCGCGCCATTCACTTGCTGGTTGGCCATCGGCTGCTGACCATTCACTTGCTGACCTTGTTGACCAGCCTGCTGCATCTCCTTGTTCCTCGCCTGCTTCTGGTTGTACAGATTCTTATTCTGCTCATTCTTCTGCTCCAAGGCGGTCACGGCGCGCTGAGCCTCGGCGCATGCGGCCCTGGCTCCATTCAAGCGGTTGGTCATCTCGTCGGAAAGTGATTGGCCTTGGCTCTTCATCTGAGTCTCGAGTGATTCAAGGCGGATTTGTTCTTGACGAGCGCGCTCCCTCTTTAAGATGCTGGTGCCGAGTCCTTGCTGGAAGGTGAGTTTGTACTGCTCGAACTGCTGCGAGTTGGCGGTGGTGGGCTCCGGGAAGACCACGAGGTTCTGCACCATCTGTTTGACCTTTGCCTGCAGCTGCGCGACCTGATCCTGACCGCCCTGCTGTTGCGCCTGCTGAGGTTGCTGCATTTGTTGCTGCTGCTGAGGCCTTTGCTGTTGCGCCTGCTGCTGCTGCTGCTGTTGCTGCTGCATCTGCTGCGGATTCTGCTGTCCCTGCATGGCTCCCTGCTGTACTCCCGATGTCTGCACGCCTTGGTTTCCGGCTTGTTGCGCCTGTGGTGGTCTCTGAGCTTGTTGCGCTTGTTGGGGCGCGGCGTTGCTAGGGTTCCTCTGTCCTCCTCCGAGCTGTTGCATGATCTTTCTGCTAGCGTTCTGGATCTTGGCCTTGGCGTCGTTTTTCGCCTGGCTTCCCTCCGGGTTGTTGTCGAAGGCGTTCCAGAGGTTCATGAGGCCTTGCTTGTAAGTCTGCTTCTGGCTCGCATCGAGATGCGGCAGCGAGTCGATCTGCTGCGGCCGGATCATGGGCATGGTTGGAGTCGCCATGTTTGCGACCGAGGTGTGAATTTGGCGGGAGTGGATTGGATTGAGGTGTGATAGTGATTATACAGTATTTTCGGTCGTGTCCGGGCTGCGGTAGCTGTCGCAATCTGGGTTCCGCTGGCTGTACAGGCTCGCAACGCGTGCGCGCAACCTTTTGCGCTAGACGTGAAGTGTCTTGTCGGCGAGCAGAGCGAATGCCCTTGTCAAGCACGAAATAGCGTCTCGAGCGACGCGTAGCAGTCCTGGGTCGAAGGTGTGTGAGTAATGTAGGGTGTATGAGTATGCGCCGCGCAAGAGGTGAGGTATCTTGTTGCGGCCTGGAAAGCCAAAAGCCGTTCAATGTCAGCCCCACACACACGTGATGGACCAGCAACCAAGCAGAGCACGATCAAATCAATTACTCACGATTGATTCGATGCGGTGGAACGTCGAACGGCGTATTATCCGGTCTGTAGTTTTTGGTTCTCTCCTATGGGCAGGCTTTGAATGGTCTCTGTGGGTTGAAGGAGGAAAATGAAGAGCACAGGGAATGTGAGGAAAGATTAAGAAGTGTATACATGTAGGCATTGAATACTCCATTGTGGAGATGAGCAATAAATAATCACATGTAATCGAACACGGTAGCGTTTGTGAGGCTTGTGAAAGCTTGTGACAACGATCAAGCACTGCTGAATGAACAGTCGAGGGTTCCAGTCTGTCACATCGGACAGCTCAGATCACAGGTCAATGAAGCTGTGATTCTTGAAGAAGTACCCTCTTTATCAACTGGATCTCATTCCCTACCCCTCAACCAAATCTTTCAGCACCTCCTCCACTGTACGCTTCGGGGCATACAAGTCCATGATCTCCTTGCTGGTGGTCTCAGCCTTGGCTTTGCCGTCCCAAGCGGCGTCTAGCGAGAATCTGATGGAGCTCATAACATTCTTAGACTCGGACGAACTCTCTACCATCTGATCAACGAACGACACGTCCTTGAACTTGGCATCCTTGACGGGCTCGCCAATGTATTGCTCTGCCAACTTGGCAATCTGTTCGCCAGTAACATCCTCGGGGCCGTTCAAAACATACTTGGCCTGGCGGTGTGGAGTGGTATCCTCCAGAGCAAGGAGATGCGCCGCAACGACGCCGATATCGTACGGGTCGATCATGCCAGTAGGCGTGCTGCTATCGAGGATAGTCGACAGGGGGCCTTGCTTTCCAGTCCTTTTGAACTCTTTGATGAATTCAGCAGTAGCCCGCAAGGCGAAGGGCGAGAAGATGTTGGGCTGCAGAGACATCCAGTGCATCTCCTTGAACTCGGGCTGGCTTAGCATGGTCTCGATCGCCCAGTGCGTGCGTGCGTAGTAGGCAAGGATATCTGGGCGAACATTTGGCGCAGCGGTGGAGATGCGAACGACGTACTTGACGCCTGCTCGCAAGGCATTGACGAGGAATTGGCCCTCTTCGACAAATTGGGTTGTCTGGACGTGTGGTGCGATGAAGATCCTCACAACTTCATGCTCACGGAGCCAGGCATTGTCAATCTCGACCCAAAGCTACTCTGCAAGCTCGACGCCAGGCAGCTTTGCCAGTGCTTGAGCCGATGGACTACTGGCGCTTCTGGTGAGCGCGAGGACGCGGTGAGAGGCGAGCTTGGTATTCTCCAACAGCTTTGGCAGAGTCTCGACGACGCTGCGGCCAGTGTTGCCAGTCGCACCGACAATGAGGACGGTGGGAGCCATGAAAGCGGCGGTAAGATTTATTCAGGCGGACGAAG
The DNA here is from genome assembly GCA_024604135.1 of Cladosporium velox. NCBI lineage: Eukaryota > Fungi > Ascomycota > Dothideomycetes > Cladosporiales > Cladosporiaceae > Cladosporium > Cladosporium velox. Next base: position 1,468,978 of record JANIIF010000008.1, on the reverse strand, counting down.
TGCAGATGGGTTATCTGTGATCAGGAGTTACAGCAGCCATGTTTTATTGTATAGCCGATCAACCATGTTCTTTACTAATGGTTTCAGGAGCCCTGCAGCTTTGGAAGAAAGTTTCTCGCGTAAGCATCGGATATTGCCTGCTTGGCTCCGCTCAGACAATCTCTTGACATTCAGGAGCAGCAAGAATGAGATGGAGCTCAAGTAAGCAAGTTGAGGAGTATGAACCGGAACAAGGTGAACCTCCTGCAAAGTCGCTCCCGATCTACGCGATAAGAAATAAGCTTTGCGATAAGCCGGCACACCTTCCCCGTCGCATCGAAAGTGGGACAGACCCTTCATGGCTTGCGAGAAAGTTATCGAGATTCGAGATTCGAGATTGTAAGAGCTCGAGTTTGGCCTAATTAACTCATTCACAAAACCAATATTCGCCCCAAATCCGCTGCTTTATACCTCGCCCGAGATAACACACTGCGTCTCATAGTCGCAGCCGGAACACACACACCATCAACCACCCGGCGGCTCGCTGCCACAAACTCATCTCAAGATGCCCAAAATCCTACGCCCCAAAGATGCCACTTCCGGCGTGACCAAGAACGACCCATATGCCGGCGCGAAGTCGCGCAAGAATGACAAGTCCGCCGCAGCCCACAATGTCTTCAAAATGAACAAGGACCTCGGTCAGCACATTCTCAAGAACCCCGGCGTCGCACAAGCAATCGTGGACAAGGCCGAGCTGAAGCAGAGCGACATTGTGCTGGAAATCGGTCCTGGTACCGGTAACTTGACCGCGCGCATTCTGGAGAAGGCGAAGAAGGTCATTGCGATCGAGCACGATCCCCGCATGGCGGCAGAAATCACAAAGCGTTTCCAAGGAACACCGTATGCGAAGAAGCTGGAGCTCATTCTCGGCGACGCCGTCAAAATGCCAGAGTACCCGTACTTTGACGTGTGTATTTCCAACACACCCTACCAGATCAGTTCGCCTTTGACTTTCAAATTGCTGGCTACGAGCCCTGCGCCAAGGAGCTGTGTGCTCATGTTTCAGAGAGAATTTGCTATGCGCTTGTTCGCAAAGCCCGGAGAGAAGCTATACTCGAGATTGAGTGTGAACGCACAGATGTGGTCAAAGATCGACCATGTGATGAAGGTCGGCAAGAACAACTTCAACCCGCCACCACTTGTGGAGAGCAACGTGGTTAGGATCAGGCCGAAGAACCCCAGACCCCAGGTCAGCTACGATGAGTGGGATGGACTTCTCAGAATTTGCTTCGTGAGGAAAAACAGAGTGTTGCGCAGCGGCTTCTTGGGAACTGCTAGTGTGATGGAGATGATCGAGTCAAATTACCGCACATACTGCGCACAGAACGACATCCCTCTGGAGGACGGTCCATCGGATAATGTGGACGCCGAGATGGACGATGATGTGGACATGGGTGCTGAGGACGATGCGATCATGGACGTTGACGACGACGAGGATGTCCCCGCATTCTTCAAGGAAGAGGCAGACAAGAGGGCGAAGAAGCTCGAAGGCAACCCCAACAGGAAAAGGAAGGGCAAGGTATACGAGCTGGTCCGGGCCAAGGTGAAGAAGGTGCTGGAGGACGACACCCAGTTGGCCGACAAGAGAGCTAGGCTGTGTGACGAGGGCGACTTCCTTGCTATGCTCTACGCTTTCAACCAGGAGGGCATTCACTTCACTTAAGCTAGTGTGGAGTTTCTGCACTTGCTGACGGGTGGCCGCTGGTGCTGCTTCATGATGCATGAGATACCCAAATTCGATAGAAGGTCGCTGAGAGTGATTGAAAGAATGACTTCCGTACATTCAATTCCTGATAGCCAACGTGCTGCCAGACCGCCATTATATTTCTTACCAAATGGTCTTTTTCAAATTTCCAAAACGAGCCTACACCCTCCTTGTCTCATCACGATTCGCATCGAGTAATTGTATTTATAGACGTTGATCTTGTCCCTGGAAACGCAGCTCTCGTTTCACCCCTCAAAACAATACGTCAGCGCCCGCCAGCTGCAGGCATCAAGGTTTCATCTTTATGTTGCCTAACTACTGTACTCCTCAAAAGTGAACTGTCAACATTTGACATTGGCTTCTTCACCTTTCTTCACACTCCTCTTGAAAGCTTAACAACATGTCGATCACTTCAGGTAAGACATCACATGCGCTCTGTCAAAGCATCACAGCAACGTCGGGAGGTCAGACCATGGGCACAACTTATCCAATGGTCATGTAAACATACACCCTCATGGAAGCCACAAATGCCCCAAGATCCTCTCAAGCACACCTGAACACAGACACCATGCCTTGAACGTGTACCTCTAAGCCAAACACTGACACATTCATACAGAGGCCATCTGGGCCCCCACGCCTACAACCCTCCGCGGCTCACCGACACCCTTGTCCTCGGACAGCAAAGGCGAACGCATCGCCTACGCAAACAACAAGTCTATCTTCGTGCGCTCCATCGACAATCCTTCCGTCTCAAAGCAATACACGGCCCACACCGCCCAGACAACCGTCGCCCGCTTCTCGCCCAGCGGCTTCTACATCGCATCCGGCGACGTGACCGGCTCCGTGCGCGTCTGGGACAGCATCGGCGCCGAGAACACCAAGGGCGAATACCACATCATCGCCGGCCGCATCAACGACATCGCGTGGGACGGCGACAGCCAGCGCATCATCGCTGTGGGTGACGGCAAGGAGCGCTTTGGACACTGCATCACGGCCGACTCGGGCAACTCGGTGGGTGAGATCAGCGGACATGCCAGCCAGATCAACTGCGTGAGCATCAGGCAGCAGAGACCATTGCGGGCGGCGACGGGCTCGGACGATACCAGTTTGGTGTTCTTGCACGGTGCGCCGTTCAAGTTCAATACTAGTGTGAGGGGAAAGCACGACAAGTTTATCTACGGCACGCAGTTCAGCCCGGATGGCAGCGCGCTGGTGAGCGTGGGAAGCGACAGGAGGATTTGGTTGTATGATGGCAAGACGGGCGAGCCGACGAAGCAGATTGGCGAGGGCGAGCACAAGGGCTCTATCTTCGGCGTGTCATGGGCACCGGATAGCAAGAGGCTGGCGACATGCTCGGGAGACCAGACGGTCAAGGTATGGGATGTTGAGAGCGGTGCGTGCGTGCAGAGCTGGCGCATGGGTGGTGATGGTGTCTCGGTGCCAGACCAGCAGGTTGGTGTGACTTGGCCTGCGGGCAGGAGCGATGGTCTGATCATCTCGCTCGACCTTGAGGGCAACTTGAACTACTTCCACGTTGACGAGGCTGAGGGCCCTGTCAAGGTTGTGCGTGGACACCAGAAGGCCATCACCTCTGCGGCCTCTGTTCCTGGCAGCGGATCGCTCGTCACAGGCTCTTACGAAGGTAGAGCACGCAGCTGGGACCTCAAGACCGGCGCCGCCGACCTTGTTGACGGCGAGATGCACTCAAACCAAGTTTCCGGTCTCGCAGCTGGCAATGGAAGAGTCTATTCTGTCGGCTGGGACGACAGTCTGCGCACCACCGACGTGGCACAAAAGAGCTTCATCGGCGGCGCTGTCAAGACCGCTGGCCAACCCAAGGGCGTCGCAGTCGCCACCGCAAGCGGCAAAGAATTCACCATCGTCGCCTCCACCGCCGGCCTACACATCTACTCCGAAGGCCAACAAGTCAGCGACCTGTCCCTGCCCTCACCACCCACCTGCGTCGCCGCCAACACCAGCGGTCTCGTCGCCAGCGGCGCCGACGACAAAACCGTTCGAATCTACAGCCTCTCCTCCTCCGGCTCCCTAAGCGAACTCACAACCCTCAAAGACGCCACCTCGCCCATCTCAGCCCTCTCCTTCTCCCCCTCAGGCACCCACCTCGCCGCGGGTCTCAGCAACGGCAAAGTCTTCGCCTACTCCTCCTCCAGCCCCGAAACCTGGAAATTGGAAACAAACCGTTGGTCCGCGCACACCGCGCGTGTCACTTCGCTGTGCTGGTCTCCCGATGGCACCAAAGCCGTCTCAGGTAGTCTGGACACGAACGTGTGCGTCTGGAGCTTGGCGAACCCGGGAGGACGTGTCAAGGCGACGAATGCACACAAGGAGGGCGTGGGCGCCGTGGTGTGGGCTGAGGATGGCAGGGTGGTGAGCGCTGGTGCTGATGCGGCGGTGAAGGTGTGGAAGGTTGAGGGGGTGGCGTAGATGGAGGATGAGATTGTTTGGTGAAGCATGTATAGAGGATAAGGTGATGTCGATACGTCGATATGTCATTGGTTTGGTAAAGTGTCTTGTGTCATTCGCGAATGCATAGTCCGAAAACACGACTTGCAGACTTTACAAACGCATACGAACGGTTCGATCAACTCCAAATAATACATCACCAACTAGTCACGAATCATTTGGACGATGTTCTCGCTCTGGCTCATACCAAAGCCTTTGTGGTACGACGTGATAGAAACCACTAGTTCCTGGTCGACCACGACGGCCTGGTAGCAACGTGCGTTCTCGCTGTCATTGATCTGCTCGATATTAGCCAATTCTACAGCTCTTCGCCGACGTTCTTGCTGATTGTGCACCAATTTCAACATCTCTTCTCCCTCTCATCTCTTGTCTTGCTGTAATACGACTCTGCCGTGCCTAAACAGGTCGTTCGGTTCTCCAACCCCTCAACGAATCGTCCGCGAACGGGTGCGTTGGTGAACAATCGCTGCCCCAGCCACCAATTCCCAATTACGGCCCACGCGTTACGGATAGCTATGAAGCATAGGCTCCGACGAGTCTTCGTTGATAGGCAACATCGTGTGCGTAGTAAACAAACCTAGCGCCCCACCGCCTCGCATGATAGTGCACGATGCGTAGCACGCAACGGATGATCAGGCGCGTATTGCAGGACTACATCAACTGGATGCAGCATTACACTACAACTACAGAACGCCATGATCCATTGTGAGGTGTTCACCGCTTCACGTCAAATGCCTATTTACTCTGAGACAAACGATCACCTGATGACCTGCGGTGAGCACTTTCAACTAGTAGTGAGCGAACTCTACTATGGCGTTCTGTATAGCATTGCACTACTATCATACATTGTCGTTTCTCAGTAAGAAGAAGCCTGGCGGTATAGCGTCCTCCTGATATGTAGCGCTTGTAGCTGTGGAGTTTCGCTTTAAGTTTCCAGTAGCAAAAAGTCTGTTGAATGCTGCCTCCTATAGCTGGGGCTTGCATATTATATAATGTATAGCTAGCTCCTCTTTACTGTAAACGGTAAATGTAACCAAGTCTTGGAGTCTACGCTCGATCCATGGATTTCGAAAACATTACACGATCGACGCGCCGAGAGCAATCGGCAAGGGTAGCCGATGGGACATTGACTCGTTTAGCAGAAAGAGAGCAGATGTAGCAGTGGTCGGCATGATAGTAGGAACAGATGGAGTGTCGCTAACAGAGTCTTCCAGATTAGAGTATTGCTGGACGGCTCGAATGGCTGCATGTATCGTGACGTGGCAGTCGGTGGATCCTTCGGCCTCTTACGAAGATCTTAGTTGAGATGCTTTATGTACTACCTCGTCCTGCTTTCGTGCATTTGGTAGGGTCGAAGCTTCTGCATATGGTGAACGAAACACCGGGTGTACGTGGCTGCCGAGATATGCATCCACTGTGATGGTGTGATCTGCCAGTCGGGCATCAAAAGCATAGATAACTTCGGCCTCCCCTCGAGACTCAATGAATCCACAGCACTCATCATAGCCTCCGCTATCAGTCATATCGAAACTCTTCAAGCATCGCTCTCAGTCACCATGGTAATCCACCAACTCCCCGAACGCCCATGCTGACAAAATACGGCTAACCCGCACCCAAGGCCACCAACCAGAAAGATATCATCGCCATCCTAAACGACCTGATCGAATACTCCAAAGACGGCGAAAAGGGCTTCGAAGAAAGCTCAGCAGACGTCAGGAACCCCGAACTGAAAGCCTTTTTCGCCCAACGATCAGCAGCTTGCGCAACAGCCGCAAGCGAGCTTCAAGCAGAAGTCCGACACCGTGGCGGCGATCCGGAGACATCGACATCTGTCACTGGGGATTTGCACCGCGGTTGGGTCAATCTCAAATCAATGGTGACCGGCAAGGATGACGAGGCTGTTCTCAACGAAGTGGAGCGCGGCGAAGACCATGCTTTGAGACCTCACCGCGAAGCTCGCGAAAGGTTGGTCAAACTTGGCCTGACCGCCACGGACACGGCCTACGCGCTCGTGGAGAGACATCTACAAGCAATTCAGAGATATCATGACGAGGTCAAGGTCTTGCGTGACGTGAGCAGGGCTCGGAGTTAGGAGGTCGACATTTTAGTGCTACACAGCCTAACCGTACTTGTCAAGCGAGCCGATCTGAAAACGTGTTTCTTCCCTTCTTTCTCTTGTTCTTCTCAAAACGATTTGGTTACCATGCCTTGTGGAAGCAGAGGGACGTGTTGTTTGTGTATGGGCCGATTGCTTTCCTGTCAAGATTTGCCAGCACACTTCTGCTGATTTGCCCACTGGCGGCCTTTCTTACCGTATTTCTGCGTTCTGTAAAGCAGAAGGTGCCACACCAGGACAAATGCTGAAAAGCTGGAGTGAGGTCGTCTTTGAGACTTCTTAAAAGCATTGTCCCGGGTATCGAACATGTAAGCTTTGGGCATTTTCATCGTATTATAAATGAGTTTTGTTTTGTACGTGTGTGCAATTCGGAAGTACAGGGAAGAGAAGAAAGAGAAAGAGGAAAAGAACAACCACCGATTCCGGGTATCCACACAATTCATCCATCCTGCACTGTCCCTTCTCCTTGTATGTTTTTGGTGTATCGATCCCCGTCTATTCCCAGTCGTGGGAGTTTGCAAGGAAGAGCCAGATCGTGACCTTGACATGAGCAGTCTCAGGCAACAGGGCCAATCATTTGTAGGCTCGGCGTGACATTTGAATCAAGAGTTCGTCGAAATTCTTCTGACGATTCGTCCCACAAGGTCATTGAACGATCTGTGACTGGTGGTCTGCCTTGCCACGACCACTTGAATCATGCGATTCGTTTCGAGTCGCAGATTATATAACTCGCACCATGCAAGAAACTTATATGACGTACTAAAAGGAAATGGGTCAGTAAAGGCTCAAAATCACCAGCATGGAATCTTCAAAACTCACCGGAATGAAAAGGTACGGCACTCTCCTCTCGTACTCCTTCCACGCCTCGCCGTACTTCTCTCTACACCTCTGAATGTCACGGTAGGCACGGTGCACGATCATGAGCGAGAAGAACACCGGGTAGAACCAGGGGAATGGGCTCTTGAAGCCGGTGATCAGACCCCAGCAAAGCGCAAAGTACAGATCGGCAGTGTATTGCACCTTGCGCGCGTACTTGTACCAGCCGTCGCAGAGAAGGTTGTCGCCGGACTCGGTCTTGATGAATTCGGGGTTCTTGACGTACTTCCAGGGGAGTTGAGGGAAAGTGTTGCGGTGGACATGGTAGCCGCGCTGCATGCTGCGGAACATGCACTTTTGGCTGTTACCGGTGTCCCAGACCCAGTAGGCGAACAGGTAGCTGACGTACATCCAGACGAGGAAGGGCTTAGACCAGGCGTACTCGCTCGGGTCGTGGTTGGCGAGGTAGATGGTGCAGTGGCAGTAGGAAAGGGGGACACCAGCGAGGTTCCAGAAGATCAGCATGAAGCCCCACTTCTCGTAGTACATGTCCCAGGTGGTGACAATCATCTCCTCACCCTTGGAGCAAGCGTTGGCGTACAGGAAGTGGGCCATGACAAGGAAGGAAACCTCGGGGGTCACGTATCCATAGGTCTCGTACTGGCGAGCGGCGGCGGACAGAGAGATGAGGTAGAGGATGTACCAGGGAAGACGGACTTCAAAGAACATCTTGAAATCGAGCCAGCCGAACATGCGCGGGTTGAGCTCAGCACCCATGAAGAAGTCGTAAATGTGGTGGCCGGTCATGCGGTGCTGTGCGCCACGGACGAAAGCCGAGATGTAGGCCACGATCGCGACAATGAAACCGGAGCAGATGGCGACGCTCATGAGAGGGCCGAACTCGTCAATCAGGGTGTAAAGCGGGAAAAGTCCAGAGACGTGCAGACCAACAGCCATGATGTTGGTCGCGTAGAAGCTCCAGACACCGCTACAGTAGTATCGCAGCTGCTTGCCGCCGGCGAAAGGCAGAGGCTTGCCGGTAGAGTAGACACCGGGCATGAGGCAGTACATGGCACCCTGAACGACCAGGAAAGTCCAGTAGATGACCCAGGCCTGCAGGTGAGGGAAGGATCCGGTGTAGGCGAGGTTTGCGACGTGACGAGTGTACTGTGCCCAAGTCATGCTGGGTTCAGACGGGAACTTGCCGTCGTAGTAGGTCGCGCCAACCCACATGAACCACATCAGCGCTGGGAAACCGAACATCATGGCGGTGACGCCGATTGTGCCGCCAAAGTCGAAGTGAGGAGCGGCATCAACCTTGGGGTCGCCGCCCTCCAACCAGCCATCGATGATCTTGGCCTTGGGAGCGGCAGCGGGAACGCCATTGGCAGCGGCCTTGTTGTCGATATCCTCCACTTTGGTCTCTTCTCTGGGAACCTTCAGGACGGGGTCGACGTCGAGTTCGAGTTCATCTTCGGCGGACGAGTCGGTGGTGGTAGGAGCGACCGACTTGCGGGTGGTGCGACGTCTGGTGGGAGTTTCGACGAAGCCTTCGGGGAGGGGTGCCTTTCTGCAACGCGCGTGTCAGCAATTTCATTCGCGTTTGAAGATATTGTAGCCAGCATGATGTGTGATGTTCACTTACTTGGGCGTCTTGCCCGTCTGGGAGCGCGTGACCCTCGACATGTTCAGCAGGCCAATGGCTCTTCAGGCGCTTCAGGCGGTGTCAATGGGTGTACTGAAACCTCAGCCGGAGCGAAAAAGGAGTAGCGAACAACAACAACACGGCGGCGGGGATGTTGACAGCTGGTCGACGGCCGCTAAGAGGCGTTAGATTTTCTGAAGCCCATCCACCAAAGATCGGCCTCCAATTTGTTTACGACCCCCGGCATAATCGACTTCCGGGGGGTCGTTGCGGCGCCACCCACGAACATTCAAACCTTATCTTGCGGTGCCTGCCAAGCATTGCGTCTTCTTCACTTCATTGCTATTTCCCAATGCGGCAATGGCGATGTACTCGATACTGGGTGTACGAAACAACCACCCAGCAGTGGAACAGCGTGTGAGGATTATTTGAGAATTGTCGGGCATCCTCCTCATGCACAGTCGATCTGACATGCATCCCGATCCAGGGCTTCCTGTGGACCCGCTTATCGAGGCTTCACTCGCTTCAAGAAGCAGTCATAGAGTGGCCCTCATCAATATACATAAACAAACCATACAACAACAAATCTTCATATTCGTCATGCTGATCCAAGAATCCTTCAAAGATGTTTCCACCCAAGATGGCGGCAGCATGCGCATCTTCACCTTCCACCCCCAGATTCCCAACTATCCTAAGGCCAAGTTCCCCGGTGTTGTGGTGTTCAGCGAGATCTACCAGGGTGAGTATAACACTTGCAAACTTAGGGGTTTGACTAGCTTCCGACCCAGGTGGTTGGAAGCAACCGCCTCTAGGCATGTAACACCAACTGACAACACTCAGTGACCGGCCCGGTGCAGCGTTTCGCCCGCCAAATCGCCTCTCATGGCTACATTGTCGCGGCTCCCAGCTCCTATCATGAGTTCACCGGCCCTGAGGCCCTCGCCTACGATGGCCCTGGTACCGATGCAGGCAACGCTTGGAAGATCGAGAAGAAGGTCGCTGCCTACGACGAAGACGCCACGTTGAGCGTCGACTTGCTCACAAGCATGGACACTTGTAATGGACGTATCGGTGAGTTCTTGCCTGTCCCAACCAACTAGAACATCAGGCTAACTACGTCTCACAGTGTGTCTCTCCACTGCACCTTCCTCAGTCCTGACGGCATCAAGCATCACTAACTCACTCTTTTAATAGGGCGCCACCGGCATGTGTCTCGGCGGACACCTCGCCTTCCGCGCCGCCTTCGACAAACGCATCAAGGCCGCAGTCTGCTACTTCGCCACCGACATCCACTCGCACACTCTCGGCCATGGCAAGAATGATGACAGCCTCGACCGTGTCAAGGATATTACCGGCGAACTCATCATGGTGCGTTGTGTCGCTCTTACCCGCCTTACAAACTCCTGCGTTAAACAATGTTCGACTGACATATATGCGTCACACAGATCTTCGGCAAAAAAGACACCCACGTCCCACCCCAAGGCCGCGACCTCATCCGCAAGACCCTCCACGACGCCGGCGTGACTTTCTCCTTCTACGAGCCGGCCTGGGCCCAGCACGCGTTTATCCGCGATGAGCTGTCGAAGTATGTTCATCAATCTCAATCATCAAGTCCACTACACACAATGCAGAAACTATCACATACTGACAACGTTACAGGGGCCGCTACGACCCCGCTCTCGCCGGCATCTGCTTCCAGATGCTGCTGGAGCTCTTCGGCAGGACGTTGAACGGTGATTTGGGGCCTGTGGCCGGCGAGGTGGAGGAGCCGGAGGATGTGTGCTAGGTGTAGAGGTTTTGGAGTCTCGCAGTGCTTGCTGTATGTATGCATGACGTGGAAATTTACTTGTGCTGCTCAGTGGCCCAATTCCGTCTTCTTGGACCTGCCAAGTGAGTTCTAACCAGTGAAATACTGCACATGCATTGAGATGGAAGATATCTATCCTTGGGGGAGAGCTCTGTTGCAATAGCTGGGCCAGGATGCAAGCATGCCCATGATGTGGAACGTGACCTATGTCGAAGATTAAATGATTGCATGTAGAATCATACTTGGACCCTTGAACAGGGAATGCTAGCACTACATATACACAGCTTAGTTCCTCATGACTCCCAAAAACAAAGCAGGAGGATCTTCCGCATTTGTACATGAGGAATCTTGTAAAAGCAAAAAGAGAACACGTTCACCCCACCCCCAGAATGCCCCTCTCAGACCTCCATATAGGAGTCTTTGGCCATCATACTCCGAACTCCATCGCTAAATGCAAAAACCACGAGCTAGATAGCTCTCCGGACCCAACCCTTTCGACTTCGTGAAGCCCTATGACCACAAACCTCCCATCCGTCCATATCCCCAACCCAAAGATAAAACATGAATCAAGACAGAAAAAGGCCTCACACTTCTACAAAGGTCTCGCCATACTCCCCCTCTCACTATCAACATGCCACTGCACCTCCTTCGTGATAATCATCTTCGTGCTCTCATTGCTCGCAATGGAAGCCGCGTCCCCCGCCGCCGGCACAGCAGTCCTGCTCGAACTCCCCGTCGTATCATGGCTGATATGCGCCTGGTTCTGCGCATCATTCCCGAAATTGTCGAGATCGCGCGACCCGCGGCCGCCGCGCATCATCATCAGACCGCTGCGACTCCTGCGCTTCTCCTTTGCGTTCTCGCCGCGCCGCGTGGCGCTGTCGGCGCTCTGCATCGAGCCCAGGGCGTAGGCGCTCTTCTCGCGGGAGTTGGAGCCGGAGTTGCCGACCTGGGAGCCTGCGATGACGGTTTCGCCGCCCATGGCGCCGAAGCCGGTGAAGAAGGAGGCGAGGAAGGGGCGCAGGCAGGGGATTGTCGAGGCCATGATTGCGTAGAAGATTTCGGTCTGGCGGCAGATGATTGTGGGGACGCCGTCGAGGGTTTCGTTGGTGGAGGAGAGCTTTTGGGCGAGGTAGTGGATTTGGAGGGCGGCGAGGGCGATGACTCTTGTCTTTTGTTAGTTTGACTGGTCACGGATGTCGTCAGGGAAGATGGAGGTATGAGACTTACGGTAGGCGGAGGCCGAACGCGAAGATGACTCTGAGTTTGGTGTGGACGGCGGCCTGAAGACCCCATACGAGATGGACGGCCATGACGAACAGGCCCACCTCAGTCGCGATGTCGAGACCAACGATTGCCTTCCATTGAGCGAACAAGGAACCACATTTTGCGTCGCCTGCGGCGCCGAACTGGATCCACGGCTGGCTCAGGTCACAGCGAAGTGCACTCAAGAGCACAGAGACAAAGCCCAAAGTAAGCGTGATACCTAGAGCGAACCAAGAAATCTTTTTGTGGATATGGCCCGATGAGATGCGCTTGAACAGTAGCACAAGACAGACTTTCGAGGCGTAGAGCGTGAGGACAAAGAATATGTTTGCTGCGTAGTTGAGCTGTGGCGAGTATTAGCTATTGCCTGGAATGCTGTATGGATCCTGCGATGCTGACCTGTTGTATCGGGACAATATTGTCCGGATTTATCAGATCAATGGATGTTCCATCACCCTCATGGACGCCCGCAAACACAAGAGCGCATTGTATCACAGCAAGTGCCGTCGAAACAGTCAGTGCGATATCGTCCGCAGCGAAAGGTGGCGACACTCTATATCGAAGATAAATCCGGATAATGAGCGTAAGCAGGATGATGACCAGGCCGAAAGCACTGGAGATTACTAGCCAGCTGCCATGGTGGTTGTCGTCGAGTTTGAGCAGCGGAGGTTTGTCGCCTTCTGGAACCGCGGTTGACAGTGTAGCCATGCTGTTGTGTAACTTGAGTAGCCTTCACGGCTACAGCGATGGCAACAAAGAGAAGTTGTGCGATCGAGAGGTCGACATGCGAGAGAGCTGACGATACAGAAGCCGGTACCGGGATCTTAGGTACTCCGAGCTGAATGAATAGTGGTAGGGTTGCGCAAGAGCAGATGCCGAGTTTGCAATTTCCAGGCGCTGGGTAGGTTTGGACGATCGCAAGTTACGAGCAATAAAGCGGGTTACTGAACGTAGAACATTGGCGTCGACCATCCAATGCTGTGCCTCAAATCGTGTGGTCGGACACAACACCATGCACACTTCAGCACACACAGCACGCAAGCACACGCTCTCGGCTCATGGGAGTGGGAAAAGTTTCGGGTAGGTGTGGCGGTTTGTACGCGTGGGTCCAGGCTCCGAGAGCGTGTGATGAGAAAAGGCTCCAAGCATCCGGATCTGCGCGAGCCTGGAGCCATGGATACATGCAAGGCCTAGGGTTCGAAATGGACTGGCTCGACTGGCTCTTTCTGAGACACTCTCACCATGTTGCTGTGATCAGTGATCACAGTAGATTGGAAGGATTCGGCGCAGTATCGCTTGCGGACCTGACGCCGGCTGCATGTATATGATAGCCCTGGAAAGACGCGTTATGCGCAGAAGATTCCATGGCCGTTGCACGCGATTGGGCGTGAGCAGCTAAGCACTTACACCCACTCGGAGGGAGTGACGGTTTCGAGAACTTGCTGCGCTTGGAGGAGAGCGTGTATGGCATGGTTGAAGAGGCTAATAAAGCAGGTGAGTTCAAGGTTGCACTCGCCTACAGGCGCGTTTGGCGAGAATCTCCGCAGTTGCAAGCGCTGTGAGCAAGAGCTGGCCCGAGGCGGCGAGCCGGGTGAGGTCGAAGGATGCCGCACGTCGATCTCTATCCGCTAACGGCCAGTGGTCTCTCGGCACCAAGTGGATCGGCACCAAGTGGATGTGAGAGACTAAAGAGCTGCCCGTGCCCGGACTTGGCCTCCGTCTTCACACGCACACCATGTGGATTCGTGAGGACCAAAGTGGAAGGACAAAAACAATAATGGTAAACTACCTGCCAGCCTACCTCAATTCGATATTCAGCGGGTTTGGCTCCGCGGCCCATAACTCCTCAGACTGTCGACAGCAAGTGCAATACTGTACAGTAATACCAGACAGGAATGCTATGTCACGTCACATATCAGCGCCACCTGCAGCCACAGAGTGCTCGGACTATAGTGCTTCCAGTATTGCAGCGGCAGCCGGGGAATTCCAGATTGCATTGCCGGCATTCGACAGGCCACTCCAATCCTCCCGTGAAGGGGTGGAACACTCGATCAACAAAATATGCATGTTACAGGAGTGCAAGCCGGGATTAACAGACGCGAATGCACTGTCTCAACGCTTGCCCTCAGGGCTTTTACTTACGAGCTGAAGTACGAGACCGCAGATGACAAGAGGAGCTCGTGCAGAAAGCATCGCGCAAGCGCATCTGCAGACACTCTGACTTTCGCTAGATCAGGATCTTGCGATAAACTCTCGAGGAGCGCGCTGTCCAATGCCAGCACGAGAAGCAGGAGGCCTGGAGGGCAAGCAATCCTGCATAATCCTGTACTGGATGACATGTTCCTGGGGCACTGTATGGCAGTTGTATTGCAGAACTGTACGATGAAATTCTGGTGTCACGTTCAAGTGTGTTCGCGATCGTTACACACGCTCAGCACTTGGACTTCAGCCATGACGGCTGTTGAGCCCCAGTGACATGGAACCTCTCACTTCAACGTGGGACGAACCATTATTGTTTTGCAGAACCAAACTTCCATTGCCACTGCGCTTGCACTACGATGAACCCTGCAAGAACAACGTGTGCCTTTCTCAGTCTGCCCTGAGCCATGGTGGTGGGTACAATTACCTTCCTCGGGGTTACTCAACTCTTGAAGAATGTCTTCCTTTGGTAAAAGCACAAAGGGTCCTGCAAAGCCAAGCTGGCTCCACCAAACGTTGGCGAAGTGCGCCATCACCAACGGTTGGCTGCAACCGAAAAGTGGATGCTGTGGATGCGGCAGTCCCCCAGACTAAAGTGCACTAACGCACTCGGCTCGACCGGTAGGACCACCACGCGCACCTCTATCCGGCGGGATCATCAAGCTCTCGTCCAAAGGGCCCCCTCCAACGATAGACACGGCGCTATTCGCCGTTCCATCCGTGATGAGCTCTCATCGTCTTTGCCATGTGCCTAGCCACGAGGTGCCCGGGGCACATCTCATCATCGTACATCTTTTCGTTTCCTGGGATCTGACCGCGAATCCTTCGTCTGCAATCAAAGCCTCGCCTGTTCTGTTCCGCAGATCGCTTGTTTCCTCAGCTGCTGCAGGCCCGGCGAATTATTGAGGTGTTTCGTTTTGTTCATTGCGCATTTGCGCCTGGCTACTCAATAGTCTTGGACTACACAACGCGCCTCTCGCAATCATGAGTTCTTCGCCAGCTTCGGACGGACCGATCCAACAGAAGCTCGAAACTGCGCAAGCAGTGCGACAAGCCGACGATGCAGACGTCTACGAGATGCAAGAGGGTGCCGTGAAGAGGAAATGGCAGGGTACAGAGGCAGACAGGAAGGAGATGTCACAACTTGGAAGGGTGCAAGAGCTGCGCGTAAGTCTGAAGGGAATACTGGGAGAGCTTCTGGTCACGGCGCATGACACACGTTTCTAACATGTCTCCAGAGAAACTTCCAATTTACCTCCATGGTTGGCTTTGCGTGTACATTGATCGCAACGTGGGAGGTCCTTCTTACGACCCTTGCGAGCATTTTGACCAATGGTGGAACTGCTGGAGTCATCTGGGCATTCCTAATTGTCTTCATCGGCTTCTCTTTCGTCTACTTATCGATTGCCGAGATGGCTTCCATGTGAGTCGCATCATCTGGCGAGATGATCATTTCCATCGTACTGACAATCGGCGACAGGGCACCTACATCAGGAGGACAATACCATTGGGTCTCAGAATGGTCACCACCACGGTTCCAGCGCTTTTTGTCGTACATTGTTGGCTGGCTTTGTTTCACTGGCTGGCAAGCTGCGATTTGCTCCATCACTTTCCTCTGCGGAACGATCATCCAAGGATTGATTGCACTTAACAACCAGAAGTATGCGCTCGAGGGTCAACGACCGTGGCATGGAACTCTCTTGGTCATCGCGGTCACTGCCTTTGCCATCTTCTTTAATACTGCCTTGGCTAAGAAGCTTCCTCTGGTCGAAGGCTTGCTGCTCGTGCTTCACGTCGTTGGCTTCTTTGCGATCATCATTGGTAAGCCCATCAGACTGCGACATTTCAATCTCACATTCAATAACTAACACGATATAGTCCTCTGGGTCCTCGCACCCACCGCCCCAGCAGATAGAGTCTTTACCGAGTTCGCCAACGGCGGAGAATGGAACAGCGAGGGCACCGCCTTCATGGTCGGCCTGCTCTCCCCCGTCCTCTCCCTAATCGGCTTCGACTGCGCCGTCCACATGTCCGAAGAAGTCAAAGACGCCTCCACGACCCTGCCGCGCGCCATGCTATCGGCTTTCGTCTTCAACGGCATCCTCGGCTTCGTCATGGCCATCACCCTCAGCTTCACCCTCGGCGACGTGGAATCCATCCTCGACTCCCCCACCGGCTACCCTTTCATCCAGCTCTTCTACAACACCACCCGCTCCCTCGCCGGCGCCAGCGTGCTCACCACCATCGTCATCCTAACTCTCATCTCCGCCGCCATCGCCGAAGTCGCCACCGCGTCCCGCCAACTCTGGTCGTTCGCCCGCGACGGCGGCGTCCCCTGCTCCGCCTGGGTCGGGCGCATCCAGCCCAACTGGAACATCCCGCTGAACGCCGTCCTCATCTCCCTCACGGTGACCAGCCTGTTATCGCTCATCAACATCGGCTCCACCGCCGCCCTCAACGCAATCCTCGCCCTGACATCCGTCTCCCTGCTCACATCCTACATCATCGTCATCAGCGTCGTGCTGCTCAAGCGCCTGCGCCGCGAACCCCTCCCGCACGCCCGCTGGTCGCTAGGAAAGTACGGCGCGGTCGTGAACATCTTGGCTTTGTGCTATCTGTTCGCGATATACGTGTTTGCGTTCTTCCCGCCGGTCTCGCATCCCGACGCCGTGAGCATGAACTACGCGATTGTGATTTTCGGGGGGATCATCACGTTCGCGGTCGTGTATTACTTCATCTACGGGAGGAAGCAGTACGTGCCGCCTGTGGCGCTGGTGAAGCGCGACGGGTACACGTGAGCTTAGGGTTGTCAACTGGGTTATTTTTCTTGTTTCTTACTTGTGTCTTATTGTGTTGGTATTGCATGGCAGTTGGAGATCCCACGTTATCATCCTTCAGCTGCGAGTTCTTGTTTCTTATGGCCTTTTTTTTCTTTATGGCCTCGGTTAAGTTTGGGAAAGGTGTGCTTGCTGGTGTAACCTTTACATACCTTACCTTACAAAAGGAGTCTGAGCTAGGTCGCTGGGAATCGTAGTCGGTATCGTGTGTGCTTGAGGGGACCCTAAATTCTCTCGTCAAGAAAGAGCGTCGTCGAAGGACGGAAGGGAAGGTTCCAGGACTTAGCATATGCCAACCAAAACAAAATCCACAAAGAAATGTCTTAAATTACTTGGAACTAGTGTCATGACAGACGATCTTTTATAAACTTTTGGATTCGACATCTCATCTATTTTGCATCGTAAAACCCATACATAGCTCTCCTCAAACCTATGGCGAAAGCCTGCTAGGGTCCCTGGGGAACAAGCTGGCGAGTCTCACGTTGGGCAGACCCAGCCAAAGCATGACAATGCGCTCGAGACCGATTCCACCACCGGCGTGAGGCGGGCAGCCGTACCTGAAAGCGTTGACGTAGTCCCTGAGGCCCTCGTTCTTGGGGTCGACGGGGGTGACGCACTCGCGCATGCGCTTCTCGAGGAACGTCGCGTCGTGGATGCGCTGCGCGCCGGACATGATCTCCTGGCCGCGCATGAAGAAGTCGTAGCTGTTGGAGGTGCCGGCGTTGGGGTTCTTGGGGTCGTAGGCGGCTTGGGTTTCGGCGCTGGGCATGGTGTAGAAGGGACGGATGGCCAGCGGGTACTTGTCGAGGACGTAGAAGTCGGTGCCGTACTTCTTGAGGACGAGGGCGCCGAGGCGCTTCTCGTCGGGGGTGCTGAGGTCGTCGAATTCGCCGATCTCGACGCCGTCGTCGCGGAGCATCTGGATACCCTCGCTGAAGGGCAGGCGGGGGACCTTGCCAGCCTCAGGGAGCTTGAACTCCTCGACGGAGTAGATGCTGCGGACCAGGTCGGTCTCGCGGCCGTAGCGGGTGCGCAGGCCGTTGAAGATGTAAAGCATGAGCTCCTCGAGGAGACCGACAACCTCATGGTAGTCCTCCTCGAAGGCCATCTCCATATCGAGACCAGTGAACTCGGTAAGGTGGCGGGCGGTGTTGGAGTTCTCGGCACGGAAGATGGGACCGACTTCCATGACACGCTCGAAGCGGGAGGCGATGAGCATCTGTTTGTAGAGCTGGGGTGACTGCGCGAGGAAAGCCTTGGTGTTGAAGTACTTGACCTCGAAGACACTGGCACCACCCTCGGAGGGAGCACCAAGAAGGCGAGGGGAGTTGACGCCAACGAATTTGTGCTTGCGGAGGAACTCCTGGAAGAGGTTGATCACACCGTCCTTGATGGTGAAGATGGCGGTGTTGTGCTTGCCGCGGAGATCAATGACACGGTTGTTCAGTCTGGTGTTGAGAGTGACGATGGGCCTGCCGTCGTCCTCGGTCTTCTCGTCCTCACCCTCTGCGGGAATAGGCCTCTCAGCGTCGGTGACCTGCATGGGAAGCTGCGCATCGGCCTTTGCGACAATGTACAGCTTCTTGACGTGCAGCTCGAGGTGCTGGATGGTTGTGCTCTTGACCAGCTCTTTGGGCTTCTTGACCAGACCGTGTACCAGGACCACACTCTCAGAGGGAATCTTGCCAGCGAACTTGACCATCTGCCTGCTCAGAGACTCGCTCTCTGCAACAACAGCCTGAATGGTGTCGAGTCCCTGCCTGAAGGTAATGAAGGTGAGCTTCGCACCCTGGGCTCTGGCGTTCTCCACGATACCGCGGAAGACGATGTGGGGGCCACCGGCCTCGTCCATGTTGGAGGTGTCCTTGTACTGCTCGGCGACCTCAGCGAGGTTCACGCGAGTGACCTTCTCGGCGGACGGGACATATGGCTGCGAGCCGAGCATGGGAAGCTCGCCATAGTCCTCCTTGGAGATGTCGTTGGCGTCGGCGGCCTTCTTCTGAGCCTCCTCTTCGGCCTTGCGCTTGGCGGCTTTTTCGGCCTATGCGATTTCAGTCAGTGGTGTGTCTTGTTGACTAGAAGATCACAGTGTCTTCTTGCTTTGAAGATCACAGCGTGTTCGGTATGCCACCCACCTTCTCCTTCTCCTTGGCAGCCTTCTTCAAGGCGCCCTTGGAGGGACCCTTCTCGCCCTCTGCGGCGGCGGGGGCATCCTTGGGAGCCTCGGTGACGGGCACGACGTTCTCTGTGGCTTTGTCGGACATTTTGGGTGTGTATATGGCTTTCTTCACGCGAGAGACCAATGTTGGCGGGGAAGATTTATATCAATGGTGGGGTGTGAGTCAATGGGCAGGTCGACCGAAGCAAGACACCGGCGATGTATGAGTGTGATGTAAGGTATTGATATTTCGAGTCGCGGTGTCTATATGACTGATATTGTCTTGAGATACGACCAACATGGATTTACCTTGTGACTGGTTATATTCGTGGTAAACTTCCTTTTTGCTTTCTTCATACAAATCAGCTCACATGTTAAGCCGAGCAGTTCTGGGAGCTGTGGCTCAGATGTGCAGGTGGCTGAAAAGCATAGACCAGGAATCTTGAGCGTCTACGAAGGAATGACGTCGACGCTATTGAATAAACAGCCCAGTGCATTCAACCGTGGTACCACATTTGTTGACGCTCTCCCTCCTGCTTCCCTTTTCCTCACAGACAACTCATAGTCAAACACACGCAACCACTCAACAACACAATTATGTCTGCAAGAGTCAAGGAAACCGCCAAAGAGGAGGCTCTGCACGTCCGCAAGCTCGCTGAAGATGGCGTCAAGTCAGGCGCCTACATCTATCCGCTAAAGGTTGGTAACGCTGTTTAAATTCGACAAAAGAAGCATACCGGTACTGATTACCAGTAGGGTATCTACTACTTCGCTTCCCACCGCAGCCTCTGGAAGCCACTCTTGCAAAAGCTGGCTCCAACTCTGAGTCTTGGTCTTGGTGTCACCACCTTCATGTTCTTCTTCACCTACCTCCCTCAGGCTGCCATGATGTTCTTTACTTCCGGTCCACTTGCTGCCGTCTCAGCGGCACTGCTCGTGCTCAGCGAGTCAAGCACCCTTACTATGGTCCTCAGCAAGGCTCTTCTCATCGAAGACAGCCTGATCGACACCTTCGACGGCACTCTCGTCGAGCGCGGCCAATCTGGACTTGTCGCCAAGGAACGTCAAGTCAAGGGTGGCGGCGCCGGAGACGTGATTGCGAGACTCGGCAAGTTGGCTGGCAAGCCGTTCGCTAAGTTCACCCCGTCAGCGATCATCAGGTACTTCATGTACCTGCCGCTGAACTTCATTCCTGTAATTATGCCAACGACGCCATACCATTGTGAGTAACATTGCTGATAATTCTCAGGTCATCGGAACGGTTGCTTTCATCGTCCTTCAGGGCAAGAGAGTCGGCCCGCAAGCCCATAACCGCTACTTCCAACTCAAGGGTATGAGCGGTCCTCAGAAGGAGAGGCACATCGAAGAGAGGCAAGCTGCCTACACTTCATTTGGAATTCCTGCTGTTCTTCTGGAGACGGTACGTAACAAGCCACGTTAGGAAGCTGTTTCGAAACTAAGCATAAACCCATACAGATCCCGGTCGCAGGCATTTTCTTCGCATTCACCAACACTTGTGGCGCAGCTCTCTGGGCTGCCGATCTGGAGTCCACCGGTACCACAGCACCTGGCCTCAAGGAGCAGGCAAAGAAGGCGGAGTGAACTTAATTCAATCGCCTCTTCTCACTTGGCTATCTTCTCGCCCGATCATGCTTTCGGCAACATGTTGGGCAGCGGTCCAAAAGGAACCACAGGTGACTTCGAAGCTCCAGCATACCCTTGCTTGATCTTATCGGAGTTAGTACCAGCTCACAAGCGATGAGAATAGCCAAACCAAATGACTTACCGCATCAAAGTATGTTGTGTCTCGGAAAGCACTTCTCGTCCCATCAGTCTCATCGTAATATAGATGCATCAGCCACTTCTGAATGTGCGGATAATCGTGCCGGATCATCTTTAGATTGCACCTGAACATCGTGTGGTACGCCGGGTCGAAGCGAACGATGGTCACATATCTGTGAGAATTGTCAGCATGCCTGTCCTAGCGATCCCTTGTACTTCTGACAGAACCCACAATCTGATATCAGCCTCCGTCAAATGCTTTCCGAAAATGAACGGCCCCTCAGAATCCCCAAGCACCTTCTCCACCCGATCAAGCGCCTCAAACAACCCCTTCGCATTCTCCTCATAAGCCGCCTGCCCCGTCGCAAACCCCGTCTTGTACACCCCATTGTTGATCTTGTCGTAAACCCACTCGTTCATCTCCTCAATCTTCTCCCTCAACTCCTGTGGAAAGAGCCCACCTCCAGTCTTACTCCCCTCCCTCCTCTCCACCGGCAAAAGCGCATCAAACTCAGAGTACAACATCCTTATAATCTCACTCGACTCGTTCGACACAATCGTCTCCTCCACCTTATCCCACAACACAGGCACCGTATACCTGCCCGTGTACCCCGGATCCGCTTTGAGGTACAACTGCTTATGCTTCGTGAACCCATACAGCGGATCACACTTGTCCGAGCCCGCGGAGCCATCGTACTCCCAGCCTTCAGGACCGAGATTGAAACCCATGGTTACGAGCTGGATGACATCTTCGAGGCCTTTGAGGCTGCGGACGATGTTGGTGCGGTGCGCCCAGGGGCAGCCGCGGTTGAGGTACAGGACGTAGCGGTTTGGCACGGGGGGGAAGCGGGCGTTGGGGGCGGAGGAGATGGTGTTGCGGAAGGAGGCGGCGGGGCGGTTGAAGGCGCCTGTTGAGGGGTCGCGGACGTCGTCCATGTTGGAGTGGTCTGGGTTGATGGACATTTTTTTTGTTTATTTCTTTCTTTTCCTCCGGTTTGGTTTGGGCTGGGTTGGGAGTGGGTTGGGTTGGTGGATTGTGAATTGTGGTCTGTTTGGATTTTGTGCTTGGGTCGCCCTGTTATATGGTTCAATGACTGCCGCTTGAGCTGGATACCTTAGTCTCAATGAGTAACCTGGTCGTATTTATGATGATCTCTCCGGTGGCGAAGATGATTCAAGTATCGATGTGTACGTGTAGGCTCAGGAACAATAAGGTAAGTTGGGGCAGAAAGCAATAGCACAGATTCCCTCGTTGTTCAATCAGCAGCACGCGAACGATGTCTTCTATATCGTGCTTTGGGCCGCTAATTATTGTTGTTTCTGTAAGCAGACCTGCGGTATTACTGCCGTGGTCGATGGCTGACTGACTGCATTGTGTGCATGGGTAAGGTCTCGCTTACAAACACCTCGGCATTCGGGTCAAACAGCCGCTTGATTGGTTAAGTCAGTAAAGTCATGTTCGTATCATCATAACGGCTTGACGAATGTTTCATGATGCTTGTCGAAGGTACAATTCTCTGGAAGTTGCCGGATGAGCAATCCTTCTATTTGTACAGTTGCTTTCTATGTTGTACATACTCAGTGCACGAGATGCTGCAGGATCGATCAGGGGTTACCCGAATGCATCCTAATTAGAGTGCAAGCATCCTTTCAACAACCACTCTTGCTTGTTCAGGCTCAACAGTGCCCTCCTCACCTCTGCGCACCATCTGGCCCACGAACCACATAGCCTTGCCCTTCTGGCCCTTGTCCTTGACGGCAGAGACCATATCAGGGTTCTCATCCATGATCGACTGCGCCAGTGCTTCGTACTCTTGCGGAGACAGCGGTCGTAGGCGCAAGTTACCGTCTTCAATGAGCTGCTCTACAGTCGGTCGCGATGCTTCAGCGGGCATGTCGTTAAGAGTAGACAGCAATTGCTTAGCGACTCGTGCTGTGATTTGCTTGTGCATCACATTCATAATTATATCGGCCAGTTCGGTCGGGGTGATGGTGACCGAGTCCCAAGATTCTTCATTGGAAGTTTGCAGTCCACCGAGCTCGTGCAGGACCCAGTTGCCGACCTGCTTTCCGAGCTTGAGCTGGTCCTGCTTGGAGTCACCGAGCTTTTGACTCAGGAGTTGAATGGTCTCCTCCATGTACTCTAGGCGGTCGCCGTCGTCCTGACTGACGATCGTCTTCGCGTCTTTGGCGCTCAGGCCATACGTCCTTTGTACCCTTTCTACAGTGATGTCGGGTAGTTCAGGCAATGTGGAGCGCAGATGCTCGACCAGCGCAGAAGAGATGAACAGTGGTGGCAGATCGGCGTCCGGCATATAGCGGTAGTCGACCTCGCCCTCCTTTCCACGTAGCCTGGTCGTCTCTGTGGCACCAAGCGACCATCCTCGCGTCTCTCCTTCGATCGCGCCCCCAGCCTCAAGCACTGAGATTTGGCGATCACGCTCGGCAACGATAGCATCCTCCACAGCCTTGAAGGAACTCAAGTTCTTGATTTCTGTCCTTTGACCTAGGCCTGACACGCCGCTGTATGAAGATGTGCCGTCCGTACCGCGCTGACGCACCGAAACATTGACGTCGGCGCGCAGACCTCCAAGCTCCATGCCAGTAACGCAAGCATCGACGCTCTTCAAAGTTGCTTGAATCTTGCGTACAACAGCAGCGGCCGTTTGAGGCGAGTGTATGTGCGGAAGTGTGATGACTTCTATGAGGGGATGGCCCGCACGGTTGTAGTCAATGTGATATGTCGAAGGAGGGTGAGAAGTCGTCTTTGCGGTATCCTGTTCCATCTGTATCTGTTTGACTCCAATCTTCAAGCTGGACGCGCCGTTCAGGTCGGCTGCTGGCACGCCGTCTTCGGCCGTGAGCTCCAGCACGCCGTCCTTTGCGAACGGCTCATAGTATTGCGTGATCTGGTATCCGTTCGGCTGGTCCCAGTGGAAATAGTGCTTCCTGTCCCACCCGCTCTTCCGCTGTACTTGACATCCAAATGCGATCGCAGCTCGCAGCGCAGGTAGTAGAGTTGCAGTTTGGAACTGCGGTTGCGCGCCAGGCATCGCCGCGTCGAAAAGCGCTACATGACTATTAGGCAAGCCATTGCCTTCAGCCGATGCAGTCGGCGCGCTCGAAAAGAGCTTGCAAGCCGTGTTCAACTCAGCGTGCACTTCAATGCCCACGGTGAGCTCCCACTTCTCCAATCGAGGGTCCGTCTTTTGCTTCTTGTTGCCAGTATTCGAGGCTTTTGCTTCTGCCTTTTTCCGTTTTGCTTCATCCTTGAGGTGTTTTCGAAGAGGGACTGCGTCCGGGCTGGTATTGGCCGCGGTGGTTAGGCCTCGCGACGAGTGCCATTTTGTGATGTAACATGCTCGCGGTACTGATCGAGGCGCATAGACTCGGGTAGCAAGGCCAGAGAGACAGCGCAGCTGCACCGGGCGTATATGTAGTGTAGTCATGCCATGCATAGAACGTACATGTATTCACGTCGTCGAGTTATTTTCCAATGCTTGTACGTCAACCTGAAACCTTGCGCTTGATATTAGATACCCTAATAACCCTAATCTCGCTTACCCCAACTCGAGCTCTTTGTAAAACAACTTCAAATGCATACATGTACATGCAGGATAATCGATCACTCGAGCCAAAAAAAGAGAAAAAAAAAACTGACAACATTCTGGATTCTTGTTGGTTCATCACATGGAAGTAAGCTCAGCGAGGTCGATATCACGATTCGCGAGGCTGAACGGTTGCATCGATGGTTTCACGCGCCAAAACCAACATTGTTCCGGGGAGACAGAGCAAACTGCCGATTCGTTGTCAGGCTTTTGGTCACGCATGCACCATTCAGTCCTCCCAACTCCAGCAGATACAGTGTGGAATCCTTCAAGCAATGGGCGTGTTACCCAGAGGGTATGGGTCCATTCGAGCGGCTTGCTAGTCAATTCGAACCCTGTCCATTACACGATATGAACGTATCAAAACCATGCTACTCCCGACTCCCCGAGCCGAGCTCAACAATCCAGCCATGAGGACTAGTCAGCAGGAGGTATATCATACCGCAGGTCAAACACAGGAGCCTGAATCTAGTGAAATGCGTTCGTCAGAACGAAATAACCGAGCCGACAAAAGAGAGGCTCCACAAGCCGATGCTGTCAAATGTCAAGGGTGCTGCTAGCGGCCGACCGGCACATCCGGGTAGATCATCGTTGCAAACCTTCACAGTGACGCGGGACCAGCTGTTTAACACGGTTTCAATATAGCTGGCCGTTTGTGAACCGTTGTGTTTCGCCTTACGCGACGACGCGTCGAGTGGTACGGGTGCAGCCCGAGACTTAGCATCCAGAGGGTTCTGAGAAGTCCCTCATCCACCCACCGTGCATTGTCTGCTTTCGAAGAAGACGTTTCCTGTAACATTGACTTAGCTCAGTCCGTGCGTGAGCAACACTGGGGAAAAGGGAAGACGGATACCCCTCCGGTTGGCTCGTCGGAGCTTTGTGTACAGAGTTTGGCGCCGTTTCCTGACAACACATTGCTTGATGCGACGGCGCGAGATGCACCCTGCAAGCACGGCATAGGCACAACAAAAGTATGGACTAGACGAGGTCTTACACGGCTTGCCGTGTTCCTGGTATCAGGTCCACTCAAGCATCCAGAACGCTTACCAGACGCTTGATGAAATATCGGAGTCTCGGAGGTCGGAGGCTCGGAGGGCACCCCTAAGTTGACTTGGAACCTAGTATAGGGTGGGTATATTGAGATTAAGTAAATATTATTACATTCTACCAGTTGACGAATCACGTGTTAGACTTCTCCGCGCCTCGACCTGAAAGGCCCTTTGGCAAACGCGAAGTGGCCTTGTCGCCGGCTTGCGGGCTCGTCGAGAGCCGCAGTCGCCTGCTGGCGCTGTCGTTGCTCTTCGTCCTCCACCTCGCCGTCATTCCGAACCTCAGTCACAACAGCGACTTCCACGTCTTTGGTGATGTTGTGACTGTGAGCGCCATCCTTGCCTGAGCCGGCCTCGCTCCACGCCTTCAAGTCGTTCATCTCTGTGACGCCCATCATGCGTTCTTCGCTCTCGCTGAAGGTTACATTGGTCATGGGGTTGTTGCCCTTAGGTGTGCGGTGACGCTGGACTGTCGGGTCCAGGTTACCGCCACCAATGGTGACGAGGTCGCCGGTGTTTTCGTTGGTCTTGTGGGTAGAGCGCATCGTGCTGACCCAAGAGCTGATGTGGCGTCCGAGCAGCACGTGGAATAGCGGGTAAACCATTGGCAGGTTTGTTGTGACAACTGCAATGAAGGTTTCGCGGACGGCCCATGAGCCGGCCAACTGCGCACCGTTGATAGGGTCCTGTGCACTTGTCAGCGTTGTTCACGGAGAGAGAGGTCGCACATTCGGCGAAGTCTTACCGTGATGATGAGAACACATCGCAAGGTGGCGCAAGCAATAACAAGAACTCCGCCGCCGAACAAGACCATCAAGCCAGCCTTCTTGAGCGGCTTAAGAGCCGCTGCCCAGAGCATAGGTAAAGGAATAGACAACAAGTAGAGATCTGTGGCAACGTTGAATGCCAGGTACACCCAGACGACTTGAGCAGATACTGCAGGTTGGCAGATATCTAGACGAGAAATGGTCAGCAGTGCTCAAACGATCATTACCATCTCATCACATACCACCAGGGTCTGGGTTGATTTGCCAGTTGCGGTTGAATGGGCGACATCCACCGAACAAGTTGAAGATCACCACCAGATAGCTAACGATAACCAGGACATATCCGACATAGATGCGAATCTCGTAGTTCCTGCCTAGACCAGCCTGTACGAAAGAGTCAGCATTTGCCGTTCTCGAATTGTTGCGTTTTCACTCACGGTGAGACGTGTGTAGAAGACCAGCAGAGATCCTTTGAGTGCCCAAAGAAGTGTGCCATAAATCGTCCAACCCGCAATCTGGATCTTGGAGCCAAGGATTCTGTAGGATGAGGTCAGTAGCTGATGGTGGCGTGTGATACCGAGTGTGCGCTTACCTCAATGCCCATTCCGGGCTGTCGGGACTGAGGCTGGCACGTTCGTCCGGTGTCATGCCATTGTTTGCAAGACCATGTGCTGCGTTGCCGACAGAGTATGCCAAAGCAGTTTCAACGGAGTAGCAGACCTGTAATGCGATCGATTAGACATGATGGTCTTGCTTTGTTTGTTATTCGAATTTCCTACCGCTGCAAACCACACAAGGTAGTCATCAACCTGAAGACGCTTCAATCCAACAGATGAGATCCGAACGTATGTTCGCAGGACCGTGACGGTGAGACCGACGCCAAGTAGTGTGAATGCTTCGATGTTGAACTGACGTGCCGCAGCAGCGGCAGCCGCTTGGGCGGCCATTTCTTGTGGCGTAGGCGCTGGTACCGACATTATCGTGTGAGTAAGTCCTCGTGCTTGGAAGAGGCGCCATCAAGAACGGGCGTTCACATATGTATCCCTTCGAGATATCATCCCCCAATTTAGGTTCGAATCGTTGGTATCGTTCATTAAGACCGTGCGCGGATGAATCCTCCCCCCACCCTGCATCCACCCTGTATGCAGCTTAAATTGCCCTTGGTAATATAGCCCTGGGGTGTCATAAAAGGCCACCTCGCTGCCCCTCTGAGTTTCAGACTATGTACCGATTGCGACTGACTTATTGCATGTCTAGTTTTTGTGCAAGCTCAACGCCTGACTAATAACGTCGACTGCAGCTACTTTGCTGTTCTTCGACCCCGAAACAATCACAGTGCAGCGAGTGCATATCAGCACAATGGAGAACCTGGACTGTGTCGTCGTTGGCGCAGGTAAGTCCGACGCACCCAGCTAGAAACAGACGCCGAGGGTGGCAAAATGCTGATCACGCTTGGACAGGTTGGTACGGTCTCGCAGCGGCAAAGCAGTACCACTGCACACAGCCCGGAGCGCGGCTGGCAGTCCTCGACTCCGAATCATCACTGGGAGGCACATGGGCAGATCACCGCCTGTACCCGGGCCTTAAGAGCAATAATTTGCTCGGCACGTACGAGTACCCTGACTTCCCCATGGACACGGAAACGTTTGGCGTCAAGACCAACGAGCATATCCCTGCCCCGGTCATCAACCGGTATCTCAAGGCCTATGCGGCCAAATTCGGCATCGCAGACTTCGTTCGCTTGCAGACCAAGGTCTCGGTAGCTGAGCACCAGGACACCGCTGAAGGCGGCTGGATTCTGACTGTGGTTAATGCAAAGCAAGAAGAGAGTAAGCTGTTCACGCGACGACTGATTCTGGCCACTGGCCGTACTTCAGATCCGTTCTTACCGCACTTTGCTGGCCAGGAGGACTTCGGAGGCAGGATCTTCCATGGCAAGCAATTCTTGGAGAACCGCGACACGTTACAGACCGCTAAGGCTGTAACGGTTTTCGGCGCGTCGAAATCCGCGTGGGATGCTGTTTATGCTTATGCCACGGCTGGGGTCCAAGTGAACTGGATAATCCGACGTATGTCTTACTTCGGAGAATGAGGCGAGAGGTCGAACGATGTGCTAACTTTGGTTTAGCAACCGGCCATGGACCCTGTTGGATGGCACCTCCATTTGTGACACCTCTCAAACAATGGATTGAGGCACTCGCAAGTACGTTGAGCAGCTTGACCGCTATTACTCCCAGAGACTGACTGACACCGAACAGACACGCGCTTCTTGACATGGTTCAGCCCCTGCATATGGGGCAACGCAGACGGGTACAATGGTATCCGAGGCTTCTTACACGGTACTACTCTGGGACGTGGCATCGTGAACACCTTCTGGAGCATCTTGGGCAACGATGTCATGACGCTTATGAAGTTCGATGCACACCCAGAAACAGCCAAACTGAAACCAAGGACTTTGCCAATGTTCGTTGGCGACAGCTTTAGCATCCTCAATTACGAGACTGACTTCATGGAGCTTGTCAAGGGCGAGAAAGTCAAGATCCATATCGCTGAGTTCGATCACTTGAGCCCCGGTAAGGTGCATCTTTCCGATGGCACCGAGTTCGAGTCCGATGCTATGCTAGCCAGCACTGGCTGGAAGCATGCTCCTCCTATGAAGTTCCTTCCCGAAGGTATCGAGAAAGAGCTTGGCCTTCCTCATGCTCCTACAGAAAAGGCCCCCGAAGAAGATCTCGCAAACCAGCAGGATCTACTCGAGAAGGCTGATGCAGAAATCCTGAAGCGTTTCCCAAGACTCAAGGACCAGCCTGTATGGAACAAAGATTACGTCCCAGTGACGGAGACCAAGGGCATCGACAGCAACGATGCAGGGACCGCCCGCAAGCCGCTGACACCCTACATGCTACATCGCTTCATCGTCCCTCCGTCTGAGCGCTTCCTGCGTACGCGTGATTTTGCTGTTGTCGGCATGTGCGGCAACTTCAGCAACACTATCTCAGCACATATTCAAGGGCTTTGGATTAGTGCGTATTTCCAAGGCCTTCTGGTGGAGGATCCTGCAGCGGCGGTGGGCGATGAAGCAGCGGTTCACAACTTGAGGTATCAGACAGTTCTGCACAACCGATGGGGCAAGTGGCGCTACCCAACAGACTGGGGCAACAAGTCGCCGAGCTTCATTTTCGATGCCGTGCCGTACCTTGACTTGTTGCAGAACGACCTTGGGGTGAAGCCTCATCGGAAGGGTGGTGCGGTCGCCGAGATGTGGTCGCCGTATGTTGCCAGAGACTATCGCACCATCAACGAGGAATGGACGAAACTGTATGGGAGTGGTAAGGCGGGGTCAGTAGTGTCGCTATAGTCAAGATAGCAGTGTCCGCTGTCCAATGGTATCATTCTCCTCATCGCGTCTTCTGATCATCTGCCGCAAGTCGCTCAAGTGTAGACACCACTGAAGCAGGGTTGCAACTATACATCGTCAATCGACTCGCTCGTCCCACGCTTTTCAGTTCCTCATCTGATCTCGCAATGTTCTGATCCCATTGCATCTCTATAATCTCGACGGACTGCAGATTCTCACCACTGGCAATGGCAAAAAGTGACGGGTGGCGTCTACAGATACTTGGTTGTCCGTTGGCTGGTATGATAGGATTTCTAACAAAAGTGGCGTACGCGACCGGGAAGTCTTCTCGGATCTCTTCGACCCGCGAGTCCCATTTCTTAGTGACCAGACAAGTCTCGCCCATTGGCCAGTCCGGAGTACCTCGAGGATCAGGAATCAGGTTCTCTGCTTCGGACCGGGACATTCCCTTGACGTAGAACAAGAACTGCCACTCTCCCTCTGGGGCTGCACCTCCCACATTGTCCTCGCCAGTGTTTTCGCTGTCGTCGTATTGTGGACGGATGTTGTCGAACTGATCGTCCATATCACTCACGCTGGTCACTTCTAGACCCAGCTTGTTGATTGGAATGCCACTACATTGCGTGACTTTCCACTTCCCACGATCCAAGTCGCAATGCACAACAGTGACGCCGTGAGTTTTCCAGTCAGGTCTTGTCAAGGCTATAAAGCCAAAGACGTAAAATTGTTGCTCGTCGTCACCAAGTGGTTCACCACTTGCGAGTCGCCGTTCACATAGCTGCAAATGATAGTCCAGGGCGTTTTGAAGGCTGAGGTTGGTGCCTGCCTGGACTGCCGGTTTCAAGAAGCTGAGTTCATCTCGTTCGGATTCTTCCACTGTTTACCAGTGGTCCATTGCCAGGTAACAAAGCTCCTTCGCGTCCGCAGGCGCATTGTCTATGATGTAGATGAGCCATTTGTCGTCGTCGATGTCCGTTAAGTTTGCATCGCCTCGGTAAGCACGCTCCAAGATAGAGGCAGCATTCTTCGGAAGTTGTAGTGGGCTCATCATCAGGATAATCTTGTGTTTGAGTGAAGCACGATGAGGGGCTGCTGGATTTATTGAAACTGTAACAAGGTAAGCCGTACTTCCTAAAGTTTCTTAGAACGGTTACGTCAGTGTTCGCCCATGCCACATGTTTGTGAAGAGACATCCGAATTTTGACATACGGATCACGAGTTTTTGATTCTATTGTGGATTGCAGGCGCAAGAGAATATAAGATGCAATCGCAGATGGCATAGTGAAGCAAGATTGTGCGACCTAAGTAACGTCGCCCTCGCTTGAAAGAGGAACTGCTATGTGGATTAGATAAGGCTACCTATATATAGGACGCCTATAGGACATGAGAAAGTAGTCTTTTTGTACGCTTTAGGGTAACTTGCTCATATACTATCATGCTATTGATGTAATACAGTGAGGGTCCCACCCTAATACTGTGAGTTCTAGAGTCAATGTCAAAGCACAAAGGGCTAAGACGGACACTTTCACTGATCTGCATCAGAATTCAACACGAGAGCCCGGATCCCGCGGAGGCCGAGTTATCGTCGTGAACAAGTGCCGTCGCACGTTGACATTGCAAGTCCTGCTTGTGAGCGAACGCCAGGAACTCAAACATGGCGACTAGTTGCTTATCAGCCTTCCAGATCGACTTGAGAACATGAAGAACACGTTATGCGCAAGGATGTGATTCGCCATCAATTCGACGGGCAAACATGCATGCTGCCTATCGTTTTCTTATCCGCAAGGACCTGCTCCATTGAGCGCAATGAGGGGAAACGACAAGGTTCACACTTCAACACAGAGCTTCAGCAGCTGCTTCGCCTATTGAACGGCTATCGGGTATGTACCTTATCTCACAATCAACTGCTAAAATGACTTCTGTAGCCGCTCGCTTAGCAAATGTATATATATGTTCAATCTCTCTTCAAGCTTGCTCCAATCTTCATTCAACAGACTGGTTACTCTATTGTCTCCTTCTGAATTACATCTGTCAAAGGTTATCGACAAGAATATATTGCAATACTTACGTTCCATAAATCTTGAACACTATCATGTCCACATCTGTCGAGTCGTCCTTGCCTATTCGGGCGGCCAAGCAGTCGACAACACATCCTCTTGCTCCGATCGATGCCACAGAGATCAAACAAGCTGTTTCATATGTGCGATCACAGTGGCCAACCGGAACCGATCTCCACTTCAAGAGCATAACGCTTCAAGAACCGGCCAAGAAAGAAGTGGTTCCTTATCTTGATGCTGAAGCATCTGGAGCTCCCCTTCCTCAAATTGACCGCCGAGTGGCCGTCACTTACTACATCCGGAAGACTGTAAGGCAGTACATGTGTCTCTGTACCACCTTCGTTTTTAACAGTCTCGACAGAACAAATTCCATGAAGCTGTTGTCAACTTGACCACAGAGACAATCGAGTTCAATGCCCGCCTAGGTCCAAACCTGCATGCGCCTGGTGATGGCGATGAGATTATCGCTGTTGAGCGTCTTGCTATTGCAGACGAAGGGGTTCAAGCCGCTATCGCCAAGCTGCAGTTGCCAGAAGGATCAGAGATTGTTATTGACCCTTGGATCTACGGCAAGTATCCTGCTTATGCCATCGGAGAGCAGTCGCTAACATTTATTACAGGTGCTGATGGCGTCGAGGACGACGAGCGTCTATGGCAGACTTTCATGTACATGAGAGATCCGACCAACAACGGCGAAGCAGACTCGAACCACTATGCACTACCTCTGCCAATCTCGCCTGTCGTGGATCCGGTTACCATGAAAGTCATCCGGATCGATTATCTCCCTACCGGCAAAGACAACACCATCCGTGAGCCAGGCCCTTGGACACCAAAGCCTGCCAACGAGTACATCCCTGAAGCGCAAGAGCTCAGACAAGATCTTAAGCCATTGAACGTCGTCCAGCCAGAGGGTGTGAGCTTTGCTGTCACCCAAGAAGGGACTTCTCACACTGTAGAGTGGCAGCGATGGTCGTTCAGAATTGGGTTCAACCAACGCGAGGGCATGGTGCTGTACGATGTCCGTTACGAAGGCCGCAGCCTGTTCTACCGCCTTTCATTGTCCGACATGAACATTCCTTACGCCGACCCTCGTCACCCGTTCCACAAGAAGTCTGCCTTTGACTTGGGAGATGCTGGCGCCGGCATCATGGCCAACGATCTTAAGCTTGGCTGTGACTGCCTTGGAACAATCCAGTATCTGAGCGCAGTCCTCAACGACGACAAGGGAGAGCCATTGGAGATGCCTAATGTGGTCTGCTTGCACGAGCAAGATGGAGGCATCGGCTGGAAGCACACCAACTACCGAACTGGTCGTGCCGCTGTTGTTCGATCGCGAGAACTTGTTCTGCAGAGCATGTAAGTGAGACATGCACTGATACCTCCTACAGCCAGCTAATTCACATCTAGCATCACCGTCTCCAACTACGAGTACATCCTCGCCTTCATGTTCAACCAAGCCGGCGAATGGACCTACGAAGTTCGCGCCACGGGTATACTCAGCACGCAGCCCATCGACGACGGCATCGAAGTCCCTTGGGGAACAGTCGTGCACCCCGGCGTCCTCGCCACCCACCACCAGCACATCTTCTCCCTGCGCGTAGACCCCATGATCGATGGCCACGCCAACCGCCTTGTCTACGATGAAGCCCACCCCATGCCGCGCTCAGACTTCAACCCTCACGGGACGGGCTACTTCACGCAGGAGACTTTGGTCGAGACGTCTGGCGGCTACGATCTAGACTCAGACTCGAACAGAACGTTCAAGATCCAGAACACTGCCGTGCGCAACCCTATCAATGGCAAGCCAGTGGCTTACAAGATCCACGCGCCACCATTCCAGAAGATCCTTTCCGACAAGGATAGCTTCAACTACAAGCGCGCCGAGTTCTCAGACCACAACATCTATGCTGTCAGCTACCGCGACGACGAGCTATACAGTGGTGGAAAGGGTATGTCGTGATCCGTTAGCCTATGTTCAGAATCTTGCTAACCTTCTGCAGTACGTTTCAGCCCTCAATGGCATAGTTTGCCCTCCCATCGAAGAACGCCCATCATCTCCATACGCTCTTCCACAAATGTGTCCTCCTTCCATCTACCAACCTAACTAACACTTACTTCCAGTACACCAACCAATCCCGCGGCGGCACCGGCGTCCGCGCCTGGGCCTCCCGCAAAGACCCCATCGTCGACACCGACCTCGTAGTCTTCGTCCAATTCGGCATCAACCACGTAAGTGCCAGTCCCGCCTCTCACCTCGCTATCCCCCCTCCCTCTCAATCCCTCAAATCCCAACCCCCACCCACTGACAAAATCCCCCTTTTACCAGGTCCCGCGCATCGAAGACTTCCCCGTGATGCCCTGCGAGATCCTCAAAGTCAGCTTCAAGCCCGTCAACTTCTTCGCGCGCAACCCGGCCATCGACGTGCCGCCCAGCACGCAGGAGTTCAACAAGAGCACGCTGCTGGCGAATGCGCACCAGCAGAGCGGTGCTGCGGTGGCGGAGGTTGATGCTAAAGGATGCGTGGGGTGCGAAGCTAAAGAGAGCAGTAAGCTGTAAGAAGTAGTAGATAGGGGGTGGTGACGTTGGTATGATTGATATGAACCTCCTCTTTTTTTTCGCGAATGATGGTTTCTCTAATGGATCTTATGGGGGAAAGTATACAGGCACTTGGCATTTCGCTATCGACAAGTATTCGTGCGCTATTAAGTGATTACCAAGTCATTCCAATGATCATCGTCAAAACGTCGCTCGACCCTGGGTATCTCAAGAGCGGTCCAAAATACAAAAGAAATAAAAGAAACTCGCTGAAAAGCAATACGAAGCGAACTCACAAGGCGTGCCGCATCTAGTCCGGCCTCTCCTTGTTCCGGTCACTGCACTGCGTGTATAGCATCCCCCGTCACGGCTTCTTCGGAGCTGGCAGGATGTTCCGCCAGCCCTTTGCAAAGTCCACATCAGCGATTCGTTTTTTCTGGTCCATCGTATCTTCAGCCTGTTCCGTCTCGAGAGCCTCATCCGTGGAAGCTCCGTTCTTTGCGTCGATTCGAGCTTGTCGGGCCCTGTCGTCACGTTGCCGGCGGTTGTAAAGATTCTGCCTCAGGCGTCGACGCTGCACCGGGTCCTTCTCATCGCGCCAATTTTCCAAGGTAGCTGTGTCGGCGCGAGGGCGTCCCCTGACCGTTCTTACCGATGGTGTTGCTGTCTGTGCTGCGCTGGAGGCTGGCGCAACATTGAGTTCATCCTGTAACTCGGCCGGAGGGTTTAAGTTAGATGGTGATTGCGGCAGTCCTTCACACGCTGCCTTTGGCTCAAGTCCGATGCTGTTGTCAGAATTCGACATCGGTAAAATTGTATCGGCATTATTGCCTGTGGTTGATCCTGGAAGATTTTCGGTACCGGGCTTCTACGCCGTGATATCCAGGCAGTCATCCAAGACACCCATCAGCACACCTTGATCCGCTGCAGAAGCGCCTTGCCACCCCCAATCGTCTTCGTCTACGATCATCGGATCGCCAATATCGTGGTTCGCCACGCCGTTAGTCAAGGGCTTCAATGCCTCACTTTCAAGTCGTAGTGGTTGGCTGAGATCGGGGTATTGGCTGAGCATTATTGACTCTGACAAGAAAGGTTCTTGCTTGAAGTGGCGGTCTTGTGTCTGCAGTGCCAGGCGCAAATCATTCGCGTCCAGAGGTTCGCGTTCCCGCCTGCCAGCTTGATCTAGAAGTCCAACAGGAAGTAAGCCGGCGGCATTTCGCTGTAAGATACCACGCTCTGCGTCCTCCTCATCTCTACGCAGCTGTCGTTTGTACTTTGATGTTTGGATGCAACCCTCACCGTTCGATCGGGCGTGGCTGACCAACTGACCAAGCAGTTCCTTGATGTAGACTTCGGCTGCTTGCTCGACGAGCTCGGCGCAGGATTGTAGAGATTGGACACCGCCGGAGACTCCCTCTTCGTAGCAAATGGGTTCAATCCTGCTCTGGAGATCTGGAAGAGATGGGAACTCCAAGGTCTCGGCTGCCAGAGGCTGTGCGTACTTCCTGTGAATCTCAAGATCCCAATTTGTCTTTGCCAAGCCACCAGCGCCAGTACTTCCAGTATTGGCTTCTGGGTGCTTCACCTCGAGCTCGCGCTGGTAGTCCAGCATGTCCTGTAATCCACCGTCCACCCTGGCATTTGGATCTCCCTTCAATGCTTTTATCCGCCGTCTATCTCTTGCATGGATGGACATGACCTCTCGCTTGAGCCTCTCCTCGGCTTTGTCGTTGGCGCCAACTGCTCCTGCCGCTTTCGAAGCCGCAGTCGGCTTGTCCGTAGCTACCACCCATGACGCTACTTCCGAAGCCGGAGGATCGCGTTGGATGTTGGCGTATAGACAGGCTATGAGGGTGTTGTGTAGGTGTAATATTGATTGAGGTGTGGAGGAGGAAATGGTAGAGGTTGTGGCCGAGGTTGCGATAGTTAGGAGCGGTTGCAGGACCCAGCTCAGCTCGGCCTGGTTGAGTTGGCCTGGTGGTTTTGTCAGTGACACTCGGCCATTCATTGTCAAGACTGTCGCATACCGAGGATGAAGGCATTCACCGCAGCCTTGTAGTCGGACCACTGGTCGCCCAGAGCGGCCTTGAGCTGGACATAAATCGGCTCGAGGTCGACGCGTGGTATGGGTATTTTGCCATTTTTGTTGAGCGCAGTGGAAGGAGTGTTCAGAGCCTTGGTCGTGAGGGTGGGAGAGATTGTTATGGACAAGTCGGCTGGGTTCATGTTTGCGGATAAGCTGCTACCAGGGCAACTCTTTGGTGCGTAAGAGGGCGCATGAACGCTGGGGGATCGGCGGCGCGCGCAATGTAGGTGAGGCCGGCGGAGGACGCGGACAATGGGTAGTGCTGGAGTGCTCGAATTGCTGGTCTTGCAGTAGCAATATCAAAGTCACGCGACTTGCGGCCGAGGGAGCACAGTGTCCGGCGCAATGTTCGTGGGTGGTTCAAGGTGATGTCGTCTGGCTAGCAAGTTGCCCGTGGGGTTGGGTTGAGCAAGGACTAGCGCCGGAGGTCGGAGCGCGCTGGAGAAGTACAAGTTAAAGCAAGAGTCGAATGGAAAGTGTTGCATTGATCATCTCAAGTCACTTTTTCATACTTCGTGCAGTGATCACGAACGACAGTTGACGGGCGTCGACTATTTATTCCTCGTACCATTATGTCCAATTGCAGCTTGCGCGGACAAAGTTTGCTCATTCATGAGACATCACTGTATGCACGGGGAGTGAAAGCTCGCTGAATTAAAGGTATCATACGGTAGATCAACGTGTAGGCGTCCCAAGAACTGCAAGCAACGTATCCGTACCATTGCACGTATCAATGTAACAATAACAGTGACCAGTAGAATGTACAGCTTCCTAAGTTGGAAATTGGACACAAAATGCAAGACATCCGTGAGATCAGTCCAAACCTAACCCTAACCCGTATCATGTAATCTCACATATATATACATGTAATGGGAGCAGATCTACTGCGCTTTGCGATTGACCAATGACGCTTCCCGGCTTAGCGTTGCACGCAAACTTGTGCGCTGCGCCTTCTCCAAAATGCGCACGATAACAAAACCTTAACCACAACAACCTTGACTCGACGACTATACATAATATTGTACAACACAGCCTCATATGTCTCAATCTGCCATCCAGATGACGTCAACTATTTGCAAAAGCCTCACGAGAAGGTCGACGAGCAAGATCTACATCGTAACATCACGAGTGGAAAAGCGCAGTGAGGCTGAAGGTGAGTACGGTAATTTCAAGAACGGCGCCACTCATGCACCCGCCCATTTAGTTCGCATCCTACGGCCTCAAAATATCGACGGTCACAGCACTAGACCGCTGAGCCTCAGTAGTACCCAACAGCGGTAAGTATCTTAAGATGTTCTCCCAAGAATATTCCCATTCTTCACGCGACACAATTTTTGCAAGATGTGCTCTCTAAAGACTTGCATCCTCCTCGCGGCCGCCGCGCATGGTGCTACCATACAAGAACGCGCGATAGTCCCGTTCAGAGCCCCTAAAGTTCCCGAGCGTCCAGACTTCGTCTCTCCAGGATCTGGCGGCGTGCGCATCGGCAGTAGTGGTGCATCAGATGCTGGAGCCTGGGCAGGAATCGCAGCTGGAGGACGTGGTACAGCGCCAGAATCAACCACTCCATTCCAACCTGGCTTCTATGAGCGGAACAAGGAGCTCATTGAGAAGGCTGTGGAGGCTATAGGCGAGGTCTACGACGTACTGTCGAACGTCATTGATCTTGCTGGAGGCGACGACGATAACGGCGACGACGACACCGGCAACTGGCAGCCGACAAACACGCTGCCGCCAGCTATCAAGCCTACCAAAGTCGCGAGCACTAGCGACGGTGCGACGAACAGCACCGCCAACTACATCATCTCCCAGAATAATTTCACTTACACATTCTTCTCGGATCCCCGTCTCATGAGCAAAGATGTCGCCGCAGAGATGGCCGACTCTTCCTTCAACCGCCTAAGCTTATACCAAGATCTATTCACCGCGCGAGAATACGACATGTTCCTCAAAGATCCCATCTGCTTTTACGCCAACATTGAAAGCATGTACCTCAATGCTTCCTCGAGTGTAGTGGCCGAAGCGTCAGCATCAACTACCCCTTCGCCGACCCAATCGCTCGAGCGACGCCAATCCACCGACGACGAGAGCACGACCTGCGTGGATATCGGCGTTGCTGGTATCAGCCCGGTATGCACTGCAGTCCCGGGCTCACCACAGTGGACCTCTTCGCAGGCCAGCGAGATCTCTTCCCTTTGGGCATCTCAGCTGCCTGACCAGTTATGGAGCGCACACTTCGCTACGCCCACAGCAGTCAAGGGCGAAGTCACAGCTACCGCCACATCCACTACAAGCTGTCTTGGGCTTGACGGTGGAGACGGTCCTGTGACGAAGTACAGAGAGTTGAAGATCCGAGGTGTGGATGGCGAGGAGACTTCTGGGGCTGGCGATGGAGGCCACGGCGCAGCGATTACACCTGCAAATGAGTCTGTCAGTGCAGGCGTTAGGATTGGCGGAGTCTCCCTGTTCACCTGCTCGATTGTGGGAGCAGCTACAGCAGTGATCGCAGCATTTGTGTTATAGATGTAGACTCTCCCATAGCTAAGAATTTACGATCAATGCACAAGTCATACATGTCAGTCCTAGAGCGTCATTAATGTTGAGAGTAGATGAATTGGTTGTCTGGACTGCCTGGTTCCAGGCAAGTCGTTCTGTTCTCGACGAAACTCTCCGCTATGCTCCCCCAGAGCCATATTCAGCCAACGCCCACAAGATGCCGCGCATCAAGCAGAAACCTTCAACACAGCCCTGCCAGGCAACTTGCCATGGACCATCATCTCACAGAACTTGTCAACGTCGTCGAGAGTTCCCTTCGTAAGAATAGGATGAACGAGACCTCTAGCGGTAAAATCGAGCCTAGTCATAATAATTAGCTCAGCATCCATAGTCCGTGCACGCGTCACTTACGCCTCCTCTACGTCTTTCAGCGTGCCCGTCACACTGCCGACGATATTCAGACGCTTCATAGCAAGCTGAACAGGCGGCGCGCCAGCCATCACAGTAGGATCGGCCGGGAGTCCAACCGCCACGACCGTTCCGCCCGGTCTGAGGAATCCAGGAGCTGCAGCATAGCTCTCTTTCGAAGCGGCGAAGACAATGACTCCGTGGGCGCCGTATTTCGTGATGCGTGTGATCTCAGCCGCCATGTCCTTGACATTCGTGAAGT
Organism: Cladosporium velox; assembly: GCA_024604135.1. NCBI lineage: Eukaryota > Fungi > Ascomycota > Dothideomycetes > Cladosporiales > Cladosporiaceae > Cladosporium > Cladosporium velox. The sequence continues at coordinate 1,429,497 of JANIIF010000008.1, read as the reverse complement.
CGAGGTACTCTTCCGCACCGAGGTCTTTGCACAGCTTGGCCTTTTCTTCGCCGCCGTCGATGGCAATCACTCTCATGCCCATGGCTTTGGCGTACTGCAAACCCAAGTGGCCTAGGCCTCCACCAGCGCCGCTGACGACTAGCCACTGGCCAGGCTTGACTGCGCTGCGCTTGCAGGCAGTGTAAGCAGTGACGCCGCCGCACATGATAGGCCCTGCCTCCTCGTCGGAGACAGCATCGGGGAGTCTACACTTCAATCAGCATCACAGACAGAGCGACAACTGTAAGATCTCAAGAGTACCTGGTAGCATATCTCCCATCAGTAAGACAGTACTCCTGGAACGTGCCCGCCGTCGAAAACCCCGAGTTCAGCTGCTTCGGACAATGCAGCTCGTCAGTCCCATTCAGACAGAACTCGCACTGCTTGCACGTGCTGACGACCCACTTCACGCCCGCCCGATCGCCAAGCTGCCACGAGTGCTGCACGTCTGGATGGATGGCGACGACTTCGCCTGCGCCCTCGTGCCCGGCGATACCGTGAGTGGCATCCTGCATTTTCACGCCGAAGGGAGCCCATTCATCGTGCAGGAGGGATTTGTCGGAGGCGCAGAGACCGGTCCAGTTGATTTTGACGAGAATTTGGCCTAAGATGTTAGGACTGTAGATCAGGTGCTAGGAAGTCAATTCGATGGTACCTGGGCCTGGTTCTTGGGAGACGGGAACACGCTGTACAGGCGCTCTGGCTTCGTGTCCCGAACCGGTCTTGACAGCCGCGTTCTGTTCGGCAGGAATACCCATGGTTGTAGAGCACGATCGGATGGTAGAGAATAGATAGGCAAGGAAGGCTAGTGTAGTCAATAAGGCAAAAGATAAGACCTAACTTTCTTGTTCGCACCGCTGATCGAGCAGATATAAACACAACAACAGTGAGAGCAACCCCGCTTCTAGATGCGAACGCGGAAGTACAGTGAGCCGTGTCGACCATAAATCCATGGAAAAAAGGCAGTGGGTGAGATAAAGATCCGAGGCTGGATCGTTGTGTAGTGGTGGTGGCGTTTGTCGCCTGCAAGGGCGGGGTAGCGAGCAAGAAGCCCTACTTGCTATGCACGACCTGTTGTGCATCAACTTGGCATCAGCTTTGAGCTGACACGGATAATACTCAGCTACGGCAGGAATTGTCTAGCAATGGTACCAGGCGCGCTCCGTGATGCCACTGGTCAGTGACCAGGATGACATGTGGGCGTACCAATTTTAATTCGTCAACGTCGCTTGCTGTGTTTCTTGGTTTGGAAAGAAGTGCCGTGAATCGGCAGCTTACGACGACTGTTCGTGCAATATGTGTTGGTGTCCCAGTCCTCGTTGTGGCGGCTCGGGCGGCTATGAGCCAAGCTGTGGTGTGGCATTCATGAGCTCGTGAACAGACGCTGTCAGCTTTTCTGCCTGTCGAAACAACCAGTGCAATAGAGCGTTCGATGTTTCATATGCTGGTTTGGCGAAGGTATTGTCGAATTGTGTATTGAGACGTGCATTGAGTCCAGCACAGGTCGGTAGACTCGGCGGATCCGAGGCTCCATTCCATCCTGAATCTTCAAAAGCAGCAGCACAATCACAGATCTGCACGGCCTACTTCCCTGCTGCATCTTCTCAGTCACCCAAGACTTATCGTCTACCACTTGTCTTTGTGCGAACATCCACCTCCAAATGTCTGATTCAGGTCCCTCGGCTCACTGAGCCTCATCGTGCCAGATGTTGCAAGGTTGGTGCATTGGAAAGATGTGTCCGAGTCCAGATTTGATGGTGGCTGACGAGCCTCGTAGGTCATGCGTATAGACCAAGAGATCCGAGTGTATCCGAGGCCTAGATGTTAGTGTTGCACGCGCGAGAAAATCAGAAAAAAACTGAGAAGTAGGTCTGTTCGTAAGTGGTTTTTTTGCTGTGACACGTTCGACATAGGTATTTGACGTGGCAAGAAAGGCTTTGCATTCAAGCTAGACTTCCGCTAGCACACATGAACTCCGAATCGCATCCCAGCTGTTGTTGCATTCCATCCATAGCTTTGCGCGCAACCACTAGAAACCTGTGTGATTGTCAGTATGCCACATCCTTCGCATCCAATCTTTCGGGTGTACTCACGGAGAGGGGTGAAGAACCACCTGTTCTTGCCGCTCTGGTATCTCTCGTCGAAGGTCTTCTTGACGGTCTTCTTGGCCTCCTCCCTCTGGCTGACCTCCTTGAAAGTGTCGGAGGTGACGGTGTTCTTGAGGCCCTCAAGCTCGAGGGTGTAACGGGTGGGCATAAGGTGGTTGTAGTTGACGACCTTGATGAAAGGCTTGACCTTGCTGCGCTTGGCCTGGCGGGCCTTGGACATGCGCTTGGTGACGGTGGAAGGGTAACGCTCGATGCCGGCGACAATGGCGTGGGGGAAGGGGTGGCCCTTGGAGCCGTTGTCGACGGGCATGAGGAGGACGACCTTCTTGCCGGCGTAACGTCCACGGGAGATAATGGCCTTTTGGTATGTTAGTTTTCGGGTTTCGCGGTTTTTCGAGATTATCGCAAGTCAAATCGTACCACACGGCCAGTCTTGAGGACTATTCAATTGTCAGCATGAGTGCATACGCGCGCATTCGGTCATACATACACTTCATTTTGGCTGGGAGTCTCGGAGTGTCGCTGTATTATCGTCGAAGTCGCCTGCGGTCTCGTCGGTGTCCTTCAGCCAGTTCGCAAATTCCAGGCGGGAGTGCGAAAGCGCCAAGAAGCGTCTCTTGAATTTGGTAGCGCTGATGCCTGAGGCAGGTGCGACCTTTGAGACTTGAGACTTTGACTTCACGAACCTGGAGACCCTGACCAAGCTTGGAGATAAACACGCCTGTCACTTGTGCTTGCTCTCTTCATACTGCAGATCCTACTCATGGCTGTTTACTACCCCCATAGAACTAGGCTCGGACGCCATATTGTCATGTAATACCACACTCCCTAGATTTCCGTCCGCCATGACAGCCAGCAAGTCGTGTAATACCGAGCCCCCACCTCGTTCAGCACTGGAGCAGTTAGCGCCCGAGCTGTTGCATTGTATACTTGGATACCTGCCATTTGAAGATGTGCTCACACTACGTCGAACATGTATCATCCTGTCTTCTGCTGGCCTCGATTACTTCGGTACGGAGGTACCGTTGGTCTCACACCACGACAAATTTCGTGCTCTCACAGAGATCGCAAAGCACCCTGTGCTATCTCAACGCATGAAATCGCTGTTTTACATGTGTGATCGGCCGCATGATGTCCGCGATCGTGCCTGGAAAAATAGCTGGTCCGCGAGACGAGATAGTCGTGGCACCTCTGAAAGCCCCGATCCGCACATTGCGAAATCTTTCCGGTCCTATCTGGAATTGTGTGGAGCTTACGGACGTGTAGAGCACCAGGAACATGAGCGCAATTGTCTACGTGAGCTCTTTCAAGGATGTCCTAATATGCGCGAGATTACACTGGCATGCCAAGCGGACTGCAGTAGACGCTTGAACGCATCCCGAACCGCGTTCGATGAACTCATGGTCAAACCAGATGAGAGACATAATTGGGAAAATGCCGGAGTCCTCCAACTACTTAACCTTGCACATGCTGTGGCGGCTTCTGGGCACCAGCTTGACAGCTTAACATTGGCTGGAATTGGCTGTCTCCTGTGGAATCCTCGCAGCCATGAGCAAGTGTCGGACGTCAAGGCGCTCGTACAGCCACTGCGACGACTCAGACTGACTACACTGTCTATGACAGAGGCCGAAGAAAAATTTGCGTCCACCATCATTGCGAGCGAGGCCACTGCAAACTTCCAAGCCGGCAGGTTCCGGGAAATGCTTGCGGTCGCTAAGAACCTACGTGTACTGAAGCTCCATTTCTCGCCATTCACATTTGTGGGCGAAGACGCGGAATACCAGCAGAAATTCTTGGGTCCTAGAGAGATCTATCTGAAGGACGTTCTGGGAGATCTCAAATTTCCCCATCTCTACGAGCTGGCCATCAGCTCATGTGGCACGACCTCACGCTACCTCGAAGAGATATTATTACGACATAAGGACACTCTACGCCGTCTCACGCTTTCACATATACATATGGTTACCGAAGACATTCGGCAGTTCTTCTGCAATATCGCTGGTCAGCTACCCGAGCTTCGTAAAGTCACTCTCCATGGGATCGCTAACCCCGAGCCTTGGGGACCACCAGGGCGGGACTTCACGGTTGCCCAAGAATATCCCGACAATTCACTCGTCAAGTATGAGATTGAAAACTTCGTGCTCAGTGGTGGGGTACCCCCTCAATGGCACAACCATTTCACTTGGACAGGAAGGAGGGTGATCGTCACGCAGAAGGAAGACTATTTGGAATCTGGATTGTCTGAAGATAACACCCAGCTCGATGATCCGAAGTTAAATTATGCTTGGGACGAATTCGATGATCGCTTCTGAGCGGATGTCAATGTGTTATTGTTTGAACGTTCATGCGAATGACGTGGGACTCGTCTCCATCGGATCCCTCTAATACCATTGAATTACAGGCGAAGACTGGTGGTCAGTCTGTTGTGTCACACGAGACTCCGAGCAGGCCCTGATAGCCGCAGCTTGTAGCCCTTTGTTCATATGGGGGTGCGTGTGGGCCTTCATTGTCAACCGAGTCCCTGTTCTATTCTTCTCCCATTATTCCTTTGTACCATCCTTTGTGACGAACCCTCGGCTCGGACAAGTAAACCCCTCGTATAAGACTATTGTAACCCCTGTCCTCTCTCTTCGCTTCCATTCTCATATACCTCCGCTCTACCAAAAAAACCCCACCACCCCACAGAAAAAACCACCACAACAATGCTCTTCACCAACATCATCGCCCTGGCCGCCGCGGCCCTCCCCGCAGCCGTCACAGCCTACGACTACAACGACCAGACCAAGCTCTACCACATCGGCCAAGTCCCCTACGAAGCCAACTCCCACCGCGCCTCCCTCTGGATGGGCCGCTGCGGCGGCGACGACATCCCTCCGGGTGATTACGCCTGCGGCTTGTACGGCGAGGGTGGCAGCAAAGGCACCACCATCTACAAGTGTGTCGAGTGGACCGACGGTACGTACTGGCTGCGTCGCGCGGAGACTTGCCTTTGGGCTGGTGCTGGCTATGGTGGCCAGTGCAGTCGCAACCAGCGTAGGAAGGGTAAGAAGTTTTATCCGTTCGTTGATGGCAAGAAGGCTGTGTGCATTACTACTGATATGCTTTTGAGTTAGAGAGAGCGATAGTCTTGTTGAGCGAGACGTTCTGTCCTGGCAAGGCAGTAAGCAATGCGAAATGTTTTCCTCCGCGGTTATTTTTGACTTACAATCATCATCGTGTATATATACTCGTGAATTAGTTCGATATGCAAAACTTTCTGCGCAGGTTAGAGCATGACGTAAAGGCAAATGTGAATATGCGCCAAATGGACAACGTATCATTACTTTTGAACGACCCGTAACGCCCTGCCTATGAATGCAACACACGCCCACAATCAAAGCCATCACCAAGCAACCACGTTCTCATCAAAATCGTGAAAGTAAAGCAAGAACCTCAAGGTCTCCGCTCTGCTCGCGACAACAACGCAGACGGACCTGTGCCGTTAACACAATCATAGTCCTTGACCTGCAGACTGTACTGACTGCCGAAAAGGTGACCAGACTGTCCCTTGTTATTAACGAAGATCCGCTGCTTCGGCGAATGCTTCTTATCCCCACTTCTGCAAATTGAGCAGTATGTCAGGTCATTTCTCACGCCCTCTCTGGGATTGCTGCTGTATTGACGCAAGACGCCCAATTTCGCCACGTAATCCAGCTCATTGGCGAAGTGCTCCGTACTCGCGGTGTGAGCGTGGACGTCCCAGTCGTAGGCGGGGTTGCCGAAGGTGTATACGTGCAAGTGCTTATGCATCACGTCTTTGAAGTCTCCCTTTTTGCCGGAGACGAGTTCTTCTAGAGTAAGACGGAGGAGGAGACAGCCTTGTGAGTGAGCGATCATGATTATGTCCTTGCCTAACGTCTGGGAATCCGAAAGAGCTGATCGAAGAGCCTTCGAGAGTGTTTCTTGGGCATCGCGGCTACTCGCTGTGCGTGAGCTCAAAGGAGCTTTGGATGAAGTTTTTGGGAGCGGCCTTGTTACGCTGGTCTCTGGTCGCCGTTCGCCAGCACACTCGATCAGGTCCCAGAGAATGCCGTCGCTCCTGTTGAACACACCATTGATGATTGTGCGGCGTGCTTCGGTTTCGTCACTCTTGTCCTCTGGGTGCTTGTCAGGATCGAAGAAGAAATCTTGGATTTTTTTGATCGCCAGATGGTTCCAATAGAACTCGCCTGCAATACCATTGACAAAGAGCCAAGTCTCGGCTGTCTTAACCTTGTCGTTTTCACGCTTGAGTGCTGTGATCGTCTCAGCAGGTCCAGTACAGTCGGTCTCAAGTTTCGTGTCCATGACGAAGTCACCAACATTCAGGTCCTTTTGGCGGAACACTTCGATGATAGACTTGAAGAATCGCTGGATTTGGCTCAACGCAGCATGCCGATTCATTGGTTGCGATAGGTCGAGTTCGTTGTAGTCATTCCATCTGACAGCTTCTGGTGGTGGAACGCCATCGGTGGACCCAGCGCATACGAAACGCTTCATCGGTTCCAGCAAGTCAACCAGGAAGCGAGCGACCTTCCACCAGTCCTTCTTAAGTGTGTCGAAGAGCTCCTGGTTGGCCGGGTTGTCGATGATAGCCTTCCAGATGGAGTCGACAGGTCCGAGGTAGCCAATCATTGCACTCAAAGTTGTCTTCAGGATCACAGCGACCGTGGTCAGGATGGCCTTTTGTGTTGCTCTACGGAACACGTTCCATGCAATCTCCAAGATGCCGTCATTGCCTACCGTGCCGATGGCGGCGTTGATTACATGCTTGAAAGCCTCGCCGGGCAATCCGACAAGGGTGTTTAAGGCGTTCAGTGCCATGCTGTGCTGCTAGCTGAACACTTGGTGTCCTCGTCGGCAGTATATGGTGGTGTAGAGGGAGATGATGAGATGGGATGAGGCTAGTCCCAAGAATGTGGGGAAGATGGGACGGACTCGGAGAAGGGGGATGGAAGAGCAGATGATATATAGAAAATGCATTGGAGGCTGCGATCAGAAGATGTGAACTCACCGAATGGAAGGTCCAGCTGGTACGGGCTAAGCCTTGTCGCGTTGCCTGATCGTTGGCAGGGGCATGCTGCTGGTAAGGCTGCACGCTGCAGAGGCCACGCGATCGCTGCAGCGAAAGCGTAGTCTACCTTTAGTACTGGCCCCGGTGGCTGACTGTCACATGCTTTGGCGTCTTCGTAGATACAAAGCGCAAGGACTGGTGATTCGACACCGTGGCTGTGCGGCTGTCGGCAGGAGAGTGTATCATCTCAGCGCCCTTTTCCCATCTTGGCAGCGATAGTCTTAGCCGCAGCGAGCTGAGGTTAAATCCAGATGCAGATATAGCAGCCTCAGCTCCACTTCGGCGACTCCAGATGTGCAGGGAGCATCATTGCTGCGGTCAGTCGGCCGGTGTGCATGCAGCTGAGCTGGTACCAGACGGGCGATGAACGGTCAGGACACTTTATGTGGTGGTATCGTGACATTCGCTCTGCTCGGCACTTTGTGTCTCACTGCCTGGTTGAGCTGACGCGCCACGCCATGAGGGCCGTGTACCGGCACTGATAAGCGAGATGCGCGGCGACTTGGAGCGAACTATTGGGAGTTGTGTAAACTCTGTAGATGTCAGATCACATGCTTCACTGCGTCACCTTGGATGTACTCTCAACACGTGAGTTGACACGTGCTTCCAGGTTGCCCAGCTTTGAAAACCTGAGGCTCACGAGATAGAATAGATATGCCTTTCTGATAGTCTAGTCTGTGCTGTTCGGACAACTTGGTGGCCTCTGCTGCTACATGCATGAAACGACCTTGAAGTCTCAGCCCACAGGCCACGCAGGCTGATGATCCCTTGGCTTTGACATCAGCATGCCGGGGAGTCTCAGTCGATCGGTGGGTGTCCCTCATGAAATGTGTTCTTTACAATCTTTCATCGGCACCCATTAGTTTGGTGATTTGACCAGCGCGCCTCAGCGGAGCATCTCCCCAGTTTATCACCAACGAGATTAGGCTAGTCTCGAAGGGACAAAGGAAGAAGAAGACACGACCGCGCCGTACCGTCCGTACCGCCGCAGGTCCACTTTAGCATCATTCCGAAAGGCCAGTCTACAATTGCGGTCCACGAGGGGGTCAACGGGGAACGCGACCCCTCGGCCACGTCGCGTTTAATGGGTGACACTTTTCCTTCGCATTTCTCCTCTGTCCCGCCTTCTTTTGCAGCATCTTCATCACAATCTGTGCTGCCAGTGCACGAGGTCCGCGGTTCAGGAAGCACAGCCGACACTGGCCACGAACTTGTAGATCTTTCACAACAGGCCAGACGCCACAGGGGTTCTTTGTCGATAAATACCGATCTTTCCTACGAATCTCACGACGAACAGTTGGATAGTGCGACAACACCAGCGCATCACTCACATATGCCGAGCAAGAAGTCGAAGTCCCGGTCGCCCAATCCGCGAGGCCGGGTACACGACGCCAACGGATCGACATCTTCAGCATCTCCAACGTCTAACGGCGATATGAACGGATCCTTTAGAGAAAGAGGGAAGCCTTCTGCTTCTCTCGAAATTCCCGACAGCGCCACGCAAACTGCTCATCTGATGAGCCGATCATCTTTCTCCCTCGACCATGTCCCTCCTCCGACGCCCGGCAACGCCGAGACCAGCAGCAGTGGCTTCTGGGATTTGCCCAGACAGGATCGCAGGAACTTCATGCTTTTGGTCTTGCTGTACTTCCTGCAGGGAGTTCCCATGGGTCTGGCGGGAGGCAGCGTGCCTTTCCTCCTCAAGAACTACATGAGCTACGGACAGATCGGCGTTTACAGTCTTGCGTCCTACCCTTATAGCTTGAAGCTGCTCTGGAGTCCGATTGTGGATGCGGTATGGAGCCCGAAGGTCGGAAGGAGAAAGAGCTGGATTTTGCCGATACAAATGTTCAGCGGGCTGAGCATGATCTGGTTGGGATCTGGCGCACAAAAGATGATGGAGGATGCTGGCGCAAACGGTGGAGCTGGTATTTGGGGTTTCACTGGCTGGTGGTTCGCACTCGTGTTCCTCTGTGCGACGCAGGATATCGCTGTGGATGGTTGGGCGCTCACTCTGCTCTCACCCTCCAACCTTTCTTACGCCTCGACTGCGCAAACGGTCGGTCTTACAGCCGGCCAGTTCTTGAGCTACACAGTCTTCCTCGCCCTCAGCAGTCCCGATTTCGCCAACAAATACTTCCGCGCCGTGCCTCAAGAAACCGGTCTATTCACCTTGGATGGCTACCTTATCTTCTGGGGCTGGGCTTACTTGGCTGTGACCCTCGGCCTCGCATTCATGAAGCGCGAAGATCGCACGAAGGAGAAGGACAGCATTCTTGACGTCTACAAGGTCATGGGCGGCATCCTGAAACTTCGCAACGTCCAAATCTTCATCGTCATCCACCTGATCGCTAAGATCGGATTCCAGGCCAACGACGCTGTCACCAACCTCAAATTGCTGGACAAGGGATTCAGCCAGGAAGACTTGGCTCTTACTGTTCTCATCGACTTTCCTTTCGAAATTATGCTTGGCTACTATGCGGGCATGTGGAGTGAGAAATACCAGCCTGTCAGAGTATGGTGCTGGGCATTTGTGGGCAGGCTGGCAGCCGCTGTTTTCGCCCAACTCGTGGTCATGGCCTTCCCAGCAGGCGGCACCACGACTCCTTACTTGCTCACCGTCATCGTCGAGCATGTTTTCAGTACTTTCATGAGCACCGTCATGTTCGTCGCCATCAGCGCTTTCCACGCAAAGATTGCCGATCCCGCGATTGGCGGTACCTACATGACTCTTCTTGCTACGTAAGTGCTTTCGAATCCCAATCGATGGTCACTGGACCATTTGCTAACATTTTCCCACAGCGTCAGCAACCTCGGCGGCACCTTCCCTCGATTCTTCATCCTCAAATTCGTCGACGCTTTCACCGTCGCTACTTGCCAACCGCCCACCACTTCTCCTAAACTCGACACCCTCAAGGGCGATCTCATCACGCAGGCATTCAGCTGTGTCGCTGAAGCTGAAAAGCACCGCTGCGTCGACGGCGGTGGAGTCTGCAAGATCTCACAGGATGGTATGTTGGAACTCCCGTGTCTCAAACAGCTCCCTTGCTAACAACGTCACAACAGGATACTACCTCGTCAATGTTATGTGTGTGCTTGTTGGCGCCGTGACGTTCTGGCTGTTCATCCGACCGCAAGCGCTCAAGCTGCAGCAGTTGCCTCTGCGTGCGTGGCGCATAGCTAATTGATCTATGTAGCTTCGAATCTTTGTAATAAATGTTCACATCCACCGATGATTCAACCATGCCTAACAAATGTCAAGAACATTCGATTATTAACATTGAACAACTCGATCGATAGCGAAGTTGCGTATAATACAGATATGTCCTCTCGTGGAGCACAGCCGAAGTCTTTAGCCTGCGACCGCCTGAGATTGTGATTCGACGAGACTCAAGGTCAAGTGCTGGAGAATATTGCCTATAGCACTCTCATGACCATCTATATTGCCTGCCTTTGTCACCCACCAAGCGCGCGGTTTCGAATACCATCCAGATGCGTCCGCAACAAAGAAGGGGGACTTGCACTCACCTACTCGCGAACGCTCTTTGTTGCGATTGCATGTTCGACCTCGAAAGATTGACCTGTAGCATTGATGTGGACCAACCGAGGACGAGTCACTTGATAATGCCCAGCGACACACCTACGTAACACTGCAGCAAACATGGTCTCATTCATATCCAAACTCAAATCCATCACAAGCTCGCGGCCAGAGCAAAATGGGAAGACCCCTCCGTCGCTCCCAGGAAAGGGCAATGCGAAGAAACGCACTCTATCAAATGATCCAGCATCTCCCGGCTCGAGATCAACGCAGTCCATATCGCCGAAGCTACGAACATTCTTTGGCCCGCCACAATCTCCAAAAGTCAAACTCGGCGTGCTCGAGTCGCCCAAGAGCCCAGACTCAGCATACAGTGGCGTAGCACTCCTAGGCGATGTAGAAATCGTCCGGCGCGTCAGCAAGGGCAAAGTCAAGAGGATCGAGCTCAGTCACGTCCACACATACGAGTCGACTAGCGCGGGCACGCAGACAGAAGAACGAGCTGTCGCCGACAACGTCAAAGACATGCTGAAAAGAAGGTCTGGGCTCGCTAAAAGCGGGTGGGAGTGGTTGCACAGCGGTGACGCAGGCTTATTGTTCATGAGCAATACTGCCGAGCAAAAGAAATCGATCAGAGAAGGAAACACGGCACACGATGCGGACGCCAGTCTCCCACTGACGGGAAACCTCTTGCTCAAGCTACAGCAAGCCATCGCCGTCGACGCCGAGCTGCAAGCGTGCCAGAAGCGAACCGCGAGAGAAATCGCCACGCTCAACGCCTATCACGAGAATCTGCGCAACCGCAAGGAAATGCTGAAAGAGCAGCTGGAAGGACTGAAAACTATGCCGAATTACGATTTGAATGAGGAGAAGCTGGCGGTTGACAAAGAGCTCGTGCGCGTTTGGGAGGCTTCGATCGACACGATGGATGAGAGGCTGAAGAGTGAGGAGCGGTTGGAGAAGAAGAGGGATGAGTTTGAGCAGGTGGCGAGGCTGGCGCTGTCGGTTTTGGCGCTGGGGTTGGCGGAGCGGATGTTGGTGGATGTTGTTGATGGGAGGGAGAGGGCGGGGAGTGAGGTTGAGTTTGAGATGAGGTATCGTTTGGCGGAGCGATGATGGACATCGCTGAGCATCTAGTATTGCGATGTTGAGACCCGACGGAAATATATAAATGCTCAGGACGACTTTGAGACCGAGGCGACGAGCATGTCTGAACCACCAGTCAGCTATCATTGTTGTTGGAATGATTGGAAACATACCCAGCCAAGTCTTCACGGCGCCAGCGAACCCTCTCGATTCTTTCTTGTTCTTCTTAACTTCGGGACTACTGTCTGGCTTCGGTGCAGATCCAGAATCGTTTCGTGGAGCGTCTACCATTTCGTATATTCTTCGCCAACAATGAATGGTACTATTGTAGCAGGTAGTCAAGGTTACCAACGACGATGTCTCGAACGGAGTTGTTTCAAGATATAGAGGTACACGTGCGATATGTCTCGAGCACAGACGGCCAGTCTGCGTGCTTATATACGGGCACGGGCATCTGATTATATGTCTGCAGAACAAGGTTCAGCTGTCACGCTGTCAACTAGCGCTGTCGTGGTGGCGCTCGGGCAGTGCAACGGCTTTCCTTGGGTGCCCATCACTGCCATTTCTTGCGGCGAGATATCTTACGTCAACAGGCATGATATTCCCATCTCGCCAGCAGGAGGATTAATTACATTCACGATAAGCTGTAATTGCTGCTCCACCCGCAACCGAACACTCTGGCCGCGGCTCGCTTGCAGCAAGGCGCCACCACATCCAAGAGACCCTCCACAGCAATCTCTGGGCCGTGCGCACATCCACCTTCTCTAGGCCAACGGGGCGTTGCTGTCAGTGTTGTTAGGCGACTTCAGACCAACCTGCTGGTCCTGAGATCGCTGCCCTGCCTCATCAGCCTCCGCCTTCAGATCCACCTCTTCGCGTCCGCCCCGCGTCCTCAGGCACCTGCCCACCACCCTCCCTCCACCAGCGACAGTCTCCTTGTCGGCTACTGGCAATGACCGCCTGACCCGACCGTGCATCTACCCATCCCTCGCCTGACTTCCTACTCTGCCGAGCGAGTCGCGCCATCCTGCGCCAGTGACCTTCAAGCTGGCCGAGTTCGCTTCCACCGAGCTCAGGGAGAGCATGGCCACTGTAGCCATGCCACACTCGAACATGCTACCCACACGCGACGAACACACAATTGACACACGGACGCCGTCCCCTCGGCCACCAGCCCAGGGCGGCAGCGACAATACGGAATATCAACCCGACCTGAGCCAGGAGGTGTCGCTGCTCAGCACAAAATTGATCAATGCTATCAACTACCAAACAAACCTGGACGACAGTCTACAACACACAAGACATGAGCTTGAAGCGGCGAACCGGGAGAATGTGCGCTTGAGAGCGGAGAAGAAGTCGCTAGACGACATGATTGCGAATGGGCTGTTGGTTAGGAAGAGCATTGTCGACAAGACCATAAGGGAATTGAGAGCCGAGCTTGCAAAGGAGCGAGATCTCCGAGAAGAAGCAGAGAGAGCGCGGAAACAAACGGATGCTGAGTTGGAAAGTTTGACCACAGCTCTGTTCGAGGAGGCCAATACTATGGTGGCTGCTGCGCGAAAAGACACGGAGGCAGTGGAGAAGAGGAACTCACAGCTTAGAGGCCAGATCAGTGACACAGAATTGCTACTTGCCTCTCAGCAGGAGCAACTTCAAGATCTCAAGTTGACCATGGGACGCATGTCGGAGCGCGGCGATAACGACACCTCAGCAGGCCGAGACAGTGTTCCTTCTACACCTATTGGATCTTCTGCAGCTATGTTCGACGCGATGCAGCTTTCGCCAAACGCCTCAAACATCGCAGACATTCCTCCCGAGCACCCACTATACTTCTCGCAATTACTCACGCCTGTACTACGGAGCGACATCCCAGCATACCTCGACTTCCAGGATCTCCTCATTTCAGCGAGGAAGGCCATGAGCCATTCGCGAGCACCAAGCGCAGGCAACGGCTCCGCCGGCCTTACTTCAACCAGCCAAACAAACCTCGCCTCAAGCAACTCTCCTTCATTACCTGGCGCTTTCTCCTTCTCCACAAACTCGAGTCCACAATCTGTCAACTTCGTTAGCACTGCTCCGCTACTCAAAGACACCAAATTCTACAAGCGTTCTCTCGTTGAAGACATCGAGCCTACTCTCCGTCTTGATCTCGCACCTGGACTCAGCTTCCTCTCTCGCCGGACAGTCCTCTCTTCTCTACTGCAAGGGTCAATGGTTGTTGAACCTTTCATGCCTCAGACCAAATTTTACGGCCCAATATTTGCTTGCGCGTTGTGCGGCGAGCAGCGAAAAGCGGAGCCATATGTGCGAAAACACCGATTTAGGACTTCGGAAGAGGAAAGTGCTCAGCGATACCCTCTATGCGACTACTGTCTGGGCCGAACACGAGCAGCGGGCGATTTCGTCGGCTTCCTGAGAATGGTGCGTGATGGACATTGGCGCGCTGAAAACGAGGACGAACAAAAGGGCGCTTGGGAAGAAGCAGTGAGGTTAAGAGAGCGCATGTTCTGGGCGAGACAAGGTGGCGGTGTTATTCCTAGCTTGGTGAAGCAGGGCACACCTTCGAACTCGAATCTGAAGAGCGCGAGGCAGAGCCTGGAAAGTATTCCCGAGCAGGAAAGCCCTGCGAGAAAAGCTTCGCAGGCTGTACAGGCCGTGCAGGCGGAGACAGTTCAAGAACCCGTGCAAGTCACGGAACGCGAGCTAAATACCACAGAGGATGATAAGAAGCCTGGGCCAGACGAGAAGTTGCTAGACGTGCTTAAGAGTCATCGTCAGTCTATGAGTCTTGGCGGAAACCTGGTGCAACCTCCTACTGAAACACCAGCAGAGACAGTGCTTCCGGACGTGGTGGAGCCACAAGAGATACCTTCAGCTGTCTCAGGCAGTGAAGAAGTGGAGGTGCAGGAACCGGCCAATGAAACCGCTGTCGTCGCACCTGTGCTTGAAGTGGAGACGCACGAGTCTGTCTCGACGAAAGCGCAGGACATCACCATTCGCCCGCAACCAGTAGTGGAAGGGAAAGGGCCAAAGCTCGTCACAGAGGAAACTGCGGTCGCCGTGTCTGAGTCCAAATCAGCGCAATCTGCACTTCCTGAGGAGCCTGAAGCCGTTGAAACCAACACCGTCACAGGAGCAGCTACGTCTGAGCAACCTGGCAGCACAAAGGATGCAACCATTGAGCCTGTGACAGCGATCCAGGAAGACAGCACAGTTGTGGTCGACGAAGAACCCGCTGAAGACGCGCCAGTGCCTGTCGAGGAGACTTCGGCTGAGCCAGCGAAGGTCGACGAAGAACCTGCCAATGACGTGAAGATCCCTATCGAGGAGGTTTCGGCTCAGCCTGTCACGGCCGACGAAGAAAAAGCCCAAGATCCGCCAGTCCCTGTTGAGGAGACTCTGGCTCCGTCAGCCACTGTCGACACTCCGTCAACACCCGTCGAAGCTCCTTCCACGCCCGTTGAAAGTCCATCAACACTTCAAGCCCCTAGTCGACCTACAGAGCGCAGGGGATCATCTGTGCTTGCACGCGTGCGAGCAATGGAGTCACCAAAGCCACCGGGAAGCTTCGACTGAAATAACGGAAATTGAGTCAGGAAGACACTTCGCATTTACAGCTTCTTCTCCGCCGTGATCCATGACACAAAAGTCGGCCTCTCCATTGCATCTGACTTCCAGAGTCACTTGATAAATGCACATGATTAGAAAGAGGAACCCATGCAACGCCCGCAGCTCGAACTTTACGGGCCCGACGAATGGGTTGAGCGCGAAGGCATCGCATGGCAGGACGAGGCTTGAACAAAACACAGTATAGGGCCGGTGGATAATGTATTAGTAGCAGCATAGTTTGGTGAGCGCTCCATGGGCGAGTGACGGTCACGAGTTGTATAAAACCTATTGACCAGCATAACAAATATCGCTCTGCGTGAATATACGATTGCCTGTCTGCGCGTGCATTCTTACACAAGAAGTCGGATGTAGGATCGTTCTGGGCAAAACCACCTGACACTCTCTCTCTGGATAAAGAGTATGTTGGCGAGGCTTATCCTTGCATCCTTGCATGTCGTTGGCATCGAAACGGTTTTTCCCCAGATGAACACCCCGCGCGCCCAGAGTTTGTGTCGGTTCAAAGTCCTCGGCTACATGCTCGATGATGCAGGATTGTACACTTCTGTTCTGCTCTCGGGTCGTGCGTTTCGTCCCGTATGGTCGAACACTGCACATGTGAGCAGTAGAGTGGAATGGATAATTTGCGAACTATGTACGAGTTTAACGCTATGTCGAAATGTCAAGAAGCAGAAGCGTAGCAAGACCGGCGTGAGGAGAAGCCATCAGTCTCTCGTATAACGCAATCAGCGGTCGTCCTGCGGTCGACAATTCTATGCATGTAAATGCGTCAGACCCACCAAGCCACCCCAATAACGAAGTCTACATCGTGTTTTGCCTAAAATCATTCGCCAGTAAATTGAGTCAGGCTTGACGTGCTTTAATTTAGGTAGTATAAAGAGCAGTGAGCCGGCGAATGGAGTTTCTGGAAGCATTGTAGCATTTGCTCGAGCAACGATCAGATCTACGAGCATGTTCTGGCGCAACGCCGTTCTTCCACTGCTAGCCACTGCTTCGGCGGTGGTTGGACTCCCTCCCAAATACGGCCATACCAACACCACTCTCACGGACTACACTAACCCTATGATCCCGGGTTACCGACCGGATCCCAGTTGCATCGCAGTCGACGGCTTTTTCTACTGCATCTCATCGACGTTCAACAACTTCCCTGGTCTGCCCATCTACGCTAGCAGGGACTTGCAGAACTGGCGCCATGTCAGCAACGTTGTCTACAGCGAAGAGCAGATCCCCGAGTACGACAAAACTGTGGGGATGCAGAGAGGCATCTACGCGCCGACACTCAGACACCATGACGGCACTTTCTATGTCATCGTCACTTTCATGCCACTTTCGGAAGAGGAGCCCTTCCACTTGATCTTCAATACTACGGATCCGAAGGTGCCGGAGTCGTGGAGCATTGAGCCAGTTAGGTGGATCAATGAGGATATTGGATCTTTCGACCCTGATCTTTTCTGGGACGATGATGGCCAAGCATACGTGACTTGCCACGTCTTTGATATCGTGGGCGACAATATTTACCCGATCGACGTGACCACTGGCGAGTACGGACCCAACACCAACCTTTGGAACGGCACTGGAGGCGTCTGGCCCGAAGGTCCTCACATGTACCGCAAGGACGACTACTACTACATCGTGCTCGCTGAGGGAGGCACGAGCTTCGACCACATGGTCACTATCGCACGCTCAAAGGAGCTACTTGGACCATACGAGGCGTACGAGAACAACCCGATCCAGACGAACGCGAACACCACGCAGTACTTCCAGTCCGTCGGCCATGCAGACTTCTTCCAGGACTTCTCGGGCAATTGGTGGGGTATCGCTCTGTCCATCCGTCAAGGACCGCCGGGCAACACTGATTCTTACCCAATGGGCCGTGAGACAGTGCTATACCCCGTCACCTGGCCGGAGAACGGCTGGCCTCAAGCTGAGCCTGTGCGTGGAAACATGCGTGGGCCTCTTCCGCCACAGTCTAGAGACGTGCCTGGCGAAGGACCATGGGTGGAAGATGGCGACGACTACGGTTTCGAGGGCGACTCTCTGCCGTTGCACTTCATGCACTTCCGCTTCCCTCCTGAGGGCATGTACTCCATTTCTGAAGATGGTCTCGTTGTCAACCCGTCATATTACAACCTCACCGGCGACGAGACCTTTGTGCCATCTGAGCGCCTGTCGTACGTAGGCCGTCGTCAGACCGACACATACTTTACGTACTATGTCGACATCGAGTACGATCCCGAGACGGAAGGCGAAGAAGCAGGCGTCACGCTGTTCGCGAACCAGTGGCAGCACGCGAACCTCGGTCTCGTCCTGCTCGACGGAAAGCTTCAAGCACGACTTCGTAGCACTGCTTTCGGCGCAGACAACATCACCATCGACAGCGCGGGCTCCGAGACCATAGTGGACGTGCCAGAGGACTTGGTCGGAGAGACCATTCGTCTTCAGATCCAGGCAGCCTCGGACACCGAGTTTGAGTTCTCCTTCGGCGCTGCATGCGAGGACGATGATCTCGAGCTTGTGGGAACTATCTCTGGTGCGCTCACTAGTGGCGCGAATGCGCAGTTTACAGGCAAGTTTGGAATCCATCAAGAGTGTCCAATTCTTTCGTAGCAAACAAGCTGACTGTTCGCAGGAACCACTGTAGGCATCTTCGTAACCGCCAACGGAGGCGAAGGCTCCACACCCGCGACTTTCAGCCGCTGGGTCTATGAAGGGCAAGGGCAGAAGATCGACTTCAACGAGACGGTGTACCCCACGGGGACTGATGCAAAGCGATGAGGTTGCTCATATGCCGTCGGGAAATGCTAGGCGTACAGTGGAAAGTGACTCACTCGCTTGCAGGTGAATAGGAGTGGAGTTCTTGGTCTTGGGTGGGTGGGCTCCTAGGCTGTAGAAGTCACAGTCAATCCGCACTTCCACACTCTCGCCTTTCCGAGTCTTCTGCATTTGTAATTCGGGACACTCAAGTGCCAAATGAAGCTCAGATGGCCGTTCTCAATACCAATTCTACCTCTTTCGCGGCCGAGAGATGTATGTCGGCAGGATTATGTCCAAGAGAACACCAGACACCGATGACACTTGTGATCGTAACGCTAGGACTGTGTTGCACGAGCACCAGTAGCGCCTGTAGAGTGGACGCCATCATCGGGTGTTGCAGGGTGCGCTGTGCCATGCTGTTTGGCAGGGCTGTTGGGGAGACAGCAAACTCTGGGCAAGACGATCCCTCCAGCAGTCGCATGAGGGACGGTATTAGGATGATGATGACCAGATCGGTCTTTGCTCCAATTACAAGCGAGAAAAGGTGATGATAGAGGTTGAAAGACCACAGTTGACCCGGATGCCGCGCCGGTAGAGTCTCCTTGGTCGTGAGCGGACTTGGCGAGATGGAGAAACGTCTGCGAAATCCCACATGGATCTCCACCTCCACCACGGACTCCATGTTTTCGTTCCGAGTCTCCACGATTTGCGCACGCGACATGTGAGGGTTTCCAAGAGCACAAGAAGCATTAGTTATTGGCGGTGACAATGAAGTCGTCGACCCTAGGGTCTTTCTTCTGCAGGTAGGATGTCGATCTGCAGCGATGATGTCGACTTCTCCTTCCTTCCTCCTCGATGAAGAACCCGACATTGACTCAAGGACAAAGCATCGCTTGCCTGTGCTTTGCTGCTTGGCTTAAAACCAAGGCTCTCCATAACATAGCAAATGGTGCTTGGAGTTCTCCTGTTCAGGGCTATTTCGCACAGCGTAGATGACACGCGTGATACGAGCGACAGGTCAAAACATCGCCTGTAATTCAGCCCTGCGCAGAAATCCACAAAGCTCATTTCAGGCTCCTCGAGACACCCTGCGGCTGCACCACGGGCACCTATAAGCCAAGCCATTCACAGCATTGGCGAACGCTATAATTGTCGCCCAGCGTCCATCAAGCCTATCTCCAAGAGACATGGGCGGTGCCCTCGTCACGACATGCATCGCGTCTCATGCGGATGATTGCGGAGACGAACAGTATCATGTTGCGGCCAATACTGCTGACCAAGGCTTCTGCAAACAATGGTCCCCACGAGACGGGAAGTCGGACACCGGGGCACCCGCAACGTTGGAGAACGGTCTCCGGGGGTTGAGTCTTCATAAAAGCTGTTGAAGTTGCTTTGGTCTGTAGGAGGGCAGTCCTTTTGTAATACTTTGTCTCGCAGTCGTTGCCTGGACTGTTGCAGAACTTCCATCATGGCTCGCCAATCCGACACCAACAACACTGCGATGGGGCCCGATGCTCCCTTGCCCACGGACGAGAAGATCAGGTCCGACGATCACAATGAGAATATTGTTGGCGATGAAGATTACATCAAGCGCAACCCAAGTGCAATCAACCCTCTGGAGGCCTTGGGTCTTGACGACTGGCGCGCCGTTGAAAAGAAGGTCGTGAGACGTCTTGACATGACTATTCTTCCAATGCTTTGGGTAAGTTGAACGCAAGAGTCGAGCAGGAAATCGCAAGCTGAACATGTTATCCAGGTTCTCTATCTCAGCAACTACCTCGACCGGACAAACATCGCGTGAGTATTCATCCAGACATAACAAATCGTACTGTAAGCTTATAGCTGTACTAGACAAGCTCGCTTGAACGATTTCGATCAAAACTTGGATCTTGGTCCTCAAGGATACAACACTGCCGTTGCCCTACTGACTGTTGGGTATATGATCGGACAACTACCATCCAACATGCTCCTGACAAGAGTTCGACCTGGTATCTACTTGTCTGGTTGTGCACTTATCTGGTCGATCGTGTCAGCCTGCACGGCTGCCGCCAACAACGAAACCTCACTGTTCGTAATTCGTTTCTTCCTAGGTCTCACCGAAGCGCCACTGTTCCCGGGAGCAGTATTCATCCTTTCGGCATGGTATACCAGAAAAGAGCTAGCACTGCGCATTACCATTCTTTACTCTGGACTTGTCCTTGGTCAAGCTTGCTCAGGGTTGATCGCTGCCGGTGTGTTCTATGGCCTGAGCAATGTCAACGGATTGTACGGCTGGCAATGGCTCTTCATCCTCGAAGCAGCGTCTGGCGCTGCAGTCGCCATCTTGGCTTTCTTCGTCATTCCGGATTTCCCATACTCCAAGACCGGAGCTGCGATGTGGTACATGACCGATGAGATGCGAGCTGTCGCTACTGCGCGCATGCAAGCTGACCGTGTCTCCGAGGCGGAGAGCGACAATGGTGTCATGTACGGTGTGAAGCTTTGCATCAAGGATTACAAGCTATACGTTTTCGTGAGTGTGACCGTTCCTGTTCTCCTTTGCGAGTATGGCTGACCCTTTCACAGTGCTTCTTCAATCTCTGCATGACCTCATCCTATGGATTCAACTTCTTCTTCCCAACGATCGTCAATGGCCTTGGTAAGTGATGACAGAACCTTACCCGAAGTGAAGTCTGAGACGACGTGCTGACTTACACTCTCTAGGATTTGGAGTTGAGCAGGACATGAGTCTCCCAGTCGAAGAGCGTGCGTCTAACCACGTCGCTCTGCTGATGACAGCGCCTCCCTACATCTTTGCCGCGTTCGTCAGTTTCGCTTTCGCGTGGAACTCCGACAGGATAAAGGATCGCTCTTTCCACATTATTCCTACGCTGTGCTTGTCAGTCGTCGGATTTGTGGTCACTGTCGCGACACTCAACAACGCCGCGCGATATTTTGCGGCGTTCTTGTTCACTCCCGGTTCTTTCTCTGCCAACCCACTGGTCTATACTTGGGCAGTCTCGACCATGAACACCACGCCAGAGAAAAGAGCTGCGGCCGGCGCAATCGTATGTTTATGAACTGTCTTAATTTTTGCCTCCAGTCGCTGACAGACTTCCTCCAGATCAACATGAGCGGCCACGTCGGCAACATTATCTCGCCATACTTCTTCGACGACAGCCAAGCTCCGCGGTACCTTGTGGCATTCATCATCATGATGGCGTTTGCTATTGTCACACTTCTCTGTGCACTCTTCACTCGATGGCGTCTAATCATTGAGAACAAAGCGCTCAAGCGCAAGGCTGACGAGACTGGAGGACGCTATGTCCCCTTCACTTTGTAGCATCGGTCAGTATCAGTTCGAATTGACAGGGATCGGAAAACACAGTCAGACGTCAGCGCCAGTCAATTGTTTCAGGAATGCGTGGATGCTGCCGCCTTGAGCTGGGGGATAGCCTTAGTAGCTTATAATGATGTGTATGATAAATCAATAAATTGTCAAATTTCGCCGGATTGGTGGCCGAGCATAGCAGAGGGGCCTTAGGATATGAAAATGTGAGGTCGCATGTAAGGAGAACTATCGTGGAAGCTTGTTACAAATGCGGTTATAAACAATACACGATCAGAAAACGCATGATGTAAGCGACCGGCCTTGAACTAAATCATCGACTGCGAGTCACAAATGTAGGCGAACTCGCGCATACAGATGATGAGGTGTTTACTCTGGTTAGAATTAGAGCAGAGGGGGAGCGATTGCATAGGCAGCGTTGCAACATCACGTACTGCCATACATTGTCAATTGCGTGCAACCGCAGCAGATGCGGGTCTGTGATGGTCGGGTTGGCGCTACTTCACAAATCAATAGAAAGTATTCCAGTATGCCTACAGCTGGAACTACTCCCATCGAGCATGAAAAGGCGAAATTACTCGCTCACAAGTGTCAATGTTCTCCTCGTACACATGATTTGCTGCTTTATTGTGGAGTGCCATTTCCTTCATACGTGCACATAGCTACGGAAGAAAGAAGAAGAATCGCCAAAGACAGTCCATGTCCATTCACAACCGCTAACCATTCCATCGTAAGCATGCTGGTATACGCCAAGTTCATAGCCGGAAATGTTTCGTGCGCGTGTTGCCAGTTTCCTGGGAAGAGCCAACAGGCACGGCCTGGTGAGCGTCCAAATCCGAGCTCCCTTGATGCCTGGAAGTCGCAAAATCAATCGGCCTGAAGTGCGGCTTGATGTAGATTGCCGGCGGAGAGAGCGCTCGGTCGGAGTCGCTTCGCAATGGTTTCGTTTAGAAACCGTGCACCTTCACGGTCGGGGCCTCAAGACCCAGACCTTCCTTCTTGTCCGTGAGGAACTCCTGAACATCCTTGCGCTGGTCGCCTTGGAGTTGGATGACCTCACCCATCTCGGAGTCGCTCACGATGGTGCCATTGCAAGCGAACTTCTTCTTGATTACCTTGAGGATCTTCTTCTGGTCGAACTTCTTGGGGAGGCCCTGGACAGTGGTCAAGGTCTTGCGACCGTTACGCTCTGTGGGTGTATGTCAGTGTGTGAGCGTGAGTATCACTTTCGAAGAGGATGACGTACGCTGGATACGGATGTGGATGTAGTTCTGAGACTGCTTTTCAGTGCCGCCGTCTTCATCCGCTTCGGCGAACGGGTCTGGAGTGTTGTGTTAGCTTGTTGTTCTTGCGCTTACTGCACAGCCCCATTTGAAGCGCGCTGTTGCCCCTCTCTTGTCACCACATGACCTCGCGCCGCACGTGCAGTGCCAGCACACCGGTATGCGAAGGCGCAAGGAGTTTCGCATGTTGACCAGCGAGAGCGCATGCGGCGGCGCAGAGGCAGAGGTGCCCTCGAGTCGGGCGGGTGACAACGTACCGAAAGACTTGAGGTTTTCGATTGGGCCGGACATAAAAGATGCGCTTCCTGGTTTCTCCTGGAGGGGTTGTTGTCTTATCGCTTGTTGGGTCTGTCCCGTGGTGTCGGTTTCAAGAAGGGGTTGTGGTGGTGGAGTGGAGAGTGGTTTGTTGGTTGTGTTGGTGGGTGGTGGTGGTGGAGGTTCGAGGGCTCAGAGTCAGGCTGAGAAGGTGAAGGTGGGGGGAAGGCGCGCTCTTGGCAAGGGCTTCAAGTGTGACATAATTGGTCCGACGGCCGTTCTCATTACATGTCAACCTCCACCAGCACAACACTGCCCTTCTTGACATTTCTGCGTGTAATGTACTCGTCTTTCGGTCAATGAACAGCCATCTTCAGGAGGCTTCGGGCAACTGATGCTGTTGTGCAAGTCGCACCCAAGGATTCAAGGTCGCCGGAAGATTGCGTACGGCGACATTATCGGAAGGGATGTGGAGACAACGAGGTCCACTACTTCACCCTTTTTTGTACACGTTACGTCCTCAGAAGAGAGAGGCATGCAAAGAGGCTTTTGTCTACAGTTGATGTCGGGGTCCATGCCATGGAAATATGTACTTCTCAAGGTGAACACTCATGAGGAGTATGCATAGCACGGCAAGTGAGAAGCTTGTTGAACATTAGGTTGTCTTTGGTGTCTATAAACCAACACCACATTTGCTTCCCGGAAGAGGATATGGTTCTGGCCACTGTTAAGATCCTCAGACTTCGGAAGTAGCAATACCCTTCTTATACCGCTCCTTCGCCCTTTGCGAGCTCTCGCCAAAGTCCACATGTGGCGCAGGGTAATCCAACTTTTGGAACTCTTCTGCACTCAACCGTTCGTGTGGCGCAAAGATGGCCTTTCCTTGTACGTCCTTCAACTCAGGCACCCACTTGCGAATGTAATCGCCATCAGGATCATGCTTCTCAGCCTGCACCACAGGATTGAAGATCGTGTAGCTCGGCTCCCAACCTTGCGTGTTGTTCGACAGGTCCCAATCAATCAGGTGCTCGGCAAAGTAGCGCTCTCCTCGGCGGTAGTCTATCAGTAAGTTGCCGGTGAGATACGAGGATGTGTTCATGCGTGCGCGGTTGTGCATGTACGCTTCGGAGTTGAGCTGGCGCATGCCTGCATCCACGAATGGAACGCCAGTCTTGCCTTCGTACCACTTCTTCCAGCCTTCCTCGTCGTCTTCCCACTCAACGTTGTCAAACTTCATGTTTTGAGGCAGATTCATGCTTGTATGAGGAGTGATGACTGTGACTTGGCGGTAGAACTCGCGGAACACGATCTCACGGACCCAAGCCGCCACGCCAACGTCGCCTTTGTCGAAGTGTTTGTTGTCATTGAATTTTTTAGTGATGGCAAGAACCTCTCGCACGCTGACGATACCAGAGGAGAAGTAGGGCGAAAGTCTGCTTGAGGGATCAAGAGCAGGTGCCGAGCGGTTGTCTGCGTAATCTGCGACTTTCTTATCCAGAAAGTCGTGCAGTCGCTTAATTCCAGCATCGTGTCCGGCCGGCCAGAGCTTACGAATGCGCTGTTGGTCTTCTTTGCTCGAGTACTGTTTGGTTTCGGGCAAGCCGGGGATTTTTGACTCGAAGAGGTCGCTGAATTCTTTGGCAGCGCTTTTGTCGTTCCCCTTTGGTGCTGGCACAAGGTCAAGTAGACTTGGGTCGTCCTTTGTTTCCGCAAGCCAAGCTTTGTGATAAGGAGTAAAGACCTTCATGGGACCGCCACTACCAGTTACGATAGTGCCAGGCGTGACGACCGTCTGGTCATGCAGGGCATCAAAAAAGAGGTCTTCCTCATCCTGGACCTTTTTAGCAAGCTTGATGTCCCGCCGCAGTTCGTCGACCTCATACTCGAGGTTTGCGTAGATGTGCGATATATCGTGGTCCTTGACAAATTGCAAGACCTTATCAACCTTCTGCCCTCGCTCCTCCGCCGTCACAACAGCGAGCGGAATATTCTTCTTTTGCAACGAAGTCTTGAGCTTCTCCAAACTATCCAGAATGAAATCTGTGCGCGGCGCGCTCGTCCCATGCCACTCCATATCCTTCGGCGAGAACAAATACATCGTGATCAAACTGCCAGAGCCCTCTTTTGCCTTCTCCGCAGCAGCATGTAGACCACGGTTATCCTCTTCTCTAATATCCTTGGAGCGGAACCAATGGAGGACATTGCGCGTGCTCTTGGGCTCTTTCCTGGTCTTCTCCAGAAGTTCGTCCAGTTGCTGCATAGGGGTATGCGCATCGATTTCTTTGGCTCGCTTTATGGTGGGATGCTTGAGATTGTCATCTTTGCCCTGGTGTACGGACTTCCCGTCTTCGTCTTTCACGCGCTTTGGCGACGGCTGCTTTACGTCTTCTGTGCTTTGCGAGCGTTCGTGCTTCATGTTTGCGGTGTATGTAGAGAAAGCGTAACAACGGGTACAATGTACAAATGGTCGGTACGATGCAGCTCGGAATGTGATGAGCAAGCTGCGCATAGAGAAAGGGTGTGTGGGATGGGAGGGTGTTGGGACGCTGCTCCCAATCAAGCATGCGATTCGCGACGATAAGGCCTTACCACAAACTTCAACCTACCTCAAGGCGCATTCGCGCGCGCGCGCACCTGGCTAGACTTCTACTGCGTCATGGACTCGATGGGTTTGTTGATCGGTAGGTTGTCGATCGCACAGATCTCTGATCGGATCTCGTTTGGCGCAGGCTAGGCCTCTAGCGTTGCGGAGGATTCCCAGCCATTAACGTCATTGACAAAGGACTTCTGGGAAGTGCATACCCCGTCGCGCTCAGTGCTTCGAAAACACAAAAGGAGGCGCGCGACAATCCAGTCTGATCGATCGAACGATTCTTCATGATGAGCCGTGGAAAGCCTGCGGACAAAACGCTGCCACGCTGATGGTGTATGGAGTCTCAGTGCGGAAGCTCAGAAGGGAACAACTTCAGGAAGAGGAACAAATCATGCAAGTAGACACAAAAATATCATTAATATTATAAACAAAAGTAATCAGCTAAAGCGAATAAACATCGTCAATAAGTAACATGACGCATCGCGTACAATTCGTGAAAGTGGTATCTTTGCGCAATCCAAGAAAGGCTCCGAAACACCAACCCAGTCCGTCCCGCGACTGAGCGAATAACTTCTGATTCTCATAGGCTCTGGATCAACAGACCTGGAGACCGGTGTGGCTGTCTGCTTAGCCAATGTCGCTTAGACGACATCATGGCCGTTGGTGGCAGCAGTGGTGGCAGTGGCAGTAGAAGCCTCGCGGTCAGTGACATTCTTCTTCTTGCCCTCGAATTGGAGGTCCTTCTCGTCGTAGTCGTGGATGTGCAGGCCGAGCCTGCCAGGGTCGATGTTGCGGTGGCCCCAGATGAGCAGAGCACCAAAGACAGGCTTGGCAAGAACATCGAGGATGCCATAGAAGATGGCCTCAGAGTCAGGCGAGATGTAGTTGCCACCCTCGCACAAACCCCAGGCGATGGGGTAAAGAGTCCACAGAAGCGCAGTCAGGGAACCGCACTGCATGAAAGTCTTGCCGATGTCCTGGCCCATCGCGTGAGCGTGCTTGCGAGCTTCCCAGACAAGCTGGTAAACGATGTAGAACAGAGCGGCGCAGCCAAAAGCGAAGTAGCCCCACTTGTAGCTGGTCCTGACGAGAGCGCCAGCGAGACCGGTGACAATCATGATCTCGTCAACGAGAATCGTGAAGAGAACGGACGGCCAGGGCATGCCGGCGGTGAGAAGCAGGTCGGTGAGCAGAAGAGGGGTGGTGATGACCCAGTCGATGTAGCGGACTTGGGAAGGTTAGTGTTTTATCGATGCCACCAATGTATGATTGCAACTCACCATAGAAGATCTCGCGGTAGAGACCAGCCACCTTCGGGTCGCTACGGACGAACTCGACAGCAATACCAGTCCATCCAAGGTTAGAAGCCATGGAGAAGTAAGCAATCGCGGCAACCATGGTGATGGAGGCGGTGATGTAGTGGAAGATGCGGTGTTGGCGGGGCTTGGTGGTCGCGAGTCCAATGAAGGCCAATGTTGCCGCGATCATGATAGCGCACACAGTCCAGTACCAGTCTGAACCGCGAACGGTGATTGCGATTTGCGCCGAGGCATTGTTGACGGCATCGTCTGTGGGTGGTGTTAGGAGCGTGTCTGTAAATCACGTGGATGGAAGGCAACGAAACGTACCGTTGACTTGAAGTGCTCGGTTACCCATGTCGTCGAATGTCTTGATTCAAAGATCTAGACGTGTAACTTCGAATCGTATGGTATGTGAGAGGACAAGAGCAGGGATACTTCGAGGCGCCACGAGAGTATATAGCACATTACTGCGCAGCACCAGCGCACCGTGCATGATGCATTCTGTTTGAAAGCATGCTTCATGTATGACGTCTAGCCCATGCCGGTCCTATCCTGTAGCCCGACCAGAAAGGGTGGTGGCCATCAGTCATCGAAGAGGCTCGTGATCAAGGCAATACTAGCCTTCCGGTATCGTCGCCGCCGGATCTGACGGCTATTCCTTAGCGCTTGCCCTCAGGGTCGACATCCGGTCACACCAGCCAGCACCCATTGGAGCAGCTGGCCGACGACGATTCGCTGGAGGAGAAAGCTTCGATGTCTCACAAGCCCATGCAATGCAAGCAGCTTGAGCTTAGAAGCAAGAGCTCCTGCTTACAGACCACGATCATCGTCGTGCACACGAACACGTCGCGATAAGCAGTATGTGCTTGCTGTGATTGCCGATCAAACGCTCCCACTGCCTCCCTAGAGGATGCACAGCAAGAGAAATGCAGGTCGTCATAAGGCGGCCTAGTGGGAAGCGGTGGCGCTAACCAAGCACCCTATGGAAGGCTTGTCTGCACCGCACACTCCTGCGGCCCGTGAGTGTCGTAGTGTTTACATCTGGGCTCGAGATCTCAGATGAGATGCTGATCTCTGCTCGCGATGAAACAGAGTAGCCTTACGAGCTCTAGCTTATGCCTCTGAAGGGAGCGCCGCGGGCCAGACCGTAGAGGTGTCGCTGTAAGGCTAGTCGTAGAGCTTAAAGAGGTGGAGGCAACTCTTTTTTCACAAGCTCGGTGCTATCGGTATGCTTTGGGAAGTTTAAACGACATCATAACATCGCCTGAGAATCGTAAGAAAACACCACCGCAGCATCCTCGCTCGCCTCGCTGTCCTGCCGCGATCGCCCATGCGAAATCAACAACTCCTAGCCGTCTCTCAACCTTAACCACATGCTTTAACCCATCCCTCAACACATGCCGTAAATTGTAAATTGTAAATTGCCATGTCCCAATCCACGTCATAACACAATCATCTAGCAACACAACCAACCACAAACGCCCAACGGCTACGGCTGTACCTCCGCCGGAAGCACACCGAGGAGAAGCTGCATACCCTTCTCTGGTGCCACGACGTCTCTCACGCACAGAGCACGTCGTGCAAGACAGAGACATCTCCGCACTTCATCCCAGCCGTTCTCCAGTTCGTGATGGCAAGCAACGGCTTCTCTGCGGGTCTCACCTTTTGCCACCTCACATAAAGCTCAGCATGTGCAGAGTAAGTCAGTCACAGAACCTACCAAACTCTGACTCCACGAGCGACCGCACCCGCCCGAAGCCGTAAGTGGTAAGTGACGGAGTGAGGCTCCGTCATCGTGAAGAGACCAGGCGATCCAGAGCAATTTTGTGGCGGAAAAGAAGCACTGACAGTTCACGTATTTTGATTACATACTTCATGCGCAGGTGACCGGTCGAGACTTTTGCCATCGAGCGTGCGGGATCGTCGTCGTCGCGTGGTGCAAGGTGCGTCTGATAAGATGAGCTCTGCTAACGATATGATATGATATGATAGCCGCCTCGTAGACGATTTGCGTTATTGCATGCAGGCTGACTGCATGCGAACAGCGCATGTTATATGAGTGTGTCTCACTATACATGTAGTGTTGGTTGGCATTGTCAAGACGAGATGCGGGGTTTTCGAATAATGTTGGAACGGCGTCTATGTTCATGCATGCCATGCAATGTCATGCAATGTCAAGCAAACACCAAGCTTGTTTCCAAGTTATGTTACATATTATGCAGGAGCCAGGGTATAGCTCACTGCCCGGTTTCAATCATTGACATGCAACCACTGAGCAATTTCCCTGGTAGTCGCAGCAGACGCCTTCGAGGAGGCTCGATTGATCATCTTCGATTGCTACCTGTGTGTAGACAATAGTATGAACAGAGTCCGGTCATTACTTTCAGTGCCATGTCGTGCCGTCTAGTTCTGGCGCGCCCAGAATCCATCATCATCAAGACTCTCTACACATTAAGCCAGAGCATCGCGCCAAACACCCACGGCACAGCCAGAACCATAGCAATGATGAAGATCCAGCTCTTCGAATCATCAAGCCAGAAAGGCTTGTCGATCGTATCGAGCCTTTGATCCCTCACCTTGCGCTCCTCATTCCCCCAAGGTCTCTGCAAGCCCAGATCCTCCAGAATCTGCTCCGCGACAAGGCGACCACCGGCCAAGACGATAGGAACGCCAGTGCCAGGATGCGCGCTCGCGCCCACCATGTACAAGCCCTGCACGTCCTTGCCTTTGCCGCGTGCCGTGTCGATCACAACGGATGCCACGCGCTCAGCCACACCGCCGCCGAGCTTGCCATCGATCCAGTGCGGTTTGCGGGCGCGGGTGGAAGGGCGAAAGGACAGCACGTTGAAGAAGCTGTGGGAGAGGCCGAGGATGGCGCCTTTGTCGAGGTTGAAGCGGTCGCGCCACGACATGGGGTCGTTGGTGAGTTCGTGCTTGATGAGCGGGGCGAGGTCGACGCCGGTGCGTGCTTGTATGGTGCGCAGGATCGTTTTGCGCGCGAGGGCGATCATGGCGGGCCAGTCTTGGGTTGAGGAGGGGGAGATGCCGGTTTGGCCTGAGGGAGAGGCGGAGGCAATGGATGGGCCATTGGTGTTTTGAGGTACGGTTGTGCCGTTGTGAGATTCGACCAGGTGACCGACAGGGACGAGGACGACTACGCTGTCTCCTGTGGCCGGAGCAGCGGTGGGGTCGATGCGACTGGGGACATTGACGTAGAAACTGGGCTCGTCGGGAATGAGCTGCTTCTTGAAAATGCTGTCAAAAGACTCGCGGTAGTCGTCTGCCAGGAAGATGTTGTGTGGCTGCAGAGCAGGGACCTTCTCCGAAAGCGCCCAGTAAAAGCTGATACTTGAGCAAGACCCAGGTCGTTGTGAGAGCGAGTCTGCGTACGATGTTTTGGGCAGCAGCTCGTTGTAGGCGTACACCAGATCCGAGTTGTTCACGACGATGTCCGCCTCCAGGACCTCGCCGTTTTCCAGTCTCACACCCTTTGCTCTTGCACCCTCTTGATCCAGCAGGATAGCCTCGACACCAGTCCCTAACCTATACTCCACGCCAAATCTCTTGCCAATCTCCACCAATGCCTCCACGACACGATGGAAACCGCCAACAGGGTACCAGACACCCTCCGCCAACTCCGTATATTGCAGCAGTGAGTACGTGCCCGGCGCATCAAACGGGCTCATACCCATGTACATGCTGCCAAAAGTGAACACGCGCCTCAAGCGCTCGGTCCAGAAGTACTTGCTAGCGCGCGTCCAGATCGACTCGAACGGATGCAGCGAGAGCAAGTGCTGCAAGAAAGACCAGCGCAGCATGCTCGCCAGCGTCTCGAAGTTCCTGAGCAGCACGTGCGACACGGACAGCTCGTAGTGCTTGTGGCTCTCCTGCAAGAAGGCCAGGTAGCGCTCGTAGCCGTCTTTGCCCTCCCACTTTTCAATCTCGGCCTTCATTGTTGTGAGGTCTGAGCTGAGCAGGACGCGCTCGCCGTCGCCGAACCAGATGTTGTAGTTGGGGTCGCATTTGAGCAGTTCTACGCCTTCGGCTTCGAGGCTAGTGCCGAGCTCTTGGAAGGTCAGGTGAAAGAGGCGCGGGAGTAGGAGGAGTGAAGGGCCTTGGTCGAAGCGGTAGCCCTCGTGGTGAATGAGACTGCAGCGGCCGCCGGTAAAGGCATTCTTCTCCAGCACCGTCACTTGGAAGCCTGCTTTCGCGAGGCGGGCAGCAGTTGAGACGCCGCCAACGCCGGCACCTAGAGGGATTGTTAGTGCGGTGAGAGAGGGAGTTGTAGACAATTGGACATACCAATCACGATGGCAGTCTTCTGCTTGGGCTTTTCCGACATGTTGATGGTGGTGGGATGTAGTGGGAAGGGAGCATGTTTGTCCTGGTTGTTTGGTGGGACAAACGTCGATCGACTTTCACATGCAAGCCTAGTGCCACGACAGTGAGCTAATCTGAGGCGCTCGAGCCATTCACGTGCATTGATGCTTCATCTCGCCTTCCTATTGGCTAGAATCAGATCTCATCGAGGTGCCTCGGAGCTTTCAGATCGACATCGACATCTGCTGCTGTAGTTCTCAACAAACATCGCCTTTTTGCTTCCACATTTGCAGTGCGCAACAAGAGCAACAAGAAGGCATATAGCATCCGTTCTCTTCCATTGACATGAAAGAAGCTCAAAATCATGACGCTTAACAAGTGCTCAACATGAGCCCTCCACTAACCCTGAATGTCATGTGAGTCGCTCGGCACTCTCAGCGTACGCGTCGGAAAGAGAAGCAAAGATAGTAAGAGATGTCTCTCCATGCCGGTCTTTCCTCAAACCACCTGTCAGTCTGTTCCCAGGTTTCCAGCTCGTATTGGTCCTCCAATCCCTCTTGAACCATGGCCCACAGCTTCTTCCAACTGTCCAGATCGTGAGAGAAAGGTGTCAAGCCTTGAATGCTAGCACGCTCAGGCGCACCCGTTCTATCTCGGTACGCCACAATACGACCCACCACCATGGAACCTAGCCTCGACTGAAGCAGACCAACCAGACGCCTCGCCACCTCAAGCTGCTGCTCCCACGTAAAGTGGTGGAACACAAGCGCTGCGTACACGATGTCTACACTTCCCGCGAGGGTAGCGACAAGCTTCGACTGCCCATCCAAAAGATCCGACTCGATAACCTCTACTTTCAACGTGGACCGATCCTGGAAGAGTTGGTAGCCAAGCTCGACGAATCCAGTGTGGAGGTCGGATGCGTAGATATTTTCAGGAGGAGCTCCATCATGGATCTGGCAAACAATTATTAGCAGGTATCAAACATCAATTGCCGAAGGATATTCACACCAGCTTGCGAATCTCTTGCCCGAAGCCGCAGCCGACATCCACAAACTTGTGACCTCTCTTGACACGCTCGAGAATCTCCGAATAGCATGGCAGCAACGAGATCTTCATCTCAAGAAACGCAAAGCTTCCAACACAGACGTAGGGATACTGCAGAGATGTCAGAGATGGCACTGTCTGTCTCGGCTTGCAGTATACTCACAATGGCGAAGGCGCGATCCCTCTTTGGCAACTGTCAGCATGGAGTCTTCTGGGGTCAATTCGCGAGCGGAAGTAACAATTCGTTGACATGTGCAAGCATCTTGTCTTCTGAGATGTGGCTGTAGTCTTGCAATATGGTTTTCATGGGCTCCCTGATTTCGGTCAATGGTGCTTCATAGATTGCAGCGGGATTGAAGCCACGATCGAGAGCGGCTTTCAACCGAGGGTCGTCGCTCATTGTGGCCATTGTTTCAACAAACTTGGTAGAGATGTAGGCCGCGTAAGGCGGCTGTAACGGTAGAGTCGATAAGATGTCTTGCGGTGGCAATAATGAGACGAGCCAGTTCTGTCTCGAGGACCATCCTAGAGTATCATCAGTGGGATCGCAGACATGCATCTCTGGCCGATGGTACACGGTGGAGTCGGTCGATGCGAGCATCCGCGAGCTCAAGTCCCTCATTGTCGGAATCTTTCGGAAGGGAGTATTGGTCGTGCGCATGAATGATGTGCGAGGCTCGATGTTGCTCAGAAGATGCAGTATCTCGAGCATGGCCTTGCATACTTCGGCGTGCAGCATAACCACCCCCGCTAAGATCTTGAGCAACCAAGCTCCTGAACACGAACTCACAGCAGGAAACTTGCATCGTGGAACGAGGGGTCAGTGAAGTTCCACCGACCTGTCGTGACGACCTGACAGCCTGTTGTAGCATGCTCCATGTAATTGCCCGTTGCAACATCACCATCCGGCCGCGCAGAACGGCTACTACCAAATGATGCCAAGACCCAAATGCCTTACGGGACGAGAAGTATCTCCTGCACACGCCGCGATGAGCTCCAATAACTCGGTAAGTCCTCGAGAATTGGGGACTTGCTATGCTCTACATATCCCACCGTGCTTTGAACTCTTCCACCGGTCCCTTGTAATCCGCAGCTCCGTACGGTTCCCACAATTCCTTCCACCATGTTGTCTTGCGCCTCGACCTCAAGCCCATATCCGCCAGCGGTATGTCGAAGTAAGGCAGGATATCGTACGCAGTATCCATGAATTGGGAAGCGTGGGAGTATGGGTACCGGAGCCTGTTCCACCGACTCCATAGCACAGCTTGTTCCATCGCAGATTCGCTGGTGAAGTTAGGAATGGTCTTGTGGTGCAAGAATGCTATAGACCAGAGAGCTTGGATCTCGGCCAATGCTGCTGTTGGAAGAGTGCTGAAAAGGCCGGTGAATGCTAGCGTTCGCACGCTGTCTTCACAGACTTGGTTCAAAGGTGCGATGGTTCGGTGCAGGCACCAAGGAGTGTAAGACTCTCCGTCGTCGTCTGCGTTTGTGCAGTAAGCGTTGTGGTGAGCTCTCGATGGACCAGCTGGAGCGGAGCGGAGGTCCGGTATCCTGTGTAGAACCTCCTTGTCCATTTGCCTACGCAGACGCGCCCAGACCTCGCTGTCGAGTGGCTCGCTGCCTAGTTTCTTCGGCAGTCCCATGGCAGCATAGTCCACACCATGGAAGAGGATCGGCCTTGCCCACTTCCAGCCTCCGCAATGTACTATGGCATCGGTTTGCAGACAGCTTCCGTCAGTGAATCGAAGACGATTGTCTTTGACTGATTCGACGCTCTTTCTCACGATGGAGATTTGGCCGGAGTCGATGAGGGCATAGAAGTCGGAATCGTAGTTCAGAGTTCCCGCCGAGCTGCCTTGCCACTGGAATATGGAAGAGCATCAGAAGCTTGTAACTCTGCGCAGCCATTGACCTCCAACTCGGAAATTGCACTCACTCGTAGTCTGGCTTCGCCTTTGCTGTTACGTCAGACCGCTCGATCCCAGATGATGCTGAGATAGAGTCTCCCAGCGCTCGCCAGAAGCGTCTGACCAACCATGGCCCAAGCTTCGTCCTGTGCAGCAGCCACCTTGGCCACGTGAAGCCGTCGCCGTCTCCAAAGATACATGGTGAAAACCAGCTGAATACGCGCGTAGTCGCCAACGTCTCAACGACTAGATCCCGTCTCATGAACCGAGTGGAAGCAGCAGTCATCCATGCAATGCCGTTACCGGGGCGTGGCACCACCCAATGGACTTTCTTGCCTGCAAGGCAACTCCAGTATACCGCGTCATGTCCAGACTTCGAACCACCAATGACGGTCACTGTGCGCGTCGAGGAACAGTGCAAGAATTTCGACTTTGTAGGATCTGACAGATCTTGATAGCCGATTATATCGCCGAGAAATGCATCGCTCCCAGCAATGTCCGTCGTTCGCGGTGTTGATGTAAGCCCTGTTGCCACAACTAGCTTCTTACACCGCACAATGTACTCCCGACAGTGATCGTCATCGACCTCGTACGATATTGTTCGAAGCGACCAACCTTCTTCACTGCCAGCGGGTATGGGTGTGGCAGACAAGACTTTGACTCCAAATCGGGTTCTTCGCAACAAGTCGAACTTCTCCGTGACGCATTGCAAGTACTGTTGCACTTTGTGTCCGGGGATATGTGCGCTAGGCAATACACCGAACTTCTCAGCACTGAAGGAGTAGAAAGAATACTCCAGAGAGCCGAGCGTGTTCTGCGTCTTCAGCAATGGAGATGTTCTTGAGACAGCCCAGGTGCCGCCGATGCTGAAATGCTGTTTCCTCAAACAATCGGGTTCGGTCAGCTTCTTTGGTTTACTCACTCAAGAACAGTGCACTACGATCAGTTTGGAAAACATGCTATAGCCAATGAATGACCGACGTACCGAATCGAGTATCACAAACGTTCGGTCAGGATACAGGTCTTGATATGTTTTGGCTATGGCGATGCCTTGCCATCCTACAAATAAAGTTAATCTCTTTTTTCACAGGCTGCGAACCTAAGAATCGATCAACAAGAAGAGTGAGCTGCTCACCTGCCCCTACTATGACCAAGTCCCACGCCACCACTCCGGTATCATTGCAGTTTATCAACGGCAGACTCATTTGAGGAGGCGCAATTTACCCTGTGAGGTTGAACATGGAATTAGCGTCAAAAGTGGACAAATAGGCGGAGAAGGGAACAAGCGCTCCGAAAGGGTCAAGCCTGTGTACCACTGTGCACTGCATGGGACGATTGAGAGCTATGGCTTGTCCTATCCACCGATAGAAAACTCGCGACATCGATAGCCGCCGTTAATGCGGATTACCGGGCTACCTTACACTACCAGAGGTCACCATTGAGAAGTGTGCGGAGTTCCTGTGCTACAAGTCTGAACATCTTTACTTCATTCAGAGCATCCTTGGTGCAGCCAGCATTAAGCGTTGCGCAAGCGCCCATTTCACCTCCTGCATTACAGATTGATGCAAATGTAACAACGTGATACGAAAACCTTGGCCACTGCATGCACTATCAACTCTAGCTCCGCAGATCAATCGAAGCTGTACCTATTGGCCTGCTCACCCCAAAAGGTCATGAGCTCTGACATCAGAGGTCGGGTGTTGGGATCGTCGGCCATGCAAGCTGACACCGTGCTCTTCCACGAAATCGGAATATCGCTTGTCTGCTGTGTCCATCGGATGCTCTGAGTAGAATAGTCTGTAACACCATGCTGACGTTCAAGGCCGACTTGCTCCAGGATGACCCACATCGTACGACCCAAGCTGTATACCTCTGCGAGCTCACAGGCCATGGGAAATTCCTTGTTCCAGGCTGGGAACACGTTCCAGTACGGCATGACGGCCTGATTCATTCTTTCCGGACCTGCATATCTTTCGTACACCAATTTTGGTCGTCCAATGGTTTCCTCGTCACTCTGTCGCACATCAAGCGTACCGTCCGCCTCGGGAGCCAGTACAAAGGGGTTTGCACCACATTGCTCCCAATCAATCACTACCACGTTCAGCTGATCGTCCAGCAAGATATTGGGTGGCTTGAGATCCTGATGCCAGTTCCGCGCGACATGATGCACGTGATGCATTGCACTACAAAGTTGTAAGCACCATCGCGCCTTCAAGCCGGGAGGGAAACGTTGTCCGTCTTGCACACTTCGATCAAGAAGATCTGCAAGCGAACCTTTCGCGTACCAGTTGTACAGGCTACCGCAAATTAGACGGACCGGCGTTTCGTTTGCTCGTTGCAGGGTTGACACGTACACGAGGCGATGAGCCGGTGGCATGATGTGAGGGTGAGCGGGAATGATGCGATTGACCATCTCAATCTCGCGGTAGCAGGCGGCGATCTCTGATCGGCACCTTTGCACTCCGTGTACGAGAAAGTGGTAGAACGTGAACCCCTTGTAGACTTTCAGGTCATTGGGAGAAGCAGCGATCGCGACCTTGGAACTCGTCATGCGCCAGCTTGCGAGGGGCTCCCTGTAGACAATGTCTTCAAAAGGCAGCAATTGGTTCGACGGCGTGCTGTTGTCATTGGATTCGTCCTGGGCAAAGAAGCCGTGTTGTCTCTTCAACAAAGAGCAAAATCGCTCGTAAGAGGACATGTCATGCTGGTGGTGGGAGGTCAATTCTCCATTCTCCGTTCGAAGTAGGATGACCGAACAAGGCCGTAAATTCGTAGCCGTGAAGCGCCTTTCGCGCTCAGCCGCTTTGATAGCATCGGAAATAGACTGCTTGGCTTGAAGCCGCTTGCCGTCTCTGTCGTGATTCGAAACGTCCGTCGCGACAGCGGCAAGGATGAGTGCTTCGAAGTTGCCAAGCTGAGCATTTGCGGTGTTGATTTGTGCAACGACCTTATGTTGTCTGTTGCTAAGAAATGCCAACACAAATTGACCAGTGTAGTTCAAATTGATGGATTGTGTGACCCAGGCCATAGTGAAGACGTATTGGACGGCAGTTGCTGCTTGACATGCGGAAAAGTAACGTAGGTAGAGTGATCGACTCCGTTGCAGACTCAATGTGTAATGAGGGAGAGTTCTTGCAATGAAATTACGCCTAGATCAACCTCAAAGTTCTACCTGAGCGTGACCCAGAACACACTGTATCACGTCCAACCGACAACGTCATTCAGCTGTGCCTCTTTTGGGCAGCTTCGAGCATCGAGTATGCATTGATCTCGTTGTGACACGCTCATCCGGACTCCCGCAAAAGACTGTAACATTGCACCACTCGTCGTAGCTACTCGATGCTGCACGAAATGATCTACACTTCTCTGCCGAGAACAAACAGCACCCTTCCTCCACGGAACTCAACCTTTCGGACATCCAGTCTAGGTGACAATGTCGCAAAGAGTTCCTGCCACTCTTTGCGTGTCCAGAACACACGCCCCAAGATCGATAGCATATGCAGATTCAGGGCCGTACATTGCGGCGACAGATATCCTTCGTTCTCATCAGGACTCATCCAGTCCACAATCAACAGGGTTGAGCTTGGGCCCATTGCGGCTGAGATATGAGAAAGTATCTCAATGCATTTGCTGGTTGACTTTGTCAGCGTTCACGAGTTTGATTGTAGCTGCTTCGGCTTGCATACCCGCGTTGGTGATCTAGCAACACCTGACTGAGTAGGTAGATCTCGGCTCCACGAATGGTTTGCGGAGCGCAAAAATCATGTTTCTGCCATTGGATTCTCTCCGTTACATGTTGTTCCATAGACTCGAGGTCCAATATTTTCAGATCGCAGTAGAAGTCTTGTACCACGAATTCCAGTTCTGGGAATCTGCGTGCGAGTCGGATGCTGTTCTGGCCACGCCCACCTCCCACGTCGACAACCTTGGAGTGGGAGGGCAGGCTGGAGAAGTCGTAGAGCTCTTCGACCTGTACCCCGTACGTTGCGTTGGTAAGGCTGGCTGCCATGGCTATGTCAAAACGCGAGCCACGGTGCCGGTCTGTTGCCGAATACCACTCGTAGAGTGGTTTGTCAGCTGTTCAAACAGAAGTAGGGCGTGCATCAGCGTCCGACATTCTGGTATGATCGCGGAATTCATCCTTACTTTGGAAAGCAAGACCGAAGGCTTGTCGTGCAGGTTGCTCGGATACCTGCCAGTTGTTGTCCCGCAAGCTTTGAGGAAGGTATGCTGCAGCTCTGTAGCTCTCATCGACTCTTGAGGCGTAGAGTCAGAAACAATGTCTGGTAAATCACTCTCGCAGTATCGTTGGAGTAGCTTACCGGAAAAGTACCCATGCCGCATAGCCTTCGTCCAGAAGTTGCAGCGAGTTGGCGTTGTGAAGGTAGTGTCCAGGAGCAGGCTCCTCAAAAATGTGAGCTTGGACACATTGAGACAGTGCGATTTCTGCATGGACGGTGAGCGCGATTCATGACAGTTATGGACAAGACCACGATTGGCGGTATTGACTTACTGATGACTTGTTTGTCTGCATTGGTACGTTGGCCGAGTTCGCATAGTGTTGTTCCCTGCGGGTCATTTCTGATGTGGTGTTCCAATCTCAATTCCAGTACCAATGCTAGAGCCACGGATGTCGTGTAGGACCATGCCGTTCGAATGACCCATTTACGTGGGGTCAAAACCAACGATGCGAGCTTGGTCGATAACGCATAGATGATTTCACTAGACTCTGAAAGTCCAACGTCGCTGGCCTTCTCTTCTTCGATCCGATCGACTTGAGTCGAGATGGAATGTAAAAGATGTCTGATATCGTTAAGTTGTCGGTCTGACATGATGGCGAGACAATGATCCCTTCGATGTCAACGAGCCAGTAGGAGAAACTCAAGGGCGCTCTGGCGCTATTGTAGCCTTGAAGCTACTTTTGAGGGCAGATGATT
The DNA here is from genome assembly GCA_024604135.1 of Cladosporium velox. Taxonomy (NCBI): domain Eukaryota; kingdom Fungi; phylum Ascomycota; class Dothideomycetes; order Cladosporiales; family Cladosporiaceae; genus Cladosporium; species Cladosporium velox. The sequence continues at coordinate 1,390,282 of JANIIF010000008.1, read as the reverse complement.
TGCGTTCATGTGGAAACAAGCTGTGCTTCCCTCGCGAGCTATGCTTTGCGTGTAGTACATGATCAGTGAACGCAGAACCTTGACCATAGCTATGACAGATAACCCCCAATTAGGAGTATGCATACCATTCTGCCGTGTTACTCATCCTCTGCAACCGGCATGAGCGCTCTTCCCACCTAGACCCCCGGCAGACGATCATTTCCTCCACTATCATTATGATTGGTCATGCGGTGAAGCTTCATCATGGTGCAGCGGCCTTCGTAGCACTCAGTGTCACCTGTAGAGTCCTTTGCGGCGCTTCTGGTATCATTGATAGCACTGTTTGCATGCTTCCGAGCACTGCATCGTCCAGATCGCCGGATGGTTCTTTGGAAGCACAGCGTCTTCAGAGCACTCTGAATGTTTCGTAGCACCGTCAGCATGCTTCGTAGCACTCGGCATTCGCTGTAGGACTCTTGATATTGTCGGTGACACTCAGCATAGTTCGTAGCACATGCAGAGTCTGGTCGTCTGTCAGAGAGACTTCGCCCCTGATAATCTACATTTTTCTTGTTAGAACGAAGATGTGCCGAGTCGAGAGCACTTCGCTCAATTCAACTTCTACTTTAAGCCGTCAGAATCCTTCCCAGGATGATGTTCGAGAAGGCCGTAAGTCAAGTCTTTCAATCGATCGAGAGACATTTCGGTTCGTTCTCTTGTGTGCTAAAACTTCGTTCAGAGTAGATTTCACGCTGCACGAAGTCATGGCTCAGCTTACGTGCAGCCTATTCACTGGCACAAGACGCATCAATGGCATCGCAGCGTATGTAACACGAGAAGGTCGGCAAACGCACAAAGTAGCTTGGGGCAGTCTAAGGAGTATTTTGACTACAGCTCGGCGCATTCTTCAACCAAGCAAATATTGCCAACAGTTCAATGTATTGTTCGAGCAAGAATACCAACGTGAGCAAAAGAATTCGATTGCAATGTGCAATCTCGGTATTCACATTAGAGTATGCCCATCTACTGACTAGACATCCAGCTCTTTTGGGAAAGATATGTACCTTCATCTTTACCACAACGATGCAGACGACAAAGAGCATCTAGCAATGGTTTTCGGAAACACGATCGTGTCTCGCTCACTGAACTCATCCCGGTCGAGCGACACGCCCGCAAATCAGACGCTACGAGGTGCAGACATGACTCGATCACAATCTGGCGCAGCTTCTGATGGAATTGAGATCGAGAAAGCATCACAACTCGTCGATGGACCTCCGCCATTGGTCCGTGTTCACTCGGAATGCTTCACTGGGGAGACGTCGTGGTCTAGCCGCTGCGACTGCGGTGATCAAATCAACAAAGCCGCAGACATGATCTGTCGATCCCCGTCGGAGAGCGGCGCCATCATTTACTTACGTCAAGAAGGCCGCGGTATCGGTCTAGCGAATAAATTGCGAGCATACAATCTGCAAGACACTGGCTTGGATACCGTGGAAGCGAACATCAGCCTAGGCCTGGCAGTCGACTCTCGTTCCTACGCTGTTGCGACGGCAATCCTTTGCGATCTTGGCCTGGATGGGGAGCCGGGAATTCGGTTGCTGACGAACAATCCTGACAAGATATCTGGCATCACCGGTCCGGAGGGTGAAGTCAAGGTGCAAGAGGTGGTTGACATGAGCCCATCGCCTTGTGGCACTACTTTCCGGAACAATCGAAACGTGGTTTCCCATGAGCTGAACTCATACTTGAGGACCAAGGTCGAGAAGTCCGGCCATATCATCAGGATGTAGGTAGCGAGATGGGGTGCTGTATCAAAATTGAGAATCGGCGTTTCTTTGTGCTCAAGACTTCGCCTGTTGCACTAGACTAAGAACCGAGTCGTTCCACAGAAGATTTTGGCGGCTGACAAGGACACTGCAACATGGGTAACCGAACCATTGTATCTAGACCACAGAGCAGCTCTACAGGATCTGTCGGGGAGCGCAGCAGTGGGGAAGCTCCATGTAGCTGTGCAACATGATACTGTATCCCCACTCGTTGGAGCTCTCGTGCTATTGTAAGATCTTCCCATAGACACCAATTCGCGCTCCGGTAGCTACTTCCAAAGTCGCCGCAATTTGAGCATTGTTCATGTCTCCCTCATCGAGCTCGCCGACCATACCTAAGGAACAGGATGCCGATTTCTACTCTTCATTAGGTCAAAACTACGAAGCCGCTTTCGGACACGACCAAGGACTTGTGACTTTCACACGCATTGCATTGTCCTACTTGCCCAGTCGGTGTCACGTCCTTGATGTCGGATGCGGCACTGGAAAGCCAGTCGCAATGAGTGTGGTAGAAGCCGGACACAAAATCACGGGCATCGACATCTCCGATGTCATGGTCAGGTTGTCGCAGAAGGCGGTTTCAGCTGGGACATTCGAAGTCGCCGACATGCGCACTTACGGAACCGACGGCCGCAGGTTTGATGCTGTCTTTAACATGCTCTCGCTTTTTGCCCTTCGCAGGCACGACATCGAGTTTATGGCAAAGCGCTGGAACTCCTGGTTGCCAGATCGCGGGATTCTAGCCATTGGCACTGTCGCCGCCGAAGATTGCCATCCAGAATCCAAAGGCGTCGAGTACGATCAAGACCAATTGTGCGCTCGTGGCATACCTTTTCGATTTATGAGCAACAATATCACCCTGGATCTTTTCACAAGAGACGGCTGGCACAAACTGCTTGTGCATAACGGGTTCGAGATCGTTGAAACGATGACTGATCTGTTCACGCCACCAGCCGATGCTGGCTGTGATCCCGAGCCACATTACTTCATTGTTGCGAGAAAGGTCAAGGACATCTGAGCGGACGACGATCATTACCGTTCGACTCACGTTTTGAAAAACCCCTTGATCGTCAGATCATTTCCTAGTGGTTACAACAGCCTCACTTGTGTGGCATAAGTATCTTAGTGTAGTCTTTTGACGGTTCCGAAAAAAAATGATAGTTGGCATGACAGGGCTGTACAATCACAAATCGTTACGGCACTGTCCGAAATGCCCGTCCATTGTCTCGAGAACTCTTGTGCCATCATCTTCCACTGATCCGTTCTTGTGATGTATTCTTCGTTGGGCCGTAGAGCAACAATGAGCGGGCCACGAACTGACATACACAACCTCCGTGTGTCGGCGTCCAGCAGCGATAGCTGTACCGTCAACCGAAGCTTGGGTGGAATACCTTTTGTAGTTCATTCGCATAACAAAGTTGTTCGACTGAACCTCCCAGTTCGCATCATGACAATAGACACCATGAATAGACTAAAACCCATTCCGCCCGACCATACTCGAACGCTACCGTTCCCGGTGTAAAGCCTTACCACCGTAAAAGCCTGCCTGGCAAGTTGAAACCAGAAAATCCCGCTATGAAGATACACACGCACGTTTTCAACATTCAACACAGTCAGCATTAGCTCAGACATCGCATACGAAGCAGAGCCAGAGACTTACCCAAGACCGCGTTCATCCAATAATAGCCCACTAGATCAGCCAAACCGCCCGACACCAGCGGCCCGAGAAGATGTCCTAGAGAGAAGCTCAGGTTCGACAGCGCGTAAGTGCGCGCATATCCACCGTTGCTGCCGAAAATGCCTCTGCGAGTAGTTTGCAGCTCATCGACCGCACCGGTGAGGTTTCTCAGCAGGTTGTACTGACTGCTGACCACAGATGAAGTAGGCAAGAAAGCACTTACAGGTCATCTCGATCGTGCCAATGCTCGCCATCAAATTCATCACACACCCAATGCCTATCACGGCGGTAATGTACACTCTCTTCGAGTGCTCTTCGTCCGCCGCCCACGGCAAAGGCTTGTGGTCTGCTGCGCCCAAAAGCCATAGACACGGAGCCAGCAGAGCGAAGCCGATAGTCGCTGGCATCCTGGTGCCGATTTTGTCTCGCAGCCAACCGCACAATGGACTGATCACAAAACTCGGGCCTTGCAGTCCGACGAAGAGAAGGCCTGTCTCGAGACTCCCCCATCCGAATGCTGACTTGACGTGGGTTGGGATAGTGGTGCTGTAGCTCGCAAGCATAGCCGAGTAGACGACGGAACAGGATAGACCTATTAGAACGCGGCGCTGAGAAAGCATTATCTTGTAGAAGACCCAGCGATCTTTTTCGTCCGGCTGTGTTCTCTCTTCTGCCGGAGTTTCCATGTCTGTACCGTAAACTCTCTCGTATTGGTCTTCGCGAATAAGTGCCTGTCGCTCATCTTGACCGCTTGGTATGCCCACAGAGTCGTGGGTGCTTAGTTGTCCGTGGGTCGCTTCATCGTCAATTGCACTGGAGTCCTCCTGTGCTGACGATTGATCGGTAGCGGCTTCTGCTTTCGGATTCACCATCGCTAAGCGCATCGCAATGTCGACTGCGAGGACGATCAGTGCGAACATCCAAGTGATCCAATAAGAAGTCAAAGCCAGTAATAAGCCTGCCACCGCAGGCCCAGAGAGCGCCCCAATGCTCACGCAACCGTGCACAAGACCAAACGCCTTGCCCATATCTTTCGCTTCGATCGAATCGCGAAGCGTAGCCAAACCAATGATCCACGCTGAAGTCCCACCCACGGCTTGGAAGATGCGTCCCACAAACACAAGCCATACTGGATGTTTGTCAGCAGCCAAACTTCGTCGTCTTGCTGTCCACGATAGTTCCTTGCATGAACTTGTGCGCGCGACTTACATCGAGTTGCGACCGCAACTGCAAAAGTCCCGACGAAACTTATGGCCAACGAAACCAAAAGTGGCAGCTTCCTGGACCCGACAGCATCGGCCAGCTGGCCGACTATCAAAGCACAAGCGCAAGACACGGCTCCGAATAGAGTGAGGAGCTGGTAAGTGTAGCGTTGTAGCTCGGTGTGGCCAACACCATTGCGGCTTTCGAGTAGGTAGGGCAGGATGGGAACGATGAAGCCATAGAGGAACGAGTCTGCGAAAATGCGTCAGATAAATTTCGTAAGGTCCAAGCCGTTCATATCGTAGACCAGTTTACGTTGGAGAGGTCTGCCGAGACGTGCCTGTGAAGAGTGCAATGGAAATGCAGGTTATGATGAACGGCGTAGAAGACCGGAGTTTGTACAGCGATGAAGGACTCATATTCCCCGAATAACACTCGTCCGACACAGTAGTGAGGTATGCGTGATGGCTGCTGATTCAGAAGTTGCGAAATAGGCAAGGAGGAAAGAACTTTCGGCGTAACACTTCAACCACGCGGTGAAAGGCAAACATGAAGGAGCCGTTCGTAGCATCAAGCTAGTCAAGCTACATCAGAATCTTGTGCGTCGCTTTGTCTAGATTGGATGGTACACAAACTGACAGCGCACCGTGCAACGAACGTGCGCTCGCTGCCGCGTAGAATCGCAGTGCAACTCGGGCCTATGCATAGCACCGCTCCGAATTGCCATCTGCGGCTCTGCCTATCGTCAGAGGCATGGGACAAATGTATACAAACATGGCCTATCACAGAGCAAGCTTTGTCAAGCGTGGTGTCCAACAGATACTGTAGCTTCGTCACCACACGCCACATCAGTGTTTCTTTCTCACCCATATCAACTCCCTTCTCGCTGCAAGCTCGCAAGCTTCACAGCAACGACAGCTCCCCTTCTGACATTGGCCTCAGTAATGGCCTTGTTACACGCCAAGCCACGCTCACCAAGGAGTTCCTTCAGCTTACCCTGAATAAAAGGCGTATTCCTAGCTCCGGTATATCCTTGGTCCTCAGCGAGCCCAAGCGCCATGTGTACCATCGTATCCATTTCCATCGAATCTATAGCATGCTCGACTCCCACCGCAGACGCAAACAACAATCCACTTGAAAGTCTCAGGGCCGGCTGGCCGTCTTCGCATCGTTGTCCGGTTAGCATTAGCTCGGCGCAGGATGTTTGATACACAACTCAAGAATGACCGCAGCCGCTTCAGCCTCGTCAGCGATTGCGTGCGGACTCGCAACTGCGCTTTCACGCACAAAATACGCGGGAAACCTGACGGGCGAAGACCTGCCGTCGGCGAAAGTGCCGACGAAGACACCCTGCGTCTCGAGATACTCCAGCGTACGGGCGATGTCCAGGAAGCTCTTACAGCCGCTGCTGATGACTGCCATTGGCGTTCGTCCGAGTTCGGTCAGGTCCGCTGGGCAGCATTGATGTTTAGTGGAGAGAAGGTGGGTGGAGACTGCTTGGATAACTTACCGGAGACGTCCATCGAGGTCGCGGCGCCGCGGTGCACTCCGCCTAGTTAGTAGCCCTGTCGTAAGCATCGTTCAGAAGGAAGCTCAGCTTGTAGATGATGTACCTATACCACTGGTAGCCAGAATCTTGACGCCAGCCAAGTGCGCGAGAGCCATCGTCGCCGAAATGGTCGTTCCGCCGTATACTTTGTGGGACAGGTTGCCCTGTAGTCCGTATCAATTGCTTGTGTTCATTCCGAGGCATCGAGGGCGGAAAGGGAACAACCGACTTGACCGCATGCGTAGCCCAAGTCCCGTCGAGAAACCTTCAACGCATTCCCTTCCGCCGCCGTGGAAGCCAAGCGTGCCAACTCATTATTCGACAAACCGACCCGCGCCACGCCATCGACGATACCGATGGTAGCGGGTACAGCGCCATTGGCCCTGACGATAGCTCCCAAGTGCACCGGCTAGCGTTCGTAGTGAGGGAAAGGCCTGCCTTGTCCGTGCACACGATTAGCGCTGCAGAACATAGATCTTGACCATAACTATTGGTGGACGACAAGGCTGCATGACTGCATCGCGTAGCAACGAACGCTCACCGTGGGTGTACGCTGCGGACTCGAGAGCAACGACAGGCTCGCCATTCGCGACAGCGTCTTGAACCTCCTCGGACACGCGGATGAAACTGCTGCTGCACGATGCCCTCTTGTTAATCAAAGTCCTGTAACATCTCGCAACCGCCGGCATGCTGTGCCTCGCGGTATAGCTGCGAGCGAGCATTGCGGATTACCGGCCGCCCGTCAGGAGTCATTCGAGAGGTCAGGCCGATTGATGGAGTTCGCTGAACTTGACAACTGGTTGGGCTAACAAAGGTTGGGAAGAAGTGTGAAAAGTACAGATCGATCGAAGGGAGACTACAGTAGGTGTGTGTGTGATGCCTTTCCTTCGGTAGACCTGCCCTAGGATTTCTCCTCTTACAGAGAACACCTTAGTATGTACAGACTCCAAAGCTCTCTTATTATACTTCATACATGTGAATTAGACTTTGAACGCCGCTAAACTCTAATACTGCCAACACGTCATGCTACGAGCACTAGAATCGGGACATCCCTAACCACAAAAGCATTCAATGTCTATTTTGTACGCAGCGTCTCTTTACTTCGGAGGTGGCTGTTCAATGGGAAATCTACAGGGGAACATCAAAAGCCCTTGCTGATCATTGATATCTCTTGAAGCAAAAAAGAAGCTCAGCATTTTTTACACGTGAGGGTATTTATATACATTAGTTATGCAACATTGGGTGCAGACACGCTGCCTGTCCTCCGGGTATTCGCAGCAGCAGTTCAAGCACTCTTCGGCATAGGGCCATTCAAGGCGGTCCAGGCGACAGCCACGCGCTTCCACGCAGGCACGGTCGCTCTGCCAGCCTTGACGACATAGCCAGGCGTCTTGAGCTCACGGCCGATCTGCATGTAGGATTCAACAGCAACACGCATGGACGCTCTGGCAGGTTTGGGCAGCTCCTCGATCGCGCCAACGCTCTTCTCATAAAGACTGAAAGCGCGGTCGAGCAAGTGCGTGCGCATCTTCTCAATCCTTTTGTTGACGTAGTCTTCGTTCTTGTCGGAGAGGAGAGCAGAGATGAACGATTCGGGGGTCATTTTATCGCGCTTCAGCCAGGAGATCGGCACGTAGCAGCGACCGTTCTCGGCATCAACCTTCAAGTCGCGGGCGATGTTGGTGTACTGTAAGGCGATTCCCATGTCGTGACCAGCTGCCATTACGCGCTTCGAAGCCAGCTCGGAGAGACCAGGGTAGTGGAACAGAACCAGCTGAATGCAGAGGTGGGCAACAGTGCCTGCGACACGGGCACCGTATGTGTCAAGGTCGGGCTCAGACTTGATCGGAGTCGAGTTGGCATCCTTTGTGAAGAGCAGATCCATCTCGAAGCCTTTCAACAAATCGAACAGAGGTTCACTGTCCATGCGCTGAGTTGGCAGGTACAGCAGAGATAGCCTTGTGTTGGGAGGGAAGTTGTTCATGACGAACAGGGTTGCGACGCCGTTGTTGATATCGGTTGCAGATGTGATGCTGCCATCCTTGGACTTCGTCCCTTCACCGTAAGCGAACTCCAAGAACTTGCGCAGCTTCAAAACCCAAAGCTTCGCCTCAGTAGGCGACTGCGCATTGTCGATCAGATCGTCCGCGATACGGCAGAACGAGTAGAGGTGAATCAAGTCGATGCGCAAGCGGCCAGAGAAAGTACCACTCGCGAGGTAGAAGCTCCTACTCTTGTTCTTCAGCCTTTGCACGGATTGGCGCAAACCGAGAATGCGATCGTCATCGTAGGCCGCAGCAGGGACCAGAAGCGCGCGGACCAGCAAAGCAGGCGATGGCAATTCAGGCACCTTGGGGAAGTGGGCGGGGAAGGTGTTGAGCACGGCGACCGCATTGTCGAATGCCACCAATCCAAAGACGATCAGGCAGTTTGTCAGGAAGAAAAAGACTGCCTCCTCTGCTTCAAGACCAAACACCGGAAGGTATGCGCCAGTCTTGGTTGCTGAAGAAATGACCCAAGTGCCGCGTTGCAAGGCGAGGGAATCGACAGCCCAGAGGTAGAGAGTTGGAATCGCAATGGGGAGCGCGGTATTCGAGAATGGCAGCCTCACCAGCAATTGGTATGCCAGACTCCAGAGAAGTAGCAAGAATGGACACGCCCAGACGAGGATCAGGCCCATATATGTGTACTGTCCAGGCGTCTTGACCCAATCAAAGCTCTTCTTGATGATCAGGCCCAGCACCAGCTGGCCTCCAAGCTTGAGGACCTTCCATGCGCTTCCCTTTTTCTCTCTGACGAGGTAGATTGAGTGCAGTGTCGGCTTGTTGAGGATCAGGTACAGCAAGGTGGTGTTGAATGTCTGAATGACAAAGAAGAAGACTTCCTCAATGGGGATGTCCAGGATCTTGGGTCCCATGACCACATTTTCGGGGTAGCTCCATATCGAGTTACGGATGAGGTAGCTGTCCCACGGGATTGTCGCGGTGACGGCGATGGTGATCAGGAAGAGGATTTTGTAGATGTCGAGGCGGGTGCATAGCGGGGCATAGAGGATGCTGAGGAAGATGGCGGGAGGGATGGTGTAGGTAAGGTGCCTGGACAGCGATAGGAGTTAGCACCGAGGCTGTCTCGTCGTCATGGTTGCATGGTGATCCCTTACACCAGCGCGTAGTCGTAACCCATCCTGGCGGGTTGGTGTCCAGATTTCTGTGTTGACAGGGGTTATATCATGCTGCTTGCTGGCACCGCAAGAGTAGCGTGTGGTGTGTGTCAACTAGCAGGGCTGGTTGGCTGGCCAGTATGGTCGTCGCAATTATTGGAGGTGTTGAGGCGCCGCCCTCGTTTTCGCGAAGCCAAGCCGCGCGGACCCTTCAATTCAATCTCGCGTTTCTTGCTGATTGACTTCGATCGACTTCCGCGGCTATCGGCCTGACTGAGATCCGACAAAGACTTTTGGCACTGATGGAGATCTGATTAGCTTGAGTTTGGCGGCACCGAGAGTGGTTAGTGCATACATGCAATTGTCAAAATACTGGTGGACTGGTGGTGGCGTCAGTGGCGTGTGCTTGTACCTGACTGAGGTGTGACGTATTGTTTGACAGCTCAGTCAAGCTCGCCACGCTCGCTCCTTCCTTCACTGCGATCTCGATCTTGGTGGCGGGGTGTCGCGGATGCGGACAGCTGCAGGCGAGCTGCACGTGCGGCCGTGATCAGTGATGAGGTGTCACAGCAGTACTAGTGAGTGATGAGGAGAAGTTAGGTGACGGCGGCAAGTGAAGCAGCAAGCAGGGAAGGCGCGGTCGGCTGCTGGACGGCTCCTGCTTCGTTCGTTTCTTCGACATGTGATAATGATGCTCTCGGCCATCGCCTCCTCCTCCTCCATCCGGCTCTCTGCGCCGTGCTGCTTGCTGCTGCTGCTGCTGCTGCTTCATCACCGCATACCCTGCAATGCTGCCGCCCAATACACTCGAGCTCCCACCTAGCTCTTCCTGCCTGTCCCACTCCATGCACATTGCTGGTTGAAGACATCCGTGATGGCCACCACCGGCCACCGACGCAAGCGATCAGCCAGCGACAACATCCTGCCAACACCGCAGGACCAACACCCATATCTAAGCGGCAACTTTGCGCCCATTCAGCAGACCGTCGCCCTAACACCATGCACACACACTGGGTTCATCCCCGAGGAGCTCGCAGGTGGCGAGTATGTCCGCAATGGTAGCAACCCGGTGTCCAACAGCGACTTGGGTCGGGATGCCCATTGGTTTGACGGAGACGGTATGCTCTCCGGTGTATCATTCACCAAGGATGAACAAACTGGAGACATCCTCCCCGAGTTCGTCAACCAATTCATCTTGACCGACCTTTACCTCAGCGCCATCAGCTCAGATCGACTGAGGGTGCCGATACTTCCCAGTATTGCAACACTGGTCAACCCTCTGGCTCGTGTTATATATGTGACCCTACGGATTATGAGGACGATACTGCTGGTCATATTGTCACATCTGCCTGGGTCGAAACAAAAAATCAAGAAGATCAGTGTAGCGAACACGAGTGTAGTCTATCACGACGGAAGAGCAATGGCGCTCTGCGAGAGTGGCCCACCGATGCGGATACAGCTGCCTGGTCTGGAGACAGTAGGGTGGTACAATGGATCGTCGGCAGAGGGCGAACCCAAAGACACGACCTCGACCGAGAAGGAGCGTACATTGGGCGAAACCGGTGGCCTGATACAGTTCATGCGAGAATGGACCACAGCACATCCCAAGGTCGACCCCAAAACTAAGGAAATGTTGATGTTCCACGCCTGCTTCGCACCTCCATACATCCAGTACTCTATCTTGCCCAAGCAGTCAAAGAGTGACCAACCTCTTTCGGACGACCCTCAAACCCAGGAAAAGATGCTTAACGCGGCAGTACCTGGCATCAATGGTGGCAGAATGATGCACGACTTTGGCGTCTCATCGTCGCACACAGTCATCATGGATCTGCCTCTATCATTGGACCCAGCAAATCAACTCAAAGGCAAGCCTCCTGTCACTTACGACTCCGATCAGCCCTCTCGATTTGGAATATTTCCTCGCAGACATCCTGAAGAAGTCAGGTGGTTCGAGACTGATGCTTGCTGCATCTTCCACACTGCAAACTCCTGGGATGACTTGGATGCAACTGGCAAGCCTGTCGCAGTGAATATGCTTGCTTGCCGGCTGACCTCGGCGACAATGGTGTTCGCCGCCGGCAATATCGCGCCACCTGTTGAGAAGGACGTCGGTGCAGTAATGGCGCGCAATAAGAAGCGCATGCCTTTCTTCTCAAAGTACGACGACACTTCGGATGGCACAGTCTGGGAACGATCCAGCTCAATCGAATCGCCAAGCGACGAGAAAGAGCCATTGCTGCGCATTATCTCACTAGACGAGCCCGAGTCTCCCAGCGATGATGAAGAAGAGTATGACGTTGACCAGTGCCGACTCTACTACTACAACTTTGACCTCCAATCCGGTAACATCACACACCAATGGGCCCTCACTGCCATTCCCTTTGAGTTCCCCTCTGTTCATCCACAATACGAGATGAACGCTGCCCGCTATATCTACGGATGCTCCACAACCGCAACAAACTTCGGGTCGGCTTTAGGTAAGGCCACAAAGATCGACGTCCTGGTTAAAATCGATGCGGCAACACTCATCCGCCGGGGACGCGCGAACCCTCCACGCAGCGTATCCGGTATAGTAGACAACAGATCAATGGTGCAAGTCCTCGAGTCTCCAGACACGCACGACCCGGTCCGCGCCTTCCAGATGCCGCCAGGCTGGTATGCCCAAGAGCCACGCTTCGTCCCCTCTGCTTCCGCGCGCAGCGAAGATTCCGGGTATCTCGTTTTCTACGCTTTCGACGAAGAGCAGCTCACCGAAGCCGGCGACGTCCCAGCTGATGACTCTGACAACAGAGCAAAGAGCGAGCTCTGGATCATCGACGCGAAGGACATGCGCACGATCATCGCGCGGGTGCACTTGCCGCAGCGCGTGCCTTATGGTTTGCACGGCGCTTGGTTCTCGGCAGAGCAAGTCCGCGAACAGAGGCCGGTCGAGAGCGTCAGATCGACGGCTAAGGCTTTGGAAGCGAAGGGCAGTGGTGTGTGGATGGGGATGAGGGATGTTGTGGAGAAGTTTCTTGGTTGATGAATAAATGCGATGAATGCAGTGGCGATACTGCTTTGATCCTGAGAGAACAGGATCGTATAGACTTTTATACCCCCTTAAGTAATCATTTTGATAATGAACGGATTGTTGGTAAAGAACTTATTCATTCGTCTGTCGGTGACCTTGACGCGGAACTATGGACGGCCCCAAGGTTGGATGCGTGGGACCAGCTATGTATTTCTCGCACCTCGAACCGCAATTGACTTTATGTAATTTCCATAGGTTGCTCACTGGCACTTCGCAACCTCGTGGCGACCGCAACTGGAAGCAGTCATCATCACTTTGAGGACTGATCTCGCATCACGATCATAACGTCACGGGGAGGTGAGTGAGGGCTGGATCGAAATGTGTGTAGTCGTTTCATGTCTTTAATTTGAGATTGATTGAAGTAACAGCGGGAACAGCTAAAGGCATTACAGGAGCATACCATCGATGAATTAACGATTGGATCATTGTTAGAGCAATGTTTCGTCTCGTGACAGTCATCCATGGCGGAACCAGGTCTGCCTTCTTCGTTTTGGTTTGCTTAGGCCTTTTTGCCGTGCTGCCCAATCAATGTCGTCTCGTCGTCCCTCCTCGCGGACGTTTTGGTTCGACTTGGCTTCCACCGGCATACACCAGTGACTCTGTCTATGATTCCGACAGTTCATAAGAAAGAGAGAAGCGCGACAGGAACGCGAACGCAATAAGAAGGCTTTTACCGACACCCCAACCCGAACCCTACCTGATAGGCAGTGAAACAAATCTTGAAGTCTTTCGTCCAAACCTACATGTACATCTACATGTACTTCGTCTGCAACGCTACCCGCCATGCCTCGTCCCCCCAAACGTGCTCGCCTTTCCGAGCCTGCATCTGAACCAAAACACGAACCGGAAAATGACAAACACACCCTCTTCACCTCCTGGGCACAGGACCGAGGCGTCGAAATCAACTCCGTAGCACCCCAGCAACTCCCCGGCCGTGGCCTCGGCCTCCTGACCACCGCAGCAGTCAAAGCAGGCACGCGCCTCTTGTTCGTGCCCGAGAAGGCAATGTTCAAGCCCGACGCCGCTTTTGTCAAGCGCAGTGGTCTCGAGAGAGCTTCGCCACAGGCCAAATTGTCGGTCAGCATCATGGCGAAATTCACACCGGCCGAGTCTCCGCTTGCGCCGTGGGAAGCGACCTGGCCGACGAAAGCGGATTTCGATGCCAGTATGCCGCTTTCGTGGCCCCGGGAGCTGCTTGAGTATCTCCCGCCACCTGTCCTCGCGCCCTTTGAGCGGCAGAAGGCGGATTACGAGCGCGATTGGGAGGCTGTGAAGGTGCTGTGTGAGGGGCGTGAGTGGGATGAGGCGACTTTTAGGTATCACTGGTGTATTGTCAACAGTCGGTCGTTCCATTGGAAGCCTTCTGCTGGGAGGGCGGGGAGTATGGTGCTTTGCCCGTTCGTCGATTATATGAATCACGCTCCGAGCGGGTCTACGGTCACGGTTTTGCAGAACAGTAAAGGGTATGAGGTTGTTGCTGACAGGGATTACGGTAAGTGATGGTCTCTTCTTCTTGCTTGATTTCTGTTCGATGTCCATGTTCAGCATGACTATGAAGCCAGCTTGCTCCCGGGAACGACAGTACAGGTGAGCAGAGCAATCCGGCTTGTGATACTGACACTGACACCGCTGCAGCGATTGGCGAAGAAGTCCTGGCCACATACGGCGCCCACTCGAACGACAAGCTGCTCGTCCACTACGGCTTCATCTGCGCGTCTCCCCAACAGCACGCAAGCGCGGACGACGAAATCCGCTTGGATCACGTCATCCTCCCTAATTTCAGCGACGAGACCAAGTCGCAACTACAAGATGTCGGTTTCCTGGGTGCATACGCTCTCCTGCCGTCGTCGTATGCCTGCAACCACAGCAAAACGCCCAAAACTTGTGCGACCAAGTGCCGCCAGCCCTGGGAGATCTGTTTCAAGACGCAGGTTGCTGTACGCGCGGTGCTGCTGACGGCGAACGAATGGGAGTACTTTGTCACTAACGGTGAGGATTTGAGTGGCAACAAGTCTGCCGCGGTCAACGAGTGGTTACGGCCGCATTTGCAAGGCTTGAGATCTGAGGCGACCGAGAAGATCAAGGCCTTGGAAGCATTTGGTGGGGACGGTGGCCGGGATCATGGTCTGGCGGTGTCTATGATGAAGGAGAGGTGGATGCAGATCGATGTGCATGTTGAGAACTTCCTGGACTTGTTGTGAGGTTGATTGCAACACTGGGTATGTGCAACGTGCTCATCGCGGCACAATTAGGAGCTTTCAAGACAAGTAACTGGGGTTGAACGCATGCTACTCGATGTCAGGCTGATGCGGTCATATGCAACTCGCCCATCGCGTCATCACCAAGAAAGATGTAGCCATGGTCACAAGCATGCTACTCGATGGCCAGATCGCTTGGCGTCATCACGGTCTTATGCGGATCAAATCAGCCGAGATAGCAGGATTGCACCCCTCCAGCATAACAAGGGGGTCTTTCGCGGTAAAGAACTCAATGTCAGACCTTAATCTTGACCCTGGACATGATCCTGTGTATACCTTGTCTCGCGGTCTAGATCTCAACTCCGTACTGGCCACTGAGAGGCAGCGCTGGCATTATGGAGTCACTTCCCAAACTGAGAGATCCCACAAAAGGTGCAAGCACAGTGCAAGCACAGTGCAAGCTTAGGCGTTGCAAGCCTTCGACGGCATATAACTGCAATCACACTTGTTGAAGATCCGATCGTTTGGCGTCATCAGCCGCAGACGCTAGACCTTACCCATAGTGTTCGCCGTGCTTAGTTATCTAGCGATCCTGGCCCCTTGTGCTCAGGAGCAAGGTTGAGGAGGTTTAGGCTGAAAGCCACAATATAGTCCTTGCGCTTGAACTTGCGCATGTCCAGCTCTCGCGGCTTCATTAGCCGTATGTCAATGGTGAGCATGCCGAGGTCTTTCGAGGTCTGAATCTAACAGTCTGAGCCTACGAGTAACGGCGTATCGAAGAACAAACGAAACAGGCTGTCGTGATAGTTCAACGGCTGCTCCTAGCCGTTTTCGAAACTACAGCCGTGAATGCTGCCTACTGATCGTTGGAACCGATGTACGTAAGTAAAGTCATGCACAGCGATCGCTGTACACTTGCGGACTGTGCTCCGAGAGAACATTGTGGGCTTCCGAATTCCCCTACCTCCTATGCCATTTGTCCTCAAATTTGCTATGTTTCCATCACATTGAAGCAAACAATCTTTTGCAGATGAAGTTACGCGTGCTGTTGTATCGTACTGCATACAATCAAACGGTCCACTTGACTCCTGGCCAAATTGTTCGATCCAGATATGCATGCCCGAGTCTCTTCAAGCCGGGGGTGTTTCGATCCTCGTGGGCCAGGAACTATACATCAAACGAATATTTCTGGGCACCCACGCGCAAGGACTCTCATCAGACCACGTTGTGAGCGCATGTCGCACGCAACGCACGGCCGTTGCTCGTCGGCCCGCGCAGTTGCGTCGTCAAGCATCGCGTTTCACCATGCTTAGGCTCTTGGCTCTCGCTCTATGTGGGGAGGCGGTTCTTCAACCTCATACAACCACTGTTGCAGAGTCCGGTTCTTGTGAACAGCCTGCTCTGTTCGCTATCGCGCTGACGGCCAGCTGCTTCGTGTAAGGGACATCGCGGTGCTGGTCTCGGTATCTGGGCCAGCATGGACTCTGGATGCCGTCCATCTATGTATAAGTACTCTCGAGGTAGCCCTACTCTAGGGCTACTCTCCTCATCATCCCATCCCATTCATTCACTCACGACAAGCTGGTTCTTGAAACTCTATCTGTCTCTTTGTCCAATCACGTCACCTTTCGTCGTCCTTTTTTAACTCTTACGAAGAACATTCGCCAAAATGGTTGCTATCAAGAACGTCGTCCTCGCCGCCTCCGCTGTGGCTTCTGCGCTGGCCGCACCTGCTACTACTAAGCGTCAGGACTGGTTCGGCGGCAGTGGAATGGGTGCCTGGGGTGGTCAGGGCCAGTCTCAGGGCCAGGGCCAAGGTCAGTCTTGGGGTCAGGCCTGGGGCCAGGGCGGTCAGGGCCAGCAGGGTCAGGGCCAGGCCACTGGTGCCTCTACTGGTGCCGCTGGTGCTTCTACTGGCGCTGCCTCCAGCTCTGGTGAGGCTGACCACGTTCCTACCACTGGCGACCAGTCTGGCGCCGCCGCCGCTCCCAGCACTGGTGCCAGCACTGGCGCCAGCGCTGGCGGCAACGCCTCTGACAGCTCTGCTGCTGCTGCTGGCTCCACTGGCGCCGCTGGCACTACTAGCCTGGCTGCCGTCTCCGGTGAGACCATCACCGACAACAAGTCCGGCCAGTCGGGTAGCTACTACTTCTCCCACTGGCACGAGTCTGCTGGTGCCACCATGACCCTTGGCGATGGTTCCTACTCTCTTGAGTGGACCGAGGCCTCTGGCAACGTCGTCTCTGGTATCGGTTGGAACCCTGCCTCCGCCAAGTAAGATTTGCAATGTTTATTTTGATCAATGGATATGTTCACTAACAACCGATACAGGACCGTCACTTACCAGGCCGACATCCAGGCCTCCGGCAACTGGTACCTCTCCCTATATGGCTGGACAAAAAGTCCGTTGATCGAGTTCTACGTCGTCGAGGCCTTCGGCTCCTACGACCCGTCGTCCGCCGCCAGCGCCGTTGGCACCGCCGAGATCGACGGCAGCACCTACACACTCCTTCAGACCACCCGCACCAACCAGCCTTCCATCGAGGGCACCTCCACCTTCCAGCAGTACTGGGCTGTCCGCAGCGAGCACCGCACCAGCGGCTCCATCGACTTCGGTGCTCACATCGACGCCTGGAAGGGTGCTGGCCTCGACCTTGGCTCTTTCGACTACATGATCCTCGCCACCGAGGGTTACAAGAGCTCTGGTTCCTCCACCGTCACCGTATCATAGAGGGTGAATTTCTGAACCATGAGGTGTTACGATCGGACGAGTTTCGAACTAATGCGCGTCATGCGTGAATGGAAGACTTATGGTCTTCGTCCACTCTTTTGGTCCCTTTTAGCTAGCCTTCATGTATGGATGTATTGTTGGTCTGGCGACTCGATAATTACTATGCTTTTCCGATGTTGTGACTTCTGCTTTGGTTGTTTCGCTCTGATGCCTCCGCGATTGGTCTTGTCAATGTGAGGCTGTGTCTTTGCACATACAGTGTGCAGAGATAGTCTTGGGAGAGTTGCATGAAATCGAGACGCTTATTCTATCTATGAATTGCTATATGTACAAAGATGAAGGCGTCCGAGGAGATGGGGGAACACATCAATCACATTGGTGGTCTCTATGCGCATACGATGGATCTAATGAAGTCGCCTGAGATTGTGACTCTCATTCTAGCCATGAATCGTTCCATAGAGACGAATGGATGAACCCCAACAAACGAGCGGGACGCTGTCCGTCTGTAGTTCGCTGCATGTTGAGAGCTGGGCAGAGGAGCTTAACCGGCAGCTACGGCCATTGGATGCTGACAGCTCTTGCCAACGGAAAGAAGTCTTCCAAGGACCCGAATTGTAGATCTTGTTTGCTGGCGTATAGGGTACCATCGTCTTGATTGAGAGGAGTGAAGGAGTCACTGGACTTGTTTCACTGGCTCTCACCAGTACTTTTCTTTCGCTAGAGGTCTGGATACTACCACGGATGTATGAAGAAATGTAGCCATCTTGCGTGCGCATCTCAACGGTATTCGAGGTAGAGTAGAAACTATGCCTGCCGATAACAACGTAGTGGCCGTCGAGATTTTCTGTGCGGACAATTGTGCGCAGTGGCTGTGGCATCTGTGTTTGACTTACTAATCCAATAAACATTGCTCGTCACCCATTCTGGTTTATTTACCGTGACCAACCAACGATCTTGCAAATATTGATGCTTACTCAAGTCACAACAGCAACCTTGCTGACGCGCAGATATGCCTCCTAGGAAACGTCTATAGCTTGCTTACGTACTGCAGTCGTATATTTCTTCGTTGGAAACCAATCCGACGACTATGGGCTGATGCGCCTGCCTGTAACACTGTTGTATCTCATTCTACCTCCAGATCTCACGATTGGCCTGAAGATGGACGACAGAGGACAAGTCAGTGCTGGTCAGCAGCATCTTGATGTCTCTCCGCTGTCCGCAACACTGGCTGTCCTCACTTACCAAGTCTGAACAACGCACCAGCCACTTCCTTAGTAAACCTTCAATTTTCTACTGACCGTCCAGACTGTAGATAGCCATGGTGCGCCGCCCCTCGAGATGGATGTTTCTTTCTCCAGCATTCGCATCTCGGTTCCATAACGCATCCAC
Source organism: Cladosporium velox (assembly GCA_024604135.1). NCBI lineage: Eukaryota > Fungi > Ascomycota > Dothideomycetes > Cladosporiales > Cladosporiaceae > Cladosporium > Cladosporium velox. The sequence continues at coordinate 1,371,499 of JANIIF010000008.1, read as the reverse complement.
AAGACGCATATACCAACTGCAACCACCAAAGCAACAATTTACCACCACCACCGAAACAACAAAACAACCCAACAGCCACCACCCATCCAATCTCAACAACACTCCCCGCACCACCACCACCATCACAATGACAATGGCTCCCTACGTATATTACAACAGCTTCCACACAACCGTCTCAATGGAGAACATGCTCCACCGCACCACAACCCTCACCTGCACCGACGACGCAAACGACATCCCCCTCAACCCGGACGGCACCTTCCCAACTCCGGCCCAAAAAGCCCTCGACATCCTCACCAACACCACCACCAAAGCAGTCATCAACTGGGAGACCAACGCCTGGGAGCTGCTCACCACCCGCCACGCGCCCTTCGGCATGCCTCTCTCGCAGCAACAGAACGGCGAGAATTGGTGGATGGCGGCTGATACCAGCGCGGCCGAAGAACAGGAGCGCTTGAAGCGGGCGATCGCCGACCTGGCTTTGCGTCAGAGAGCTTTGGCGGACCGCATGATCGCGGACTCTATGGCTGAGGTGGAGGTGCGCATGGAGAGGTTGCGCCAGGCTGTTGCGATGGAGTTGCAGGCCCACGGGCGGGTGAACGACGAGGAGGAGGATGATGAGGACGAGTGGGTGTCGGAGTGGATCCCGCGTCGTGGTGATCAGGCCGGACATTGGAGGCGCACTCGTCGCCAGGCTCGTGACTCGGGCGTTGACTGTGAGTTGTGATTCCTTTTGTGGTCTCTTCTTGGGAGTTGGTTGCTAATGCATTGGACAGTCGGTTCGGCCTACGGTCTTTGATACCGCCATGGAACGTTGTGTTTTCTGGGGGTTCTGCGATTCGACTTTTTGAAATCCATGTTGGCATGACGCGCGAGGACACACGCATGGGTGGAGTTGTATGGGGTTCTGATCTTCAATTGCGAGTGTTTTCCCTGATTTCGAACGCGGACAGACGATTGGGAGTAGCAATGCGCGCATCAGACTATTTGTCAAAGCGCATGGCGAAAGAATGAGTCTGTCAGATAAAAGTAGCAAGTTCGTTCTGTTGAGGGTATCATATCTATCAATGCAAAGCAACCCGGTTCCAAACCACTGCAGTTATCAACCTACACATTTTTCTACGCCCTTTTGCCCCGAAGCTACTGCTGTGCCTCGCCTTTGCTCTTCCGCTTCTTCTTCTCCTTCTTCGGCACAGGTCCGTTCAGCAGCGCCTGGAAGGTTTCGTGGTTGCTTCTGGGAGCAGTCTTGCTTTTTCTGCTCGGTCTTGTTGACGCGGCGGCAAAATCTTCTCCTTGTGCCTCGCTGTCCTGCTTTGCCTCTGCACGTCGTTGTTGCTTCGCCGCTTTCTTCTCTGCCTTCGAATCCGCTGCCGCCTCGTCATCGCTGCTCGCGTCGTCGGCCTTGACCACTGTGATCGTGGGCTCCTCAGCCTTCATCCTCTTCGCCATACCAGCGAAACGGTTCTGGCTGCCGAATCGCGCGCTCGCCTCGAATTCCTCGGCCTTGCGCTTTGCACTCGCTTCGACAGCTTTCCTGTCCTGTCGTGCCTGGTCGTACTTGTCATTGCCTGCAAGACCATGCTTGATGAATCTCGCTGCAGCATCCTTGTCCAGAGTTGTGTTACGCTGCACCGGGCCAGCTTCGACTTCCTTGATCTTGTTGAAGTATGATCGCACGCGCATAATTTCCTGCACGACCGGGTGGTCTTTTACATTTTGCCCATTGAGCCTGAGGTACGAGAAGAGAACCGAGTCGATTGCATAGGTGGCGAGCACGTAGAGCTTCGCCTTGTCGAGGAGTGGTAATTTTGATGTGCTGGCTGAGAGTGATGCATTGAGTAGAGGCGCGAGTGATGCTTCGAGGTCGTCGATGCTGGCGGTCATGTCCTCCACCAGCTCCTTGACGTCTGAGGAATCCATGGCTGTTGCTATGTGTTTGATTGGGTGAATGTGAATATCCAAGAATGTCTGGTCGCGATGCTTTGCAGAGATTCTAGAAATCGCGAAAGGAAGGATGAAGAAGCCGAGGGCGCAAAAGTGCAGCCAATCACGGCGCGAGCGTTCGGCCTTCGCTCTTTCCCTTGCGGGCTAAAGCTACTCGACGGACCATCATCAAACATCATTCTTGCGCTCCATCACCTCCGCCACTGAATACATCTCGCAATCCGAAATACCAGCATCTCCTTGAAACCAAAAAAAACCACCCAACACAACAATCATGCCTCGCCAGTCCCGCGGTCCCGCCTCTGCGCCCAAGCGCCCCTCTGTTCCTACTCCTCAGTCTCGCTCTGCTCCTCAGCAACCTGCTCAGGCTCGCCAGGCCAGCACTGTCGCTCAGCCTCCTGCCGCCCAGCACGCTCCTCCTCCTGCTGCCGCCGCTCCTCAACAGGCTGCACCCGCAGCGAGCGGTGGTAGCGGTCTTTTCGGCCAGATGGCCAGCACTGCTGCGTAAGTCGCCACAAGTGAGCGTCAGCACTCGAACCTTCAAAGCTAACATAACTTCCAGCGGTGTCGCTGTCGGTTCCTCCATCGGTCACGCCGTCGGCGGTTGGTTCAGCGGCGGATCCAGCGCACCCGCTGCGCCTGCCGACCAGCCTCTTGCCCAGGCCGAGAACGGCCAGACCATGATGAACTCCCAGTACCAGGCTCCCAGCGTGTGCGCACAGGACGTCAGCAACTTCAGGAGCTGCATGGACCAGAACCAGGGCGACCTGACCATCTGCGGCTGGTACCTTGACCAGCTCAAGTCTTGCCAGGCCGCTGCCAGCAAGTACTAAAGGAAGATGAGATTTTGGGATAGGAGCGTCTTCTTAAATCAAGAGACGATGGTGTATAAAAAAGAAAAATACTTCCATTTAGCGAAGGATTGCATTGTGGAGGATTAACATGTACGACATAACGGAGTTCTCTGCTCATATCATAATTTCAAAGCATCATTTGACCCTGTGGCTATGGGCCCGGGCATACAAGAATTTGGAGAGTGAGACTGTGGTTGCAGCCTGATGTAAATATATCTCGCCCGGGTAACATCGAGGGTATGGACTTTTTGCCTTCCTAGTGTGGTGACGGTCTTTTATGTTTTCATTTTGTCTTCTGTTGAGTGACAGCCGTTTCTCATGACGATATGCAAAACAACTCAGGCGCAAAGAGCTTGCGAAATGACCGCGTAGTTCTGGAAACGAGCATTTCCCGATCAAGTCGAAGAACCTTTTTCTTCCTCCGACAATTGTGCCTCGTACGCACTTTGATGGGTCGTCCCTATTCGTGCTTCGACCTTGCATGGCAGTAATGCCTGCACAACACCTCTAGCACTCATATCAAGCTCGCATCTCAATCCTCGTTCAGCAAGTCATCCAAGTCATCATCGTCCCAGCCGCCCTTCCGCCTGTGCACAGTGACCTTCTCCGCCTCCTGCTGCTGCTCGCTCACAGCCTCCAAGATAGATTTGAGCTGCGCCTCGTTGACCTTCTGGCGCAATTGGCCGCTGCGAGCCAGCATGATCAAGCGGCTCTCGACATCTTCAGCGCGCGAGGCCTTGACTAGGCGAATACGGCCAATGCGGTCGGCGGCTTCGGGCTCGAGGATCTGGGAGAGGATAGAAGCGCGGACTTCGGCTTCGCGTTTTCTGTTGGTGGGTGGGTTGTTAGTTTACATGTTGTCGAGGAATGTTTTGCGAAATGACTCTACGCACTGGGCTTCTTGCTTCTGCTGCTGCTCGTCGCCGCCGCCTCCGCCTCCTCCACCGCCGCTAGGACCGGCCTGCGACTGAAGTTGTTGCCTTCTGGCGGCGCGGATAGCCTCTAGATCGTCGTCGGCCATGGTTGTGTGATGTGCGTGCAGACGGACGGGGAGGTGCAGTGGCAGTCACGTGCTAAAGTGATCGAATTGCTCCGACTCCCGCCGCCCCGCATGCGTGAAGTGAGGATGCGAGGTGAGGGGTCAAGTTGGACGGAAGGATGCGATCGGGCATCTACATCCACAGCAAGCCCCCTCAAAAGCAAAAGTCCGATTCACCTACACCATACGTCCAGTGGGTATGCTTTCCGATGGCGTGCGAATGTCACATGGCATAGCACGTCTTGATGTTTCACCAGATCTTGGACATGATGCTGCTGCGATGCATATCAACGGCACGCCACACGCACGATCATTGACGTCTTCACACTGCCGAGCATTGCAGAGCGGCAGCACTCCACTATTCACTCGCAAAGGAACAACTGCAGGGCTGGCTGGCTGCAATCTCCTGGACGTGGAGCGCGTCGTTGATTTCGCGTGGACATGGCGCATCGGAGTAGTGGCCCACCGCCTCTGCGAACCCGGAGATGCACCTCACTTCACCTGCAGGCTGCTGGTGTTGAGCTCGCCGAGAAACAATGAATGCGAGGCTTTGTGCCCCGACTCTGAGCACTCGCCACATGGCACCTCGCTTTGTCAACCTCACTTGCACGCACGCGGCAAGACACCTTACACATCACGGCGATGCAAAGCTGCTATCCATCCTGCTGATCAATCGGACGGGCTGCAAGGCACCGCCGCAATAATTATGACGAGGACCGCCTCGTCCCGGACAGCCTAGCAAAGATATGCCTGGACCTGACAAAACATCTCCCAAGCAAGCCGTCTGTCGCGAGGACTGGACTCAGCCCTGCCGCCCGCTGATTGGTCAGCCGTACTTCCCGCTCCATCATTCTTTCCCAATCCAGCCGAGCACGGACGATTTGTGCGATTGCGTGCTTGGGAAAAAGACTGACGTTTCCCCCTCCGTTGATTTCAAAGGCGTGCTGGCCCACGATGAGCCGATGACCGGCGCCGTCGATATAGGTAACTGGTGAGTGCCATTCCTTTCTTCTCGACATCTCCTTTCGTGATTGTTTATCCTCGAATCCTCAAATCCCAAGTCTCACACGTTCCTGCGATCCATAACAAGTCCATTGTCAACCTATATCTCCCGCTTCAACCCAGCAACACACCCACTCTTCTGACCCCACACCTTCTTCACAATGGCCTACCGCAAACGCTCAATCTCCTCTGAGCGTGATGCCGAATCAGGATATGCCAGTGGCTCTTCCACAGCCAGTCTTCCAGATGTCTACTTCACGAGGCCTCACCTCAAGTACATCAACGCTCAGCTCAGCAAGCTCGAGCCCGTCGACGTCCTCAAATGGTGCATGATGACCTTCCCTCGCCTCTACCAGACCTCAGCATTCGGTCTCACCGGTCTCGCAATCATGGACATGGTTGCCAAGCTCGACTTTGGTGCTAAGCCTCAGATCGATCTGATCTTCCTTGACACCCTCTACCACTTCAAGGAGACCCTCGAGCTTGTCGAGCGCGTTCAACAACACTACCCCGAGCTCAAGATGCACGTCTACAAGCCTGCAGGCTGCGAAACCACCGCCGACTTCGAGGCAAAGCACGGCGAACGCCTATGGGAAACGAACGACGAGCTTTACGATGCTGTTGCCAAGGTCGAGCCTGCTGCTCGTGCCTACCGCGAACTCGACGTCAAGGCAGTCCTCACTGGCCGCCGCCGCACACAAGGCGGCAAGCGCGGTGACATCGACATCGTCGAAGTCGACGACCAAGGTCTGATCAAAGTCAACCCGCTCGCCAACTGGTCCTTCAAGGAAGTCCAGGCATACATCAAGGAGAACAACGTCCCCACCAACTCCCTTCTGGACCAAGGCTACCGCAGCGTCGGTGACTGGCACTCAACCCAACCCGTAACCGACTCGGAAGACGAGCGTGCAGGTCGTTGGAAGGGCAAGAACAAGACCGAGTGCGGCATCCACAACAAGCGTTCTCGCTACGCCATGTTCCTCCAAGAGCAAGAACAGAAGCGCCAACAGGACCTGAGCGACGCCATCAACAACGGACTCAACATTCAGGCCAACGCATAACAATCTTCGACCGATCGACCAATTTTTTTCTTACAGTTTATACGAGTCCCACGAGTCTCGCAAGGGTCGGACGATAATAGATGACCCACGGCATGGCGTTTTTGGATTTTTTTAATGGAGTAATCACGGCTGGATGACTGAGTGGACAATACCTGGCGGTTTGGGCAAAGCATTTAATTTAGCAACGGCGTTATACGGACATGGCGGACAAGATTTATTATCATTATCAATGGCTAGACGGAGATGTGGATTGGAAAACAGGCAGCATTGGGTCGGGACCAAAGAAGGGGATAAGTAGGCCCGCAGCCCGGCTTGCAGAAAAGCGAGGTTCATATAACCTTTCGCAGAGACATATCAATAGCGTGTCTGCTTTATGCGGCGCGGAAAATGAAAACATACCATTAAAAATTACGATCCTCGCACTGTTTGAGTTCTCATTGTTCAAGGCTTGGTTGTCACATATCGGGGTGTGCGAAGCGATGTTGTTGAAGATGGTTGGACGCAAATCCGATTTGTCATAAGCACGAGTTGGCATGGGCGTTTGTTCAAGGGTTGGGACACGAGTCTGCTAAGCTCTTTGAATGTCGACGCTAAATGTTACGCTGCTGTCGGGCTGGAATGCCACGAAGAATGAATTGGAACAATGAATGTTTCTCTCGATCGAGAAGCGAGTCGGTTCGGCATCGGACTATACCATCAGGGCGACAGTGTCAGAAGACAGAACACGGCAGAAACTCGATTTGCTTTATTGGAATGATTGTATTGACATGTTTCACAGCCCACGAACCTCGTGCCAGCTTTTGTCTGAAGAATACCCCCTATCGTCATGGTCTCTCTTCGAACCTTTTCAAATCCCCAGCCGCACGTCTATGTAATCCTCCAGCACAAGCCGAACAATCTAATCGTCCCACACATCATCCAACAACCACACCTGCCCGGCCCACTGCTCCTTCACAACAGGCCAAATCTCCTCCGGCGGCAGCACAAACCCAACTCCACCCTCTGTGTCCGCGGGACTCAGTTCGAGCGTCCAGCTGTGATTCGCCCCGCGCGCAGCATGGTGGTGGTCCCTCGAATTGCCCGTCGAGAAGTATAGAATCTCGCACCCGGGACCGGACAGGTACTCGCTGCCCCTCTCGCTCGCGGCTTCGATCGCCGCTGCTGTTCCTGCGGCTGCTTCGAGCATGCGGTCGATGGTTTCCGGCAACGGATCGCAGGAGAAACCCCACGGCGTGAGGATCAGCTGGCTATAAGAATGGAAATCGATGAAGCTGCGGATTCCCGCGCCACGCGTTGCCAGTTTGGCGGAGAGGCCGTCAAGGGCTTGGTTCTCGGGCGTGTCGCCGGGGGCTATTCCGCGGTAGGTTTGACCGCAGGGGTCAGGGGTGGAGCCGCCTGAGGGGGGTTCGGCATCCCATTCGAAGATCCAGTTGCGGTTGCCGTCGGTGCCGATGCAGGTTGTGTTGAGGGAGGGGCGGGGTTGGCGGTTTTTGCGCCAGAGGCGGTCGTTGGTTTGGGTGTAGACGAAGCCTGGGGTTGGGGAGAGTTAGTGAGTTATCGGTTGTGAGGGGCGAAGGGGATGGGTTACCATCGGGGTTGTGGAAGGGGACTAGGTAGAAGTCGTAGTGGTCTAGGAAGGCTGTTACGTTACCATCGCCGGATTTGTAGCCGTCGATGAGTTGGTAGGCGAGGTATTCGATTACTTTGTCTTGTTAGTAGGAACTTGATTGGGAGCAGTTGATATTCGGGGCGTACCCATCGTAGAGATCCACTGGTCTTCCTGTTAGTCACTGCTCTCAACGAGGATATGATGTTATGAACGTACCTCTCTCGCATGAACCGTCGCATGCCAAAGAATAATCGGCTTCTCTTCTTTCTTCCCATGCTTGCCAGGCTTGCCACGTCCCTTACCATGACCTTTAGGCCCTTTCTTCTTCTTCTCATCACCGAACAAGTGGAAAGCATGAATAGACCTGTTCTCATAACTCTTCCCAATCTCGAACTTCTCCGAGTTGTCCGGGAAGGCACTGACGAGATCATCCCAGTAGTCAAGATGATCGGCGTAATCATGATAAGAATCAAACCAGGACAAGTCCGGCAGCTCGCCACGCCTGTGCAGAGCGCTGTTGTATGTGGGAGCTTTGCCTTCGGTGGAGCGGATGTAGGAGCCCAGATCGGAGTTTAGTAAACGGGCTTTGAGGCCGAGGGAGTTGAAAGAATCAACTTCGTTGGGGGGAATGGCGATTGAGAGGGTGTCTCGGACGGGATGCGTGTTGTATCGTTCGAAGCGCTTTTCAAGGTTGTGAGCCTCTTGGGGCGAGGATGGAGTGACGCTGTAGACGTGGTAGCCATCGTAGTTGACTTTTGCATCGCGAGAGGCAAGCGAGCTGGATGGTTGGAAAGGTGTAGCCACCACCAGGGGCGCAGCGTATAGAAATGGCGTGATCCTCATTGTCGTTCGGTCTCGCGTGAAACACCTACGAGAATGGAACAACCTACGAGAATGGAACAATTAGGTGTTCCTAGAGGATCCTCCTCGACTTTATCTCCTTCGAGCTCCTGCCGCATCATATGCATCGCCAAGATGAACATGACGCTCATCATGCTGCTCAGATTAATTGCTCGTGGTCGAAGTAACATCGCATTGAGGGGAAAGTTGCGTCTTCATGTCGGTCAGCTTGGCGGCGAGACCTAAATAGGCAGCTAGAGCTATCTTCTCATCTCGGCGCCTGCTTGGCCAGCAGGAACGACATTGGAATATACTTATTGTAGATGGTAGTATCTGATAAGCTGCCTGATCGGTTGGTAACTGGAGAGGCAGCTGCGCGAGCTTATCTTGTTGTCTGTGGTGGTCAACGTCACGTCGTGAAGTCTGGCCGACGACCATCAAGGTGTTGCTTTGCACATCGACAGCGGGGTCTTGTAGTGATTATATAATCATAGTGCTGCTGCAAGCTGGTAATTGGAAGGCAGAAGACTACCTAGGTACTGTGAAAACAAGAAATGCTACATAGATTGGATGCCGATTTATTATGCTCTTCTTGGCTTCCACGGTCAGTTGGGGGTTGCGCGGGGTCGGATTGTGCTGTAGTCACAAGATATTGGGAATGTCGTAAAACATTACGTTGACTCTGGTGACTTGTTCGGAGGTTGCTGAACGAAGGATTCGAGCACAAGAGGAAGACGGAAGTCTATAGTGCGTTCCTTTGCGAAACTCGCGGCCAGACTATTTGATGATCTAAGGTATCTTATAGCTTCAAATCAGTACTGACGTCTCGGTGACAGGGCGGATAGTGAGGACTTTGAAGCTAGACCTTGAGCGGGTTTGCACACAAAACATCTGGAACCAGCCTTGTCTCTCAGACTACAGGTTCTCTCCATAGGATCTCGTCAATGTATGCACCGCGTGTTATAGGCTGTGCCTCCGAAATGGAACAGATTTCCTCTGTAACGGTAGAGGTGTCATTTGCGGTCACAGGCAATCGGACACGGAGCATCACACATGGCTGCCAACATAATTATTCCCGTCGAGCAGGCGATGTTATTGTCTTACAGACTGCATAATTAATCTCACGAATATCAATTGGTCCATGAAAGCCAGCGAGATGCCCAGGCGAAGACGTGCCGTGGTCGGTGGCAGTCTTCAATTGTGTATTCATGCCTAGCAACCAATGATATTTCTCCGCGGCCTTTGATAACAATCGCAATCACCACGATGAGAAGATGTAATGCTCGGCGCAGTGATCACGCCATTTGTGGTTGCAAAGCGTGATGGTGGTGAAATTGGAACAAAGATAACATGAGAGCAAATTGTTGCACAGGTGTATACACTCAGAGTATTCAACCGATGCGGTGTGAGTATGAAGACACAGAAAAGGTCGAAGGGATGGGAATCTTTTTTCCCACGGTGATGTCGTTGTGACAGGCATGGTTGGTGGTAGTACGGGGCGAAAGCCGGCGCAGCGAGAAAGTTCGTCGAGGCCGATCCACTGTTGAAGCCAAGCTAGAGGTCAATCACGCCATTTCTGGCTTATGAGAGCACGACAAAAAGGCGGATTGCTGACTGGGGAGGGATATGGGAGGTGGTAATGGTATGCGAAGGATCGCCGAAGGATTGCTTGATTGACACGGGCAATCACGAGAATATATATCTCCAAAAAACCGCGTTCAAATCAACACAGAACTCGCCTACCATCTCTTCCATCGACTTACGAAGACACCTTCTGCCGCCAGTTCTGCCGCGCGCCGCAATCGGTGCAGATCCCGTACCTGCAGACGAGCCAGACGAGCCAGACGAGCCCTACCACTTTTTTTTACCACCACTTCTCTCGCGCCTCAGCCTACTCAGCCTCTTACTGATCGTTGATCCGGCTAGTGCGCGCCGTTAAGACTCTGCCCCAGTTTCAACCATCCGTGCTCGCTGGAGGGGCCCTGGCCTGGTTACGTACGGCGCCCATACAAACTGCCTCCGGCCCCCGCGCCCATCTCGACAATAAACTGCTCCCATCTTTGTGTTTGTACGAGACCAAGACCTTCTTGACGACCTCTTCTCCTCTTTTCCCTGTTCACGACCCGGGAAGACTTTCTTTTGCATACATCTTTCATCTTTAAGCGCAGCGCATACACATACACATACATCATGGCCAACCCTCCCCACGGTAAGTCCGGGCTGCCTTGTTCTCTTTAAGATAACGACACTGACAACAACATCCAGGTGGTATCCTTAAGGATCTTATCGCCCGCGATGCTCCTCGCCGCGATGAGCTCTCCGCCGAGTCTGAGAAGCTCCCCGCCATTGTCCTCAACGAGCGCCAGCTTTGCGATCTCGAACTCATCATCAACGGTGGTTTCTCTCCTCTCGAGGGTTTCATGAACGAGAAGGACTACAATGGGTGCGTCGGATTGCAATGATGAACACTGAACAAGGAGCACACGCTGACAACACCCAGCGTCGTCAAGGACAACCGTCTCGCCGACGGCAACCTCTTCTCCATGCCCATCAACCTCGATCTCTCCGAGGACGAGGTCAAGCGTCTCGGCCTCAAGGCCGGCGACCGTGTCACCCTCCGCGACTCTCGCGACGACCGCAACATCTGTATCCTGACCGTCGACGACGTCTACAGGCCCAACAAGCAGACCGAGGCCGAGCTCGTCTTCGGCGGCGATGCAGAGCACCCTGCCATCAAGTACCTCAACGAGACCGCTGGCGATGTCTACGTTGGTGGTAAGGTCGAGGTCATTCAGCGCCTCATGCACTACGACTACGTCGGACTCCGCTACACTCCTGCTGAGATCCGCGCTCACTTCGAGAAGCTCGGCTGGTCCAAGGTTGTCGCTTTCCAGACCCGTAACCCCATGCACCGCGCTCACCGTGAGTTGACCGTCGTTGCTGCCCGCGCCAGACAGGCCAACGTGCTTGTCCACCCCGTCGTTGGTCTCACCAAGCCCGGTGACATTGACCACTTCACCCGTGTCCGTGTCTACCAGGCCATCATGAACCGCTACCCCAACGGCATGGCCGTCCTCGGTCTGCTTCCTCTGGCTATGCGTATGGGTGGTCCTCGTGAGGCCATCTGGCACGCCATTATCCGCAAGAACCATGGTGCTACCCACTTCATCGTCGGCCGTGACCACGCCGGTCCCGGCAGCAACAGCAAGGGTGAGGACTTCTACGGTCCTTACGACGCACAGTACGCCGTCGAGAAGTACCGTGACGAGCTCGGCATTGAGGTCGTTCCCTTCCAAATGATGACCTACCTCCCCGATACCGACGAGTACAAGCCCGTCGACGAGGTTCCCAAGACCACCCGCCAGCTCAACATCTCCGGTACCGAGCTCCGCAAGCGCCTGCGCACTGGTGCTGACATCCCCGAGTGGTTCTCCTACCCCGAGGTCGTCAAGGTCCTCCGCGAGTCCCACCCTCCCCGCAACAAGCAGGGTTTCACCATCTTCCTCACCGGTTACACCAACTCCGGCAAGGACGCCATCGCTCGCGCCCTGAACGTCACCCTCAACCAGCAGGGTGGCCGCAGCGTCTCTCTCCTCCTCGGCGAGACCGTCCGCTCCGAGCTCTCCGCCGAGCTCGGCTTCTCCCGCGAGGACCGCGAGAAGAACATCCACCGCATCGGCTTCGTCGCCTCCGAGCTCACCAAGTCCGGCGCCGCCGTCATCGCCGCTCCCATCGCGCCCTTCAAGTCCGGCCGTGACGCCGCCCGCCAGATCGTCGAGAAGTTCGGCAACTTCTTCCTTATCCACGTCGCCACTCCCCTCGAGTACTGCGAGAAGACCGACAAGCGCGGCATCTACGCCGCCGCCCGCAAGGGCGAGATCAAGGGCTTCACTGGTGTCGACGACCCCTACGAGGCTCCCGAGGGCAAGGAGGCTAACCTTGTTGTCGACCTCAGCAAGGAGACTGTCCGCACTGCTGTTCACCAGATTGTCCTCCTCCTCGAGTCTTCTGGTCTCCTCGACTTCTAGATGTGCTGATATGATGTGTGCATGAATTTTTGGGCATTTTTTGTTGCGAGGCTTTCAACCGCCGAGGGTTATTTGGATAAGAAAGGAAAAAGCTAGATACAATACGACTAGACGGGCAGAGAAAAAAGTACAAGACGAACACGAAACCAGATCTTTTAACCTTCAACTACTTCCACTGCAAACTGCGAAATTGGGACCACGGGTGCTGAACATCCGCCTCATTTTCAATTCGTGCTCTCGATGCCTCCGCTTAGTCGGACGTAGAGGAAGTGTCAGCCAGTGCTTTCTGGACCAGGAGGTGGTGGCCGCGGGGAATTACTACGATCATGAACGAATGTGGTCTGGAAAGGATATCACCTAGGATTCACAACGATGGTAGCTGTGGTGACTGTAGTAAATTACAGCACAAGCTCGATGCGACGCGAAGCACTCGCGACCCTGAAGAATGTCATATGAGTGGTATTGCACGAGCACGCATATCGGGAAACCTACGACTGCCTCGATCTAGATCGCATCTCATAGTCTAAATCTGAGCTCTCCAACTTCGTCTCGAGAGCTGCCCCATGCATTCTTCTATCACAAGAGGCTTTCGATCCCATCTATATAGAACAAGGCCCATTCATTCTTCTATCGCAAGAGGCTTTCGATCCCATCTATATAGAACAGGTCCCACTCTTTCTCCCTTCCAAGCCATGGCTGCCGGAATCTTGAATGATTGACTGCCTCGATGACATTCTCAGGCCAAGTTATACCGTCCTGCATCGCCAGATGTATCTTAGAGACCACGGCATTGACACGAGCCCACATCTCGCGAGCGCTAACGTCAGTTTCGTGCCTCTCCAGGTACTCTGATAGCCATCGCCGCTCAGTGCCAACGTCATCTTTGATCGTCTGCAACAGCCTTCTCGTCTCCTGTTGTGGTGTTCGGGGGACAAAGACACATTCATCCGGGTGGTAAGGACTAACGTCTGGTGGACTATCCGGTAGAGGTGTAAGCACACCAGGACGCTGTGGAAAGTCGATGCTCTTATTGTCGACTCTGTCCAAGATCGCTCGGAACACTGCTTTGATCAGCTCGTCACCCTTTCCGGGCGTGAACTCGAGATCTGTCGAGAAATCCTCGGACGCAACAGTGCCGTCTAAATGCGCAGTGATTTTCGAGCTTCTGTTGCAAAGCCCTTCGAGGTGGCCAGTGATATGAACGTTCCTGATGTCGAGGACTCCGAGAGCACGATTCACAATATAGTCTCCAAGATCCAGGATAGCACCGGTGGCGATCTTTGCATCATGTGACGTGCTTCTGGAGGTAATCCCGATTGGGACGCCGTATAGTCACTGTCTAACTTAAGTGGTTACGACAAGCGGCTATTAAAGTAGCTAAGGACGTTAGATATCTCGAGCTTGATCGCTTTGCCTTACGAAATCGTTCGCTGCGAGAGGTATCGTTAAAGATTAAACGAGCCTTTCGATCTTAAAAGAATAACGACAAGGTAGTCACTTCTGTATATGACGTACGATGTAGTGGTCTTAGATGCCAACAAAATTATTAGCATGTGATAGTGATAACTAAAATCGTCAGCTGCCTTAAAGTCATCGATGCCTACTTGGACCGCGAAGCATCGACGCTAAACTAGATTCGTTCTATCTACACTTGTTTGAGAAAGGTATGTCCTTGACTAGGCGCCCATCTGTCTATTGCAAGTACTTTGTTGTGCCTGTCATGTTAGTCTCAATCGCATTCTGTAGATCGTGTGTGGATATTAGGTTGCTAGCGCGATATAAGAAGATATTAGAGGTGCGGTTTTGCCTTCCACAAGCCCGCATTACGAGTAAGGCTAATTTCACTTACTTCAGATAGGTATATTACGCAGCTGTAAGAGTATACTCATTTATGCTCCTCTCTGTATATGCTATAGCGCTGTGTTACAACTTCTACCTACACAGGGTTTCCTTTAGTGCTCGCAATATTAAAAGTCTTGCATGCACGAACTGGTCACTAACTATCAAATAAGAAGTCCAGCCTCTTGTTTCCCGCGTTCTCGTTCTTCGAAATGTACTCTGCTTGCTCTTCCTTACTCATCTTCTCCCACTTGGTGATCTTAGACTTATTTCTCGTTACGTAGTACACTTTGGCGAGAGCATAGGCCACGATCGTCGCCACACATATCGCGATCAAGTCCTTGTTGCCTCGGCGATAATGATTCGCCTTGTCGTCTTCGCGATAGATGTTCGAGGAAGCAATTCCAGATAGCTGGATGGTGATGTTGTACATTGCAGCGCTGATCGCTCGTGTCCTTACGGAGTTACTGAGGCGTGAACACCATCCAGCTTGAGCTGCGTGGACAGAGGGCGTTCCAAGTAGGACAAATATGAGAGCGTACTGCCCCCAAGCCGGCAAGTCGCCAGCAGATGTATACTCAACGATGAGCAGGGGAAGTGCCCAAAGCTGGGCGAGAATGCCGAAAAGTGCGATTGATTGGAATCTCTCAGTCAGGTACGTTACCCATAGCATGTTCAAGGCTGCAAAAACTGTGGGAGGTATGCTCAAGAGGGTCGTCTCGAATGGATCGAAGCCAAGCTTTCTGAGAGACAGACTGAGGTAGGCTTTTGGTGGCGCCGTCGGAATCTCGAACAGTATTCCGATAACGTATATAGGCCAAAGATCGTAGTCGTTGAGGCTGTCCCACAGCATCTTCAACGTCAGTCCTTCTCGATTGTGCATGCCTCCTTTAGAAGGATCGTCGCGGACTACACGATTGACAATGATTTTTTCTTCGCGCTCAGTGAAGTAGCCTTCATGGTTCCACCAAGTTTTTGTCTGAGTGGGACCAGGTACCAGGAAGAGGAAGCTCAGGAAACCGATTGTAATGCTGATAATTGCCTCGATGAGGAATAACCATCTCCACCCTTCCTTACCATCCACGCCTCGCAGGTGAAGAACTCCATAGGCAATAAAGGACGCAATGACACCAGACATAGAATCGACGAACCAGAATAATGCCAAGCGCATGGGCAACTCTGCTTTGTTATAAAAGTAAGACAGATACAGAATGGCATCTGGGATGAACCCGCCCATGAACAAGCCGAGGAAGAAGCGACAAGCAAAGAAACCCGCACGATTGTGCATAAAGAACTGACCACCTGATGCGAGACTCCAAAGGATAATCTGTACAGGGATCCAGCGGTCGGGTCCCAATCTTTTGCCGATCATCTGCGATGGGATTTCTGCGAGGAGAAATCCGACTCTGTACATGTTCTGCGCATTGTTGAAATCGTTCGTATTGATATTGAGGTCATCCAACAGGTTGTCCGCAGTCGCATTGCCAAGATTGCCACGGTCGATGTTCAGCGCGAAGAACATAACAAGAACCCAAATGAAGATGCGGAGGTCGATCTTTCGGCGGACAGATGTCTCCTCCCGATATGTCCATCTCTCAAGAGGATCAAATCGATGTAAGTTCTCCCAATCTGGTCGTGGGGCATATGCTTGTGCAAGAGTCGGGTCGTCGAAGACGCTGCGCTTGGTGGCGATAGCATCGCGGTGAACAGAAGAATGTTTCCTCGTCAACGCTGCCCAGAATCCTGAGGGCGGTGGGTCGTCTTCAGGCTCTACTAGATCGTGTCCTAGATATGTCGAGTCAACCCTCAAGGTCGTAGTCGGCTTTCCGTCGAGATCCTGAGACGGCCTTGCGTTGTCAAAGTTTCCTTTGGATTCAGCTCCGGTAGCAAAAGACATGATGACTTTCAATTCTTAGCCTGGGCTAAGCTTTCGTCGACAACAATGCCAAGTATCAAGAGCGTGGCTCCATCTGTATTTATGTTCCTCACGATAGGAGTCCTGGCCGGGATCTCCATTTGTCCATTACTGCCTATCATGCTCGTGACAGAGTGGAGTGGCTAAAATCGATTGCTGATGTTGGCCTTCTCAACGCGGAAGTCGCGATATATCGTTGAAATGATGTTATACCGCATATCCGCAAGTGAAAGTCCAGGGCCTCGCGTGTTCGGGATATTGCTCGCCGATCGAGCTTTGGGCATCCAAGCATTTGGTCAAATCTTGGTGAAGCCCTAGTGAGCTGGCTGAGAGATTGCACACGCCTTATTTAGTTCAAGCTATTGTAATCTCCCATGTATATGTGACCAAAGCCCTTGATTGGTGCGCTATAAGATAAGCTGAAGAGCCATCTTTGCTTGACTCTGATCTGGGCATCCTTCCGCGTACTGGCAGGCCAACATACGTGCATCATTGCCATTACCAATCTTCCGGCTAACAGGTCTGCCGCTCGGCCAGTTTCAGACTAAACAATAGACATGGCACCCGACAAGACCCAGTATCACGAGACTGTCAGGGTCCAATGGCTTGAAGAAAGCCCATCTTGCCATCGCGGCGCCACGTTTGGCCTTCCCTGGTGTCAAGGAGTCTATTTTCCAGAGCATGCAACATTCTCGTGCTCGGATAGCGACGGACACCCGGTACCTCTCACGACACGCCACATCGGTTTTTGGCCGGACGGGTCGCTCAAATGGACCTCGCATGACATCCCGGCGACCTCGGTCGGCAAACCTGAATACTTCATACATGTATCCCTAGACCAAGATCTTGCCAATCTACTGGACCCCGGCCCCTGTTGCCAGCTACGAACAGAAGAGACTGGTGATCATATCCTTGTCGACACTGGTAAGCTTACAGCATGCTTTCCTCGGTCTGGCCGGTCTTTGATAACCAGCCTCAAGTCCGCAGGCGGGACGCTTGTCGGCAAGAACGGGCGTCTCATTCTACTTGACCAGGAACGGTGCGGAGATACCAGCGAGCCAGGGCCAAAGCCTGAGGTGCGCGATCTGGTCTGTCAGATCGAAGAGATGAACGTCGAAACCTCGAACAAAAATCGGATTGTGATTGTGATGCGTGGTAGACACGTTCCGTTATCCGATGACAAGGCGACTTCGACTCTCGAGACCGATGGCTGGCTGCCATACACTATCAGATTCTACCTTTACGCTGGCGCCGATGCTTTGAAAGTCATGCATACCATCGTCTGGGATGGCGATATGCATAGCAATTTCATTCGAGGCATAGGTCTACGCTTTGATATCCCATTCCATGGGGAGGAACTCCACAACCGTCATGTGCGGTTTGCCGGTGTCGATGATGGTGTCTTCGGTGAAGCTGTCAAAGGAGTGACTGGTCTATGGCGTGATCCTGGATCATCTGTCAAAGTCGCACAGTTGTCAGGCCGACCCACACCCCCCACTGAAGAGTGGAGCCGGGATTTCGTGCCCTACTTCAAATGGGTTCCAGCTTGGAACAGGTACTCCTTGAACCAACTAACTCCCGATGGCTTCACGCTCAACAAAAAAACGAAAACAGGGCAAAGTTGGGTGAAGACTCCTTCAGGGACCAGAGCAGGTGGGTTGTCCTATCTGGGATCTGCTAATCATGGTGGACTCGCCATTGGAATGCGACACTTCTGGGAACGCTACCCGACGTCGCTTGAGACATGTGATGCAGCGGAGACAGAGGGACACATAACGTTGTGGCTCTACAGCCCATCAGCCGAGCCAATGGATCTACGTCCGTACCATGATGGTCTGGGAGAGCAGAACTATACGGATCAGCTAGATGCTCTCAAAATCACATACGAAGACTGGGAGCCAGATCTTGGGTCTCCTCATGGCATAGCCAGGACGAACGAGATATACGTCTTTGTACTGTGCGCGACTCCGTCGGCCGCGGAAGTTTCGCAGATGTCAAAGTTCGTCCGACAACCACCGGTGTTGGTACCAGAAAGTCAACACATCTTTCTTACTGCTGCACTGGGCAACTATTGGAAGCCTGTGACGAATGACGGCGAGGTGAGATCCACTGAGTCCTTAGCGATCGAGAAGAACCTCGAATTTCTCTTTCAGTTCTATGTCGAGCAGATTTCCCAGCGCCGCTGGTATGGTTTTTGGGATCACGGCGACATCATGCATACGTACGATGCGGATCGCCATACTTGGCGTTACGATATCGGTGGGTATGCCTGGGATAATTCAGAGCTCTCGCCGGACCTCTGGCTCTGGATATACTACCTGCGTACAGGTCGATCGGACGTGTACCGTATGGCGGAAGCGCTCACAAGGCACACAGGCGAAGTAGATGTCTACCATCTTGGCCAGTTTCGTGGACTTGGCACTAGGCATGGTGTCCAGCATTGGGGCGATAGTTGTAAGCAAGCACGAGTGTCCAATGGTTTTTACCGCAGGACGTTTTTCTACCTCACTGGTGGAGACGAAAGAGTGGGAGAGTTGCTGACTGAGACTTTGGCCGCTGAAAGCACTTTCTTGACCTTGGATCCATATCGCAAAGTACGGCCAGACGACCAGATTTATGTGGCTAACCCGGAGACGTTGTCCATCTCCCTAGGAACTGATTGGTCAGCTTTGGCTTCAGCGTGGTATGTCGAATGGGAAAGACGTGGACCACAATGGCGCTTAGCCAAAAGCAAGCTCATAACAACGATGCAGGGTATCGCAGCTTTGAAGAACGGCTTCGTCACGGGCACGGCCTCATACAACCTGCATTCAGGTCGGGTCTGGCCGCCCTGTAACGATACGAGAAACGTCGGCATCGTCAAAGTTTCTCACCTGTCAGCGATGTTCGGTCTCGTGGAAATCTGCACCGAGCTGATAGAAGCCCTAGGCGAAGATTTGCCTAAAGGCTTCGAGGCTGCATGGGTTGATTATTGCCATGCCTTCAATGCTAGCGAACAGGAGCAGGAACAAAGATATGGTGTCCGATTCGGCAAACTCCAGCTCCGCCAGGGCCATTCTCGTTTGACTGCATACGCTGCAGTCAGACTGTCTGACGACTCTCTCCGACATCGGGCATGGCGAGAGTTTTACACAAGCGACGGATATGCGGCCAACGAGCCGTGGCGGAGCGAGTGTGTAGGCGGTGACACAGTGCTTCTACCGGTGTCCGAGGCGCCTTGGGTATCTACAAACATCTCTGCTTTGTATGCTCTTGCGGCTATGCAGAATCTAGCTTGGCTTGGTGATCCAGTCTTGACAGTAGTGGAAGATGAGTTGGAGGGAGAATCGCGGAGCGACACTCCACTTGGGCAAGGGCTAGATAATCACACATAGTATCCCATCTTCGACGACTTACGACAAGCCTCGCAAGCGAGGCGCGCGAGGCAATTTAGCCGGAACTAAAGTACTGTGAGCGCAGTGGTGTGATCTCGCCTGTGAAGTGAAGCATACCGTAATTTCCGAGTGCATTGATCGGCTTGGAAGGCTTATCTCGAACCCAGTCTAACTTTGCCAGTGATGACACTGTTGCAAAGGTGGATTCGGATTCCTTCGATGTAACACCATATTGCCTTATTGTTGCGTCAAATGGCGTGATTTGCAGATTGGGTAACTGCTTCTTCCTTATCTGCGGCAATACCTTGTTCCGTCATGTGCTGAAAAGGAATGAATCCCAAGACGCAAGATCGAGACACCATTGCAGCAGCAAATCTGTTCATCAAGCCAATGGAAAAGTACCCGCGTATTGTGAGAATAATTTATCGTGACGGTGGGGCTCCATGCCAGCAAGATATTTCCCCAAAAGACGTATGTAGGCATTATCGCACGATGCTAGTCTGAACGGTGGTCGGGTTCCCTTCACACAAGCTGTCGAACCTCCAGGTTCCTGTACCGAGCCACCAGAGGCGCCATCTGACGGAACCCGATCCGGCCGCCGCCTACGATAGGTCCAGTGGTAGCATCGTCTGTCCAAGAAAACAGCTGGAGGCCATCAATGAAGAATCGCACATCTGCGCCATCTTTGATGACCTCTACATGATAGAAAGCGCCACGTGCGTCCACGACCGGTGGCAAGGGATCAGCGCCTTGAGCGACGAGGTGAAACCCGGGCGACTTGCGCAGATTGCACGTGTGGAAAGCGCGTTCGCCTTCCCAGCGACGGCGAAAGTACGAGACGTGGAGCGTTCGAATGTCGCCTGAGTGGTACTGTGGGTATCCGCCATTGCGAGGTGCGAGACTCTTGTCGAAGATGCCATCATCGGATGTGTGGGTGTCTGTTTTGCCATTGGCACGTAATGGGGGGGAAGCTGCTGCCGCTCCAAAAAATAGCATGGCGAGTCCGGGTTCCGATCTTGGTGAGAACTCCCATGATACGCGGATGCGATCTCCAAACGTCTCACGACACCAGAAGGTAAAGTGGTCGTCAACACTACCTGAGGATGCGATCTCCAAAGCTCCATCACTTGCTGTAACTTTGACTGGGCCTTCGGCAATCCAGTCAGCGACACTTTGAGCAGAATCAAGATCGTTCGTGTACAGAAGTGGCTCCGTCATTTTTGCAGCTGAGATTCCGATATTGTGTTGTACTTAGGTAAAGTATGTTGTTCTGATGAGAAAGTGGATGCAACTCTACTTGACGCCAGAGAGCGACTGAGAAAGCCTAGAGGAACGTGCCAAGCTGGGGCTTGCTCGTGTCGGTAGGTCCCGCGACCAAGACGTATGTTATGTTATGTCATGTTACTCTATCCAGCTATGCGCAGATCTGACGTCCGTATGAGCTGTCCCTAGTCGCTGACCGAAACATTTCAAGACGACACTTTGATGCATGTGAACATCAATGTCAAGCAAACAGCAAGTAAAAGGTAGAAAGGTAAAGTGGGTATCATTGCAGCTGGACTTGTTCATTGCTTTTACAGACTCATGTCTTCGGCTGCGGCGTAGCCTGTGAACGCAAGACAGGGATTCTACATCACAAGTCTTGTCATGCAACCCGAAGCGTGGAAGGGCAGAGGTGCTTTTCGCAGACTCTCCCAGACTGTTCGTACCATCCCAAGACCGCCAAACGCCAAGCTGTTCAGGAAAAAATCTACTGGCCAGCAAGAGCGTAAGCGCGGCGGCGGTCGCGCTCCTCGGCGATGGAGAGCTTGACACCCTTGCCCTTGGGAAGGGAGATCCAGGGCTTCTCCTGGCCGATGACGAAGACGTTGCTCTCACGGGTGGCGAACTCGTTGTCAATGGCGTCCTTGATGTGGACGATGTTGAAGCCACCATCGTGACGCTCACGGTGGGTGATGACACCAACACGACCCATGTTACGACCACCAGTGGCCATGGCGATCACACCAGTGTCGAAGCGGATGAAGTCCTCGATCTTGCCTGTTAAATGTATCAGTACGCAGTCCAGAATTTCATCGTATCTCCTCGTGCAACATACCGGTGGAGAGGTTGATCTTGACGGTGTCGTTGACCTTGATGGCGGGGTCGGGGTAACGGATACTACACAATGCATCAGTATACAAATATCGCCAAACATTGGTCCAACGTCTGATAGACGCGCAATCACTTACGTGCGTGCGTCATGCGTAACCAAGAATGGGATGCCGCCCTTGCCCAACTGCACCCTCTTGACCTTGCCGAGCTTGTACTCAGCCTCCTCGCCAGTGATGCGGTGGACGGTGAAACGGCCCTTGGTGTCGTAGACAAGACGGAAGTGCTCGCCAGTCTTCTCGATGGTGATGACGTCCATGAAGCCAGCAGGGTAGGTAGGGTCGGTGCGGACCTTGCCATCGACCTTGATCAGGCGCTGCATGACAATGGCCTTCATCTCGCGACCGTTGAGGGCGTACTTCAGACTGCGAAAAAATTGGCGTTAGTCCTTGCTTTCTCATGTTGCCGCCTCTCCCTCATCTCCGTGGAATTTTCCCATCGCGTACCGGTTGCGGATGAAGACAATGAGCGGCATGCAGTCGCGCAGCTTGTGCGGACCAGGGGAGGCCTTGGGCGCATAGCTGCCGCTGAGCTTGTCGAGCAGCCAGTGGCTGGGTGCTGACAGACGCTTCTGGTGCTTTCCGGGTCCTCTCATCTTGACGGTATGGTTGTCGGGCTGCTGTCGAAGAGTCGCTTGAGGAGAAGTTCACAATCGCAAAGCCAGCCAGGCTGGAACTACGCTTGCGAAAAGTGCGGGCCTGTGCGCAGCTGCCAAGCTCGGCGAAATCAGATTTTCCGTTGACCGACTTTGAGCGCTACGGGATGAGCCGTGGACCCTACTTTCACTTCACTCTTGGCCTGGCCAGTAAGGCGTACTTCCACCTCGTGCCCGTTCAAGGCAAGGCTACGTGAGCAACCTCAGGTGACGAGACTACCCAGACGGACCGTGGAAGAGCCCTTCCGCTGTTACATCACGCAATCAGGAGCCATTGTGATGGGTTAGCCAACTCGACGAACAATGTTCTCAGACCACTCGATCAGACCTCGATCCGAATAACCGTTGGAAAAGCTACATCTGTGTTATCGGATGGCCTGGCTTCGTCCCGGATACCATGCACATGATGCTACAGTATCGCTTCGGAACCCTTCTCTTGCTACACGGATCAGAAACAGTGCATCCGGCATTCGTACAATGCATAGTCCAGGGCCTCCCGCCCAACAAATCGCCTGGAGGCACGGTACATCCGGACGTAGCACAAGCTGTGCTTCCCACCATGCGTACCCAATTCGCACACCCAAACTCGGTCGTGTTATACATGTAGACGGCTGCACAACTCGCAGCCTTGACATCGGTAAAGCATTGTCACACTCGCTCACCTCATTGTACATCCACACACGACTTATTTCTTTCTTACACCGCAACATATTGATCACTCGATACACTTGTCTCAGTGCTCTCATTGTATTCATCCCAGCAAACATCGATGCCAACCTCTATCAATGTCTAACTAACGTCGAAGAAACAATCAATATGCTCTGCAAATGGACAGTCCTCGCTATTGTGCTTCTCATCTTGCAAGCTTGCGCCAATGTCATCTTGGGCGACGTTCGACCAGCTTGCAATTCCCTTCTACCAAAGGCTCGTCAAGGTTGCCTTCGTGGTCAGACATGTCTCCCAGACAACTCGTAAGCATAGCCCCAACACCAGGACCTACTGCACGACTAACGGCACATAGCTGTGAGAAGAACTATGGTCCTGGTATTCGCGGCCGACATATCGCTCACGATGCCGGCTCTGACGATAAATCTGCCAATGTACTGGCGAATGGTATTGCTGCAAGGGCCGTGTCTGATGACAACGATGATGTAACTCAATCCTCGCCACTGCAGCCTCTCGACCTCATCAACCTCTCAATCGGCTCTGGCATATATTCTGCTACCACTTCTGCTACAACGTCAGTCACTAATCCGGATGTTCCATACTCCGATGGCTCCAATCCCACATGCACAGACTACTCAAGTGCTCCAGCAACGACAACTACTTCCAACACCATCTCGTTTTGGCCGCTTCCTACCATATGCTTCAAATCCCCTGCACTTTGTGGAACTGAACCATCGCTCTGGACCATCCATCTGGACAAGACGAAAAGCCCCCGTACGATTACCCCGGCCGCGCAGACTGCACATCGCGAGCGCCCTCAAGGATGGCTTGCACCGCCCCGCCCTCAGGTCGTCACTTCTCCCTCACAAACTGGGTATATTGGATCAACGGAGGCAAATCCTGATTATCCAATCACGCTTACCACAAACCCGGTACGCATAGCAGAAAAGGTCCCCACCGCTCATGTCATGGGACCGACACAAGATCCCCAGGTAGCGCATTTGGAACACCCGGCTCTGAACCTCGACATGCCTCCACACGGACGAGTCAGACGGACTTTCTCCTCCCACGACCAAGCATCGGAACCGTTACCAATGGAACTCGACGCCCGAGCAAAGATCCCGAAACCTCAGCCACAGACCGCACGTGCGATGGGAACCGGCGCAGGTCTCGGAGGACCTCAGATTGGTGGGCCTGACAATGGTCACCCAGTGGATGCTGGCTCATCCCCTGGAAAGCTTAGCAATCGAGAAGAAGATGAGCAGACTTCTGCTGAAGTCAGAGACACAGATACTGCGACCGATTCGATCTGGGCTTCGCATGCCAATCACGTCCGCGGTCCCGCTGACAGCTTCATGGTGGCCTTGATGGTTACCATATCGTCAGCGCTAGTGCTTGTGATGATCTTGTGAGACTTTCTCATCAGTGTTTGCCAAAGTCTGAAAACACCATCTCCACCATAATCCCAATCCGTTGGGCAAAAAGAAGAACTTAAGGTGCATCAATGTCAGTTGAACGATTGTTTGTAGCTGAGTGAGATGTCGACGGCCTCAATTAGTGTGCGTTTTCTTGGGTGTGGAAGTCAAAGTTCGTATACAGTATCAATCACATTTTCATTCTCTTCGTCTCAATACTGCTATATACTGCAAAGCCTTTTCTTTTTCTGTAATGTTCTACTCCCTCACATGAGCCCTGTAGCAACCTTGCAAGAGGAAGTGTGAAAGCTCTTCGGCTGCAACTCTCTGTAAGAAAACTCCACGCCTGATTCCCATTCTTATGTCTGATAAAAGCACCGAACATTACGCGCTAGAAAGCAAAAAAATTGACCAAAAACTCCATGCGCCGCGCTAGTTGATGCCTGATGAAAACGCCCTGAGTCGCGAGTGCAGTCCTGTTCGCCGTGTCTTCTCTGCTTTCCTAGATGGGTTGGCCGGAAGCAAACATGCAATGCATGCATGCATGCCTCTCACTCCATCCTCGGCTTCTTGTTCCCGTTGCCGCCGCCGCCCTGCATGTTCTGTCCGCCCACGTTCATGCCGCCGTTCCAGCCTCCACGGCCGCCCATCATGCCGCCTCCTCCACGACCTCCTCCGTTCATGTTCATGCCGCCGCCGCCCATGTTCATCATGTTGCCCATTCCCATGGCGCCCATGTTGCCCATGGCTCCCATGCCATTCATGCCGTTGAAGCCGCCGCGACCGCCTCCCATCATGTTGTTCATCATTCCTCCACGGCCGCCGCCCATCATGTTGTTGTAGCCCATGTTGCCGTAACCAGCCATGTTGTTGTTGAAGCCGCCCATCATGGGGTTCTGCCAGCCGCTGACGGTGGAAGGGCCGTTCATCCCCCAATTGGCATTAGCTCCGGCACCACCACCACCGCGGCCCATGTTGTTGTTATAGCCGCCTCCTCGCTGGTAGTTGCCTCGGCCGCCGCCGAAGTTACCGCGGTTCTGATAGTTGTTGTTGTACGCACCGCCTTGGTTGTTGAATTTGCCTGCCTGGCCACCGAACTTCTTTTCGCCGACAGCACCATCCTTGCCGCGGTAAGGGTTGCCCATTGGTGTGTACCATGCCTGGAACTTGTCTCTTGCGCCCGAGCCGGGTTCTTTCGCTGCGCTTTCGGCATTTGCGCGTTCCACTTCGCGCTTTGTCGCAGTAGCGGCAGCTGGAGATGTGAATTCGAGATAGGCCTCGCCGCGACTCTTGCCATTGATCTTGTGCTCTCCAAAGGCCAGCTCTCGTAGCTCATGCTCGGTGTTGGCTGCAGCACAGAAGGCGCGCACATCTTCTTCTGTGGTCCACCAGTGGAGTTCGGAAAGCTTGAGTGATGGCAGAGCTCCTGGGTCGACGGGACGACCATCGGCAGCTACGGGCGTTTGGCTAGGAGGACGCTGCTGAGACTGATCCTCGCTTTCGTCGTCAGGCGCTTTGCGTTTGAGGCTTTGTTGTGATGTGTTGGATGCTGGCTGGTGTGAGGCCTGCTGGTCGTTTGCGCCATCGCCGCCGTTTGCTATCAGGTGGCCGTTGCTTTCGCCGTTCTGCTCAGCATGGCCAGACTGTTCCTGTGTCTCCTCATAGTTGTAGTCGAAGTCGTCGCCTTCCGCTTGCTGCTGCGGCTGTTGCGGTTGCTGCTCTTCTTCATCACCATAGATGTCGATATCAAAGTTGTCGTCCTCGCCCGACATGATGTGCAAGATCCGCTCACGTTATGATGCCGTGGGTGCTACCGGTAACGGTGCTGCCACGCAAGTACGCGCCAGTCAGCTCCCTAATTCCAGCTGTTATGTTCCTGAGTATGTACACTCCGCTCCGCTCGTCACGAGGTCTGAATCAAACAGGTCAGAATAAGTACATGGAAAATCGAGAGAAAGCGCTCCACTCTTCACAGCCTCTCTGTCCAGCATCCGCGCCCGCGCCATGGTCAATACGTACAGAAGCGAGGAGTATACAATGGAAAAGAAACAAGAGCTCGCAGGTAGAGCTTATAGTGTGAGAAAAAGAAGAAGCCCTCAAGCTATCGCGAAACAGTATTCTCCCAGCCTTGTCAGTGTTCACCACCTGGTATCCGTGCTTCAGCCCTGTCCTTGCTCTTGTACAACAGTAATGCGTGATATCGGGCTGTGGCGATGGACAGCAGTCTGTTTGAGAGCCGCAGTTTTGTCGCACTTGCACAGTGTGCGATGGAGGTATCGGGTGGACGATGAGTGAGTGTTCTCTCCAGGAGTGAGGAGTGTTTGGATGGTGAATGCGATGGTCTCGATGGCAGCGCAACGGCACCCTGACGTCCAGCCAGCTCCAATCCAATCCGGGGCAGAGGGCAAGCGCCAGCGCCAGCGCCAGCCCAAACAGGAAATTACCTAGGTACAACCAAGACGATCAGCTCGAGAGACCCTGGTACATGTCAACACTGCGGCGAAACCAACAATACCAGAGCCAGCTACTACAATAATCACCAGCAAGCAGACCCGAAAACATAACTCTCTCATGTCGTTCTGGGACCGCTATCTCGCTCCCGGCGACCTTCGCGCCCGCCGCATGGCCCTCGCACCTCCGCCACCTCTCGCGACAGAAGAACAGCTCCAACGAGCCGCAATCCGACCCTCCACAACCTCAGCAGCCGTCGAGCGCGTAGATCCTGCACGTCGAGCACGCCGACAGAATGCATTGTTCTTTGGTGGTATTGCCTTCACCATGCTCAGTGCGTGGGTAACACGCCGCTCGCTCATTCGTAAGCGCCCGCCTGTACCGACAACCTTCACGCCTTCGAATGCTCCTCTGCCGAAGGGCGAAGGTGGGCTGGATGCTATAGAAGCGCTTGGCCTCGCGACTATCAACACTGTATCGGTCTTCGCGACGGCCATTGGTGCGGGCTTCATCTACTGGGACATCGCAGACATCGAGGACCTGAGGGACAAGGTGCGCAAAGGTGTTGGTTTCGATGTGTATGGAGGCGAGACAGACGCAGACAAAGAGATCGAGGGCTGGGTGGCGGAGGTCTTAGCGAGGAAGGATGGCTACGGAAACCTCAAGGACGAGATTGTGGACAAGTTGATGGAGCTGGAGCAAAAAGAGCGGGCTAAGAACGAGGCGCAGGCCATGCTTGGTATTCAGAAGCGGTAGGGATGCATAGTGAGGAGGTCGATGTAAAATATAGTACGATACCCACGAGCAACAATTCTCCATTTCTGTTCTGACAGTCCATGATCGCTACTTTTCTCTAGAATGCTGCCGCTCAAAGTAGACAGGGCTCATAACAATAGCAGAACAGGTCTGACATCTCTCTTTCACACTTTGACACCAGCCTGACCGTCCCGGTTAGCACGCCACACACCACCATCAGCAAACCACTCCTCCTTCCAAACCTCAACCTTCTGCTTGACCTCCTCCAAGCACTCCTCTCCAGCCCTCCAAGAAGCCTGTCGATGAGCCGACGACACAGCAATGAGAATGCTCTCCTCCTCGATATCGACCTTGCCCAATCGATGCGTGATAGCGATCGCAACAAGACCGTGCTTCTCACGTATGGAGCGCGCAATAGTCTGCAACGTACGGAGAGCCAGCGGCGGGTATGACGAGTACGCAAGATGTGTGACCGCCTCGCCGTCAAAGGAATCGCGAGTGCAACCTACAAAAAGACCTACAGTTTTAGCTTACTGCGTGGTGTCAGTGAGGGTGTAGCACTTTGTGGTACAGGAGAGTCATACCGGCGAACAGGACTACGGCGCCTGCTTTGGGGCTCTTCACGCGGTCCATCATGGATTTGGCGTTGAGCTCGTCATAGGTCAATGAGACGTAGACATCTTGTTCGGATAGGGATTTCTCGCCATCGAAAAGACGGGCTGAGAAGCCTGCACTAGTTTCACTTGCATTGGGAGCTTGGTCTGACATGTTTTGGTCCTGTGAGTTGGGAATGATCGAGGTTGTTGGCAAGATGCTCTATCAGTAATAACACTAAGTGGCGTGCTTCCAAACAAGCTCCCAAAGCGGTGGCGCAACGCGGCGGGTTGAAAGGCAAAGCGGCGGCTATCGGAGGCTCTGCCGCAGAGAGACCCTTGCTTGCACGCCCTGTCAGCGAATGGAATTGTCAAGTCAATTAATCACCCGCGCGCAACAAACACTACTACTATTCCCTACAAGCAACACCCACTGCACATTCACTCGCTTAACCTCACATACACAACCATGGCCGCCATCAGACCACCAACAAGGCGCTTCGTCGCTTCTGCGCTTTCCAACACCCGATCCTCTCTCCTCCCGCAGAAGCGCTGCTTCGCCACCACAGTCAACGAGCCCTCAACCGTCACAGCAACATCATCAAAACCTCGACCCTCCACCAAGTTCTCCGACCGTCTCAATGCCGGTCCCTCATTCGGCGATTTCGTTGGCGGCAAAGCAGAAGAACCCATCTCACCCGAGGAAGCGCTTGAGCTCAAGACCGTTCAAATCGGCCCCGAAGGCCGCAAGAGATCACACACCCGTCTGCCAGAGTGGCTAAAGACGCCTATTCCCGTGAATAACAACTACAAGAAGATTAAGAATGATTTGCGAGGACTGGGTCTGCACACCGTGTGCGAGGAAGCAAAGTGCCCCAACATTTCCGATTGCTGGGGTGGAAGCGACAAGAGCGAGGCGACGGCGACAATCATGTTGATGGGCGACACATGCACACGAGGCTGCCGCTTCTGCTCAGTAAAGACTTCCCGCGCTCCTCCTCCTCTCGACCCTCATGAGCCAGAGAACACCGCCGAAGCGCTCTCGCGCTGGGGACTTGGCTATGTCGTCCTGACGATGGTTGACCGCGATGACTTGGTAGACGGCGGTGCGCGCCACGTTGCAGAGACAATCATGAAGATCAAGCAAAAGAACCCTTCAATCCTCGTTGAAGCGCTGACAGGCGACTACATGGGCAACACCGAGCAAGTAGCCACTGTCGCCCGCTCTGGCCTGGACGTCTACGCGCACAACGTCGAGACCACCCCACAACTCACACCCTACGTCCGCGACCGTCGCGCCACCTTTGATCAATCCATCGCTGTTCTCCGTGCCGCTAAGGAAGCCCGCCCGGAGCTCATCACCAAGACCTCCATCATGCTCGGCCTGGGCGAGACAGAAGACCAGCTCTGGGAAACTCTTAAGCGCCTCCGCGAGGTCGGCGTCGACGTCGTCACTTTCGGCCAATACATGCGCCCGACAAAGCGTCACATGAAGGTCGAGGAGTACGTCACACCCGCCACTTTCGAGCTCTGGCGCCAGCGTGCGCTCGATCTGGGCTTCATGTACTGCGCTTCAGGACCCTTGGTGCGCAGCAGTTACAAGGCTGGAGAGGCGTTCATTGAGAACGTGCTTAAGAAGAGGGCGAAGAAGTCACAGCTCTTCGCTGCCGAGGCCGCGGCCGAGCTTGAGGCGGCGAAGAGCACATAGAGAAGATCGGTGGTTCGTTCCAAATCTCGACACAATTTCTTTCAACATGCATGGCGGCGCACCTGTGGGCATTCGGCATTTTCTGGCGACTTTTATACGGGCGTTCTACGTTACAAAGGATATGGATAAACTCACGAGGCAGCTCAACGCGGGCCTGGAGGCTATAGGTACGGAACGATTCGGGGGCTTTTGAAGGTTAGAAAAGCCCGAGTTACGTGTATAATTTTTCAAATTTCTTAACAAATGTACAACGCTTGGAATTTATGGATATGAATAAAGAAGTGACCACCCCTGGCAAATTGTTAAGTCCTTCCGAAAGTTAAAACCCCGGCATCTGTAATAGAATACAAAGACACTCTACGCGGCGACAGGAGGCGCGGGACCAGTCGACGACGCGCCGCCCATGGTAGGAGGCAAGAAAAGGGGCATGTAGGCCTAGATAATAAAGTCAGCGTGACAGTCCTCGCCGTAGTTTTAAGCCCGTCCGTCCAAGCACATTGGACCCCAAGATCCAATTGCTCTCCGAGAATTGGGAAGTACGTACAACACCAAGCGACATGGCCGCCATGCCGACTTGCAAGTAACTAGGCGTGGTGGCGGCGGCGGCTTGCGCGGGCGTCTCGCCGAGCCAGCCCTGGATGGCGAAGATGACGGCCGTCCAGCCGATCATCTTGTTGCGGGTGAAGATCTGTATTAGGAGGTTCACGTGTTAGTTAATTCGACTCAAAAAAAGCTGGTGGGAAGTGGTGGCTGGGCTGCGAGGAGGACACGTACGGCGGCCATGGGGAGGGTGGATGAGATGGTGCCTTGGAAGTCATTGATCTCCTTGTCTTGAGGGCCTTCGGTGTAGGGGACGACTGTTGGATTGGTTGTTAGCTGCTTGGTCTTTCTGAAGAAGGAGGGTGTGAAGATTGGAGGGGTTCGTGCGTACTGAGCTCTGCTCTCCTCATGTCTTTCTTGGTGGCCATTGTTGCGGGTGTTGAGGATCTGAAGGTTGGGGAGTGGACAATTGCGGGTCGAGGGTGGTGTAAGGGAGGGTTTCGGACGGCAGCGGGTTATGGTACTGTGAAAGTGCTGGAGTGGGCTGAGAGTGAGTAGAGCTGGTATTGGTGTCTGCTGTGGTCGCTGCTGTGAGGTCTCGCTCAGGCCAAGCTGTCGTCTCGAAGTTCTCCGCTAAAGGGTCTGGGGAAGTGCTAGCGGCGGTCTCGCCTAACGCCTCGTGCTGGTTGTCCTTATCGTCGTCTTCAGCCGCGGAAGGGGAGGCATTGGCATTGGCATTGGCGGTGGCAGCATCAGCAGCGTTCTTCATCGAAGGTCGACCAGACCGTTTTTTTGTGCGACAATGCTTGAGCAATTCGAGCAGATCCTCCGACTTTGCGGCTCTTTTCATCCGATAGCAAGTCGTCCTGACAGTACCGGGGTCGATATTCAGCATCGAAGCAATCTCGACTGATTTCAGGCCTGCGCCGAATCGGAGAGATACTATCGAAGCGCGCACCGCGATGTCTAGTTCGGATCCGCGGACCATGATGGATTCAAGACGATATACGAGGTGGATGTGATTGTTAACACGAATGGTACGAATAAGTCGCCGTAAAAGTTTGCAACGCGGAGGCTGCCGTGGACAGACTTTGTCCACACTCCGAGCATCGCACTTTCTTTGGAAAGACATGTTTACATGTTTGGGAACTAGGATTCAAGGTTTCAGTGGAAGGAAAAGGTCTTCTGTTCTGTTCACTGATTCCGAAATACAAGTTCGAACACGAAACTCCCGTAAATTCCAGTGTGTTTCTAGCTAATCTATAACAAAGGAAACTTATCGACATGCAATCCACGCACGCTGCCATATAGTCTAGCTCTCAGATACCCTGTCCCAAACTCATAGACGAGTTCCCGGAGAGCAGCGGCCCTCCACAACTGAAAACATCTCCTTCCGGCGCACCAAACAACCTACTATCATCGAAGTACTCCTTACTGTAATCGATATCGACACACTTGTAATTATCCGGTGGGGCTCCACCAACCGGTCCAACGTGCGGGCAATGCACATCCGGTCGGATGCGCGTAAGGATGAGATGAATCGTGCGGCAGACGATGTTATCACCCCAAGCCTCGTCGAAATTGCCAAAAGGCTTGAGCTGCAGATCGGCAACGCACGAAAGCGTGCTGCTGTACTGCTGGTCTTTCCCCGTGCATAATTTTTGAATCCCCGGGCAGAGAGCGACCTTTGCGACTTTTTGGAGCGCGATGTTGTTGAAGTTGATTCCTACTGCAGCTGCGGTCCAGGCTTGCAGGTTCGGAATCCAGGCGTGGTATTTGAGCACTCTGCCCTCGTCGTCGAAGCGCCAGAACGCTACCTAAAATCCGACCGTCAGCCATGAACAACAACTCTGAAGCACTTTTTCCCAATCATACCTGGCTCAATGTGGTCGTCGGCTTGGATCTGTCGATTTCGCCAGTCGTCTTGTTAAATCGGGCTGTGCGCAGGTAGACCAGCGACGCGGCAACTTCTGGACAGCCGGAAGTGAACTCCACAACATCGGCCGCGTAGAATCCCACACCATTCGATATCTGGGGCGTTGGGGCCAGGGCGAAGAAGTATTCGATGGAGTCGGCAAATCCAGAAAAGTTGCCTACCGGCGAGACGCGGCCGGCGGCATCCTGGTTGAAAAGGCCTGGTGGAACAGCCTCGGCGCCGTGATTCACTATCGGAACATTATTTGGGTAGACCGTCAGGTTGTAGATCCTGCGGATTGTGTCTAGGTTGCGCTGTGCGTAATCGGGAAGGCTCGAATAGCCCGTGTTGTTGGTAGGGCCATCACGAGGAAGGCTCAATGCCGAGCACAAAGAGGATGTGAATAGGTAAAAGATCGAAAGCGAAAGAGTGTGGGTCCACATCTTCGCAGCTTGCTTCTTGAAATGGCGAACTTGAACAGGGCGATGAGCAAGTTTTTATGGTTATCGCAAGCACTCCATACTTTCATATCAAAACCAGGCACGAACTCTCAATTCACATGACGCTGATCATTGAGTGGCAACAACCCCTTAGGCGCCCGGGACAGGTAATCGATGAGTGCATGAGGCACTTTGTCGTTGATGTGCAGGGGATTAAGTTGATGGGCCTCTCCAGACTACAATCCGTTGCAAGTGTATTGGGCGACTCCACATTTCCAGCTGCCACTACTGTAACCCTCAACTCTCACTTGTTATTTCAATCGCCAGAACTCAAGCATGATCACATCTACCCGCAACATCCTAAGTTTTCCGGGGAGGAAATTATACAATCGGAACGGAAATTGGAAGGATCCGACTACAAATGTTGATTATGTTGTGCTTGAAGATCAAGATAAGATAGAACTCTTATTACATGTACAATTGATCTCCATCGAAGGTTTTGGCGATGAGCGTGCCTACCGTTGAGTGGCGATCTGGCACAAGTTTCACGTTGAAAGTTTAAGCTTCTGAAACAACTACTACGAGTATCTAAATAACTTATACGAAAGTCAAAGAGACTACGCCTTGTTTTGTGGGGAATCAACTGCCGAGAACACGGAAGGTACACTGCGTTTTTCCACGGCGATGGCAATGGCAACGGCAACACATGCCAGACGAGCACCTTGCTGTTAAGTGGTTGGACGAGGGGTGCCTGTCTCCTATGGGTTGTATCGTTTTCACTATGGTTCCCAGAGTCTCTGACATCTTCTCCCGATGGCGACTCACGTTGATTCATAACAGTGCTCGTTCGGTCGATTTGTTCTAGAGCCATGACGATGCGTGTGATGTCGAAAGATGAGGATCAACATACTTTATAACAAGCTTACAAGGCCCGTCCTTCCTGACACCCCAACACCTCAAATATGAACTCAAGCTCTCCTCTCGCAAGCTTCTATAACATCCCCAACAAAACATCAACAGTGTCTTTCGTAACTCGTTTCACATTCATCCACGTCTCACTACTTTACATATCAGCCGCCGCCTTGAACAACACCTTGTGCACCTTCCTCGCCTCAAAGTCCTTGTAAGCCTGAGGAGCGTCCTCCAAAGACATCGTCTTTCCGGCAAGCCAGGAGACCTTGTCCTGCTGCTTAACCAACAGCTCCAGCGCATCCTCGAAGATAGAGCGCACAGGGCAACGACCAAAGGCAATAGTAGCGTTCTTGCTGTAAAGCTGGAAGCCCTCGAAGCCCAGCTTGTGGTTGTGCATGCCCACGGACGAGATGGAACCCCAGGGGCGAATCAGATCCAGACTGAGCTGCAGAGCGTCTCCGTGGCCGACGACTTCCATCACAACGTCGGCTCCACGGCCGTTGGTGACTTTCTTGATCTCGGCGACGGGATCTTGCTCTGTTAGGTGGATTGGGATCGCTCCGAGGGCTTTCGCCTCTTCGAGGCGCTCGGGCACAGAGTCGATCGCGTAGACGGTGTCGACCATAGTAGTGGCGCAAGCGATTGCACAGAGACCCACTGGACCGCAGCCCACCACGACGGTGGTGAATTCCTTGCGATCGCGAGCGTTCAGGTTCTTGAGGAATCTGCTAGCTGCGAAGTAACCGGTAGGGAAGATGTCGGCCATCAAGACAAGCATTTCCTCGGGAATGGTTGTGGGTGCTCGCACGCAGGTGGAGTCGCAGAGAGGCACGCGAACGTACTCTGCCTGGCCACCATCGATGCTGTCGGCCGATAGTGCGTTACCAAACAGTTGGCCTTCAGCACATCGGGATGCTTGGCCGCGGACACAGTAGAAGCATTGGCCGCATGCTGTGTAGAAGGGCACAACGACCTGGTGATGGAAATATTAGCATTAATCGACGTTTGGAAGCATGTTCAATAAGCGCATGGATCAATTCTGAAGTGCTTGATCGAGGAGTAATACATCACCCATCATAAGCAATGCACATTACAAAAAGACCGACAAGAAACAGACTCACCTTCTCGCCGAATGAGAAATTCTTGACCGCACTGCCCTTCTCGACAATCTCGCCAACAAACTCGTGACCGCAAGTAAAGCCCGCCGGAACGTCTAAGTGGCCACGGTAGAAGTGCAAATCGCTACCACAAAGCGCCGAAGTCGTGACCTTGAGAATACAGTCGGTATCGGTTTGCAGCTTAGGATAAGGCTTGTCTTCCACCGCAACCTCATGAGGGCCCTTGTAGACGACGGCTCGCATCGTAGCAGGTGGTTGGAAAGACGTCATTTTCGCTGGTGGGCCTTCGGGGAGGTTGTGTTGCAACTTTTGGTCGACTTGTGTAGGTTGTGTTTTGTTCAAAGCTGGACCTTACACAATTTCAATCCAGTGATTCACGCTCATTGTGGGACCGATAACGGCGTCGAAATATGTGTTCTCGAAAGCTTGTGGCTCCGAGGGTAACCGGATAGGGCGCGCCTCAGGGCGCGTACGACGTACATGTATTACGCATAGCCTACTCCCAAGAACACCTGACTCGCAGCTACGGCGTCTTGATTTAGACGGGTGACATGTAGGGCTGAAAATCCTCCGTGTGCTTTGCGAGAAGTTTAGAGTTTGTGGAATAATATCTTTAGGGTTAGTGCTTGGAGTTAGCTCCTCTGTCTATATTCCCCTTAGGACGATGAGATATAGCTCAATTTTGCTCCAAGGAACGTATCAACCTGGTGCAGTGTGGTAGTATGCAGTAGCTGAGGGAAGAAAGTAGTAAGAGGCTCCGACAGAGCTCAGAAAAGCTTCGGAGTAGGCAAACAAGCTATTCGCTCAAAGCTTCAGCTTGAGCTGCAGCATACGTGCGGTGCCGATGTCACAATCTCATTCACTGTACATGTATCCATATACCCGGCAGGTAACCTCCACTCAGAAAGCTCCTACGCCACGAGCTGCTCAAAGGACCCAACATCCGAGTAGGTAATAAATTGGTCAGCCGCAGACTCCCACGCGATGCTCATCAGACACTAGAGGAGGTTCATACAAGAAGGGCCCATGAACCACGCTGTGTGCTGACAGTGTCTACCTTCGATCCATTCGATACAAGCCTTCGCAAACATGTCGACGGTAAGATCACTCAAGTCCAAACACAGGTCATGATCACTAACAACCCCACGAATGAAAGCAGCCGTAATCTACGAACCCGGAGGACCCGACGTCTTCAAGATCGAAGAGGTACTTCACCCACACAATGTAGAACCCACGAGAGACGAGCTGACCATACACCAGCGTCCAATCCCCACTCCCAAACCCGGCCAAGTCCTCATCCGCATCAAAGCCACCGGCCTAAACAGAAGCGAAATGTTCACCCGTCAAGGCCACAGCCCCAACGTCCACTTCCCTCGCATCCTAGGCATCGAAGCCACGGGCCTCGTCGAAGACGCTCCAGGCGGGGAATTCCAAAAAGGCGATGTCGTAGCTACTGCCATGGGCGAAATGGGACGTGCTTATGATGGTGGCTACGCGGAGTATGCAGTCGTCCCAGCAACCCAAGTCCAGAAACTGACAACCACACTCCCCTGGCCCGTCCTCGGCGCCTGCGGCGAGATGCTGCAAACAGCTTACGGCTCGCTGTTCAACGCGCTTCAATTGAAGAAAGGCGAGAAACTGCTCATCCGCGGCGGCACGACGAGTGTCGGCCTGGCTGCATCAGCCATAGCCGTCAACCACGGCGTGACTGTAATCTCCACCAGCCGCAGCGACGCGCGAACGCAGTTGTTGAAAGACCGCGGCGCCAACAGCGTGATTGTCGACGACGGGAACATCGCTGATAGGGTAAAGACAGAGACTGGTGGTGCAGGCGTGGACAAAGTGCTCGAACTGATCGGGACGGCGACGCTGCTTGATTCGCTGCAGTGCGCGAAACCGCATGGCATTGTCTGCATGACGGGGATTGTAGGGAACAGTACGTGCCCATGAGACAGGTAACTCCCACACCACGAAGACCTACTCACACTTCCCAGGCTGGACTCTCCCCTCCTTCGCGCCCATGGGCAGCATCCCCACATCCGTCTGCCTGACCGCGTACTCCGGCGGACCAGAAGAGTTCATGCAGACTCCGCTGCAGGAGCTCGTGGAGCAAATCGAAGCAGGTTCGCTGCAAGTCTCAGTGGCGAAGACGTTCAGACTGGACGAGATTGCCGATGCGCATCGCATGATGGAAGAGAACAGAGCGGGAGGGAAGCTGGTGGTGCTGCTGTGATGTGATAATTTGCTGTATGTGGCTGGCTGGCTTCTTCAATGTCAGATTCGTTTTTCGTCTGCGTAGGTCGGTTGGTAAGGCTTGTTGTGCTCTCGTAGCTTCACTATCGTTCGAACCCCATCTCACGATCAGAGGATATATGCCGCTGTCATGTGCTTTCGATGCTGGTACCTACAAGTCAGTCGTAAAAACGCATCCGGTGTCACGTGTCGAGCGCACATCATCCCGACAGCCTCATTTCACACCTTACCTGTGAAAAGATGAACATACCAATCACTCCCAAAGCAAGCAAGTCTGTGACGAAGAGCTGGATAATAAAAGAATCGACCGTTTTGTTGCTTCTGGGCTTCCCTCATCTAGTAGTAAAAATTCTATCCTTTCCATATGAGTCTTTTCGCAATCTTCTGCTTGCTGTCGCTCGCAACTCTCTCGGATCCGCCCCGAATGTGCTCCTGACGCCAGAAAACAGACGTGATTTCATGCAAGTTCCAGCCAGGGCTTGGGCCATGGGTGGAGAGGAAAGAGAACTGAAAGCAAAGGGGGGTTTTTTTTTGTAGAGAGACAGATCTTAATTATGACTTGGTTTCGTGTGAGGGGTATTTAAAGAATGGAGCACTTGCTTCTCTTGGGCTTGGTAGGGGGTCGGGGGCTTATTACGGCTCTGTTGTTGAGATGGCATGTCAGCAATGTTCCACAGAACCAAGATACAGAATGCACTCGGAAGGTATACTCACTTGATCGCTTCATCGAACACGCTCTTCAGATTCCGCTGGGTCAAGGCTGAGCACTCGAGGTACTTGACCGCCTTGATCTCCTTGGCAACTTGCACTGCTTGTTCGTATTGTATGGGCTGCATCTTACGCTGGCGCAACTGCTCTTTGACTTCTGGGTCGTCGCGCAAGTCGAGCTTGGTTCCGACGAGGATGATTGGGACGCCGGGCGCGTGGTGCTCTATCTCAGGGTACCACTGCGGAGAGAAAGCGGTCAGCATGAATGAATTATGTCATATAAAGACTTTGGAACAAGTCCAAACAGTCCTTTTCGTTTGCGTGGATTCTCTTACCTTAGCCTTGACGTTGTCGAAACTGGACGGCGAAACAATGCTGAAGCAAATGAGGAAGACGTCGGTCTGAGGGTAGCTGAGCGGACGCAAGCGGTCGTAATCTTCCTGACCCGCAGTGTCCCACAGTCCCAAGCTGATGGGCTTGTTGTCGACCATGACGCTCGCCGAGTAGTTGTCGAAGACGGTCGGGATGTACTCGCCGGGGAATGCGTTGGTGGTGTAGGAGATGAGCAGACATGTCTTGCCGACGGCACCGTCACCGGTGACGACGCATTTCAACGACTGGGTCGCCGGAGCGGCCATCTTGGTTGTGGTGTTGTTGTATGTGTGCGAGGGGGTCGAGTTGGCGGAGGTGGCCGATAATATCCCCTTGGACGAGTAGAGGGGTATTATGCGGTGAGGATAGCGGAGGCTGAGGTGGTTCGGCGCGGAAGTCGAATGTGTTGCAGTGTAGTGTGATGCGGTATAGCTTCCAAGCAGTTTACCCAACTCGTTCGCAGCAGAGCCTCAGACAGCCAGATCGTGGTACGTGCCCCGAGTCCGTGGGAGCAATGCAATGCAGGCCACGTCGAAGTGTGAAGTCAAGCAAGCAGGGCTGCACTGGACAGCTCGACAGACACTGCTCGGGTCAGGAGAAGTGTTTGGCTGGGGCAAGTGGGCTGCCGGTAGTTGCAAGTGGACGGCTGGCCAGGCAGCGTCGGGGTCCAATTGGCGGCGCGGTGGTGCGGACGGTGGAGAGGGGAGGTCAACAGCAGCACAGCAGCGACGAGAGCAGCAGCACGGCAGCACAGCAGAGCGGAGGGGGTCCCCTTGGATCGTGGTTGAGCCCTGGCTCGTCGCTCGCGCTCGGGCCGTTGGGTGTGGTGGTGGCGGGCTCAGCCGACGGTACGGGCAGAAGGGAGGAACCTAGGCTCGGATGGGATGGATAAGGGTGTTTGTTGGTGAAGTGTTGGATTGCAGACAGCAGTCAGCAGTGGTAGTAGTAGTAGTCAATGTACACCGGGGCGGGCAAGCAAGCAAGTGAGGTGAGGTCGGGTGGTGGCAGCGGTGGTGACAGGGCTCGCAGAGTCTCTCTCAGCCTCTCTCGCCACAGCAGCAGAGAGTTCCAAGATTCAGTCCGCTCAGCTCTCTCTTGCAGCAGCAGCCCGCCAGCACGCCAGGGCTTTGGGCGGTGACTAGCCCGAAAGCGGCACTTCCTGCCCGCCAAGCCGCGACCGTCAGCTTGGATACCTTAAGTATGCATGTATGTACAGACATATGGAGCATAGTGCCACCTCCAAAAGGCCCCACGGCGCTTACACCGACCAACTGCTATGGAGTGCGAGTCGTAGCCCCCATTGCCGGCCCAATGATTGCCCGCGGCCAGAACCGTCGCCCTGCTATAATACGTGCGCGATAGCACATGGCCAGGTAGCCACAAGCGTGTGCCAGTCGCCTACAAAGCCCGAATCCGGCCGGGAGGTACAACAATGCCTTGTTGGCCGGCTTGCTTATCGCGATATGCCATACGCCACGGACAGTGCGCCGAATGTCTGAAGATCACGACTGCAGGCAGCACTGGTACACACGACAGACACGTACCGTCACAGTGGCAGGCCACCGCAACAACCCGTGAACACAATCTCGCGGATCGTCCGGGATCGATCGACCGCATTGATCTCCTCCGACCCACATCTGGTGATCATAAAACCTTCTTTCCTCTTGCCTCGAGTAGCACCTTGACAAATCTTTGTAAGAGAGATCTGGTGACGAAAGATGCAGAGGCAGCTATTGGAGGTTTGACAGAGCCACCCGAAACATAGCCATATATATCCTGTATAGTCCCCGCTTATACACACACCACCGCCTGATATCACCTGCTGAACGAGGACTCCGCGGACAAAGTCGTCCATTTCCTCCATTGGGCCCTGTATACATACATCCATGCATGTGTGTCTCTCATCTTTCCACGGCACATGCTGCGGCCAAGTTTCATGTGACTCGGAAGAGGTGACAGTAAGCAACATGTCGAAAAAAGCGTGCAGCAAGGTTCCATGTGATGCGGAAGAGGCGACTGTAAGCTATACGGAGAAAAGTGTGCAGCAAGAAGTATTTCATGTGACGCCGTGTAGCAACGTATGGGTTGTAAGTAAGCAAGCAAATATGGAGGAAAAGCAAATTACACAGCAGTAACTTTTCGTGAATAATGTTAAGAAACATATGGCCGGTGCTTTCTGTAGTAGTATACATGAAACAATGGTCTTGAAGTAACGATCCAGAGTAGGTGTGCCACGAACAATAACTACGAAGAAGACAAAAAGTACATGCCCACCTTTTTTCTCCCCTCCCCAATTCGTATAAGCCATGTTCCCCGTCTGTAGAGCAATTTTTGTTTCTTTCATACCATCATGTTCCATACAAGAGCGAGAAAAAAAAAGAAAAAAAGAAGACAAGAAACTGTGCAGGTAATAGATGAAAAGAACCAAACCATCGCTCGAACGCAACAAAACCGAAAACAAAAATGATCCCCAACCCAAGGAAGCAAAACCTCAAAACTCCATCCATAAAACTCCCCAGCTCGCCAAATCATCGCACGCCCTTCTCTTCTCATCCTCCTTACAGCTTCCTCGCCCCAAACAACCCCAAACTAACCGCACAATCGTTCTCGCCCATCACCGGCGTCGGATCCGGCATGATCTCCCAGTTTCTCAGCGGGTAAGGCGTCAACTTCCGCTCCATGTTATTCGCCGGCCTGGCGGGTCCAGCACTTCCCGGCACCGGTGGCTGGCGACGGGCGAGGGCACGCTGCTGCTGTGTTTGCGCCGGCTGTGCTCGCGAGGATAGAGCCAGGTTTGGCGTTGTTGTCGCTGCTAGGGCGTTGAAAGAGCCGAGGAGGGGGCGTAGGATGGGTGTCGAGGGGTGGAAGTGGCGGGAGAGGCAGGAGAGGGTTTCTTCGGGGAGGTGGTCGGCGTGTAGAGCGGTGACGTCGTGGATGTAGTCGGTGAGGGATTGCTGGTTTTCTAGGCGCGGGTGGATGAGCAGGGAGCAGAGCGCTGAGACTAGCTGGGTGCGAGCTTGTTTGGCGTTGTCGCTCATGGGTGTGGCCTGAGCGGGAAGCGTGCAGAGGTGTAGGATGATGCTCATGCGGCCTCCCATGTCGTGGAGCCTGCTCTGGTAATCCGATGCTGTTGCGTCCAGCTCACCGAGTATCTTCTCCTGGGCTTTTAGTTTGTCTGCAAGCAGCACCAGGAACTGGGCGTCGTCCTCGCCTTTGATCGAGTCGTAAGTCACGTCCAGTACTTGACAGAGCATCTCAGCAGGATGCTTGTCTTCTGGACGATCTCGGGCCTCGACCGGGCACACTTCAGCCAGTATACTACTCCTTGCCCATACGTGAATCTCCCTCAAGGTCTCTGGCTTGGCAGCTGACAGTAACTGGGGCCACACCTCGGATTTATCGGCGACGGCCTTCAGCAAAGCACTCTTGACTGCATGCTCATTTCCAGTGTTGGTCATGGCGTGACTGGTGGTGTAAATGTGAAGCCATCCAATCGAGAAAGGTGCGTTCAGCGCGTTAGCCGAGCGAATAACCTGGCAAGCTTCCAGACTAGGAGCCGCAGTCGCCGAGTTACCACGTGATAGCAACGCCTCGCTGATACGCGCGGCCGCTTGCTGCACATGCGCGGACTGATCTTCGGTGAAGCAACTGCGGAACTTGTCTGGATGACCGGTGATTGTTTGCAAGGTCAAGTCAAGTGCCCAACCAGACTCTAGTGAGAAAGCCGGATCTTCCGTCGCTTTGCGGAGCAAGCTCATGATATCGTCAGGATGGTCTTCGCAGAAGCGCTGTTGCTGGAGCTTGAATGCGTAGTCTTCTGCTAAGCTGAGGCC
Source organism: Cladosporium velox (assembly GCA_024604135.1). Classification (NCBI taxonomy): domain Eukaryota; kingdom Fungi; phylum Ascomycota; class Dothideomycetes; order Cladosporiales; family Cladosporiaceae; genus Cladosporium; species Cladosporium velox. Next base: position 1,329,508 of record JANIIF010000008.1, on the reverse strand, counting down.
AGCGGGCGATGTGGGCGCTGCGATAAGCTCCAAAATGCCGCCAGAAGCTTTTGGCGAAGCTTGCGAGCCAGCAGCTGTGATCGCCTCGAGTCCCACGCATCTACTTGCCACGAGTGCAACAATGCCAGATGTGCTGACGACGCTGCCTTGGTTTTTGAGCATAGTCACAGAAACGTAGTCTCTTGCCAGCTTCTCGAATCCTGGCCCATCCACGTTACGCAGTTGGTCAAGCCATCTGTGTACGTTGCTCTCCACTCCAGAGACTTCTTCGCCAGACTTGCCCGCGCGCTCCATTACTCGCAAGAAGACGCGTTGCATGGTCTGCTCATCCATGGAATTGCCGCTTGCGAATACTGCGTCAATCTCAGCATCGTTGTCGAGAGTACCCGCTTGCATGCCGATAATGTTGTCGGAAGCAGGCGAACATACTGCTGCGCTATGCTGTTGTTCGTACGCGAGCAGGTCGTTCTTGAGCATCTGTGCATCCTGAGCTCTTCCAGGGAAGCGTTTGACCAACGCAATGTATGCGAGTAGAGACGTGCGGTCCAGGGTGGCCCTCCTGAGCATTCGGTGCTGTTCCATCAAGCGGTCTATCGACTTGTGCATGATCCCCAAGACAGCGAAGCTGAGTGCATGCTTGTTTAATGTGTCTGCTGCTGAAGCCAGTAGGCGGAGGTCTTCAGTCGATAGTGCAGCTTCAACGAGGCCAGCCAGCGCTCGCAAGTCGCCAAATTGCTCAAGAATGCCTCTCATTATACCGAAAGTCGTCGACGTCAGGTTTGACATGCCGTCTGAGTTCAAAAGCTCGCGACACATCCAGTTGCTCACAGCCAATTGTGCGGAGCCGGAAAGAGACGACAAGGCGTGTTCATTGTCTCCGAAGCGCTCATTGGGGGCTGCGAGTGCCTGTTCGATCTTAATCTTTGCTTTCGCGATAAGCGACTCTTCGTCGCCACATTGTCCAAGACGCTCGAGAAGTGTATTTCTGAGATTGCGAAGACGCTTTGGCATCTTTTCGACGGGCAACGAAGCCAGTAGACCCGTGGCCATGCTGGACTTGTTCGGTCTGAAAGCTGCGCCACTGGTGATGATCCACTGTAGATACGCGCCAGTCGCGAAACAATCGTGAGACATGAGATCGCCAACAACAGACCAGACATCTTTCGCCTCAGGTGGCAAATCAGAAGTCGGCTGTTGGAGGTAAGCCAGAACAGCTCCGTTAGTGTCGTGGCCAGCTGCATGTAGATGCGCAATTATTTTCGCAGCAATGTAGATTCGTGCAAGGCCACAGCGATAGACAGTGCTGGACCAGTGTAGTACAGCTCGCACAAGCTCATACGTGTCAGATACGAATTCCAGGCATCTTCGAGGAGTTGCGCCCATGTCAGTGTCCATGTCGATATTATCAAGCATCAGATAAAGACTGAGTAATGGGCTGCGTGTCGACTCGACCGTCCGTCCCATTGGCGCAGCCAGGCGTTCATTTCGTCGTACAATGTTCGTTTTCGCATTCTGTAAATCCTGGCCTGAGCTCGGTAGCTCTTGATCCAGCAGCTTCTGATATTTCTTCCATCCATGAGGCAAAATCAAACAATCATTGGCAGTGGTGGCCAATACGATGATCAACTTTTGTAGTCTCGCTTTCAACGGTTCGAAGGCCGTGTTCTTCTTCTCGACAACAGAATGTAGATGCTCCAGTAATGCACTCGCAAGCTTGCGACCTCTGCGCCCTATCGTGACCAAGCCTTTCCAGTATATTTGTACAATGACCAGCCACAAAGGCAATGTGGCTAGCGACGCCGAAGCAAAAGTCCTCACAAGCCAGTCCAGGTATTCGTCTCGATCGAGAAGACCTTCGCTGTAGAATGCAGAAACCAGCTTGATGGCATAGTCGATCTTCGCTCGCCAATTTTCTTGCCCACAAGCGTCCGCGATAGACTCAAGGAATTGCTCAACTGATATAGTCCAGTCGCGGACCCATTTTGTCTCGCCTTGTGCTGCAGCAGAGCCACTGACGCCCTTTCTTCGGAAAGACCTGAGTTCGTTGGCTCCCACACATTTCGCTAGCCAGACAGCGCGTTGTAGAGGGATGGACTTTGCGAGACACTGCTCCATGAGCAGCTTGCCTCTAATGCCATGAGGGATAGTCCTACTTTGTCGACGAAGTGGGATGTTTGTGTTGGCCAGATCCTTCAACCAGGCTTCGCGTTTGGTGTCCGTCACCGTCACTCTTGGAGGAGGCTTGAATGTGCTCGGAGCTGTACACTTCGCCAGACCCTGTCGTTTATCGAGGACCTGTGTGAACAAGTGGGATAGTGTTTGTAAGGCAATGTTGTTCTTCTGGCTCAAGTTTGGCCAGATGCTCTGCCGAGCGCTGTTGCTTTCGTTCTGACTGGGTCCAGGCGGCTTGTCGAAGAAGCCGGTCTTTATAACTTGCTCATTAAGGATGTCCTCCGGATGTAGACCGGTCCAAGGGCTGAAGTCGGCTATCATCTTAGGTGGTGGGAGTCGAGTTGCCATAGCAGGTGGTACGAGGCCTTCTGACTTTCGCGCCGGGTCGTTGGGTCCTTTCCTTCGTGGGCCACGTACGGCCATAGTCCTGTTGCGCGGTGGGAAATCAAGCGGTTCCCCTGCTGTTTTGGTGTATGCATCTTCCACTATCTTCTGCGCGTTGACCGCCTGTTCCTGTTCAGGGCTGCTCACGAGCGCGCCTTCCGTTTCTAGTTTTGCTTTCTTCCTCGGCCTCGTCTCTTCCACATCGTCGTCGAGGTCAATCGCGTCGATTACACCTCCCAACCCCGCTCGTTCCCTGTTCTGCTGCCACACCTGGACATTCCTCGCATCCGCGCCGTCAACTGTCAGGTCGACGAATTGTCCCGTGTTGGAAGCCGATCGGACATTGTTTAGGCGCGAGGGATTGTTTGGTCGGTGGATAGTCTGCTGTAGATGTGTGCCAGAGTAGGAGCGCTGGGGCTGGGGTGGCCGTGTTACATTGGCGGCTGCTGTTGATCGATTTAACATGGCACTGTTGGTCGCCCATGCGCGCAGGTGGTGAACATTGCTTCGCGATTGGATGTATATCTAGCGGGCCATGGCGAGGGTGGTGCTGTGGAGGGCTGTAAGGCGCATGACGCTGGGCGGGTGTATGTTGGTATAATAGGGAGCGGGTGTATGTATGGGGTAGTATTGAGGAGGAGGAGGAAACAGACAGGTCGAGTTGCAGGCGAGCCTCAAGCTGGCGGGTAACACAAGGCACAAGGCGTAGCACAAAGGGCGGACTACAGCGCGGGAAGTAGAGGCAGTGAGACTGCGGGCATATAGAGGCGGCGGCACTCGTCTAAGCAGGGACCCTTGGACGGACAGACAGACAGACAGACAGACAGACACGACGAGATAGACACGGACGCCTCCTCGGGACAGATGGCGCGGCAGGCCGTGGGAGTGCAAGAGTGGGTGTGGCAGTACCTTACCTTACTAGCAGTGGGAGTGGGAGTGGCCGTGTGGGTGATGCACCGGTGCCAGCCAGCCCTGAACACCTCAGCAGAGCCAAAGCCAAAGGAGCCAGCAGCCAGCAGCCAGCCGAGCCAGAGCCAGCCAGCACCTCACAGAGCAAGGAGCAGTAAATGCGGCTAGAAGCACTAAGCAGCACTGCAAGTGCACCTGTGAGCACGGGAGGATGCTTCGGATGCGCTTCCAAACTTCCGGAGAACACGCCATCTGACACGACATGATGGACATGGCACGACGATGATGATGATGATGATGATGATGAGAGAGAGCCTCCGGGTGCCAGAGCCATAGGCAGATCCACCATCATCCACCATCCTCCAATCTCACCCGCACTGCACAAACTAAACGCCACCTTCACCCGGCGGAGAACACAGCAAGAGTCTGACGGCAAGAGAACCGTGCGGTAGGTGGCTTAACACGCTATCACGTCAACACCGCCAACTCTCGGCGCGACTTGCTCATTCCGAAGAATTACCTTTCCTTCGTGGCCAGAGTGCATCTTGGAACGCAGCCTCGCCTCGCCTCGCCTGACCGCTCCGACCGAGGCCTTCAACCTTCACAAATTCCCCGGCAGCACAAGGATTGGAGGACAAAGGCCGCCAGCACAGTACGTAACTCCGTAACCCGACTCGCGAGGTGACACGCTCAAGAGCAACCTTCGAACCGATCGGCCAAGCCATCTAGACACGTGCCCGACGAACATGCCTGTCTTATTCGGGAATTATGCATGTCTCTCAATCCTGTGCTGCTTTCGCTCTTGCACGCCGATTTGATAATATCGCTCCTATCAGCGCCGCGCGATTGGTAATGTGCTGGCCTCTTTTTTACCCGTGTCTATCGCCTTTCTTCTGCTTATCAACTCCAAAATAGCATTGATAGACGCAAACGCAGCGTCCTGTGCAATTTGCGACCTGCATAAACGGGTTTGTTTATCTTGACACTGCATGCCACTATTGCTCCGGAGCTGTGGAGCATGAACTCTCGTTATTCAGATCACATTGCAGATCAGATATGAAACTCCTAACCTTCCCGCCAACAATGTCTGAATTGAACAGAATTATCCAAGCATATTACGTTCAACTGTAGACCTTTTCGGCCACGCCGGCAATAATCTCACCTCCAAGCTTGTTAACAGCTCCGCTTCTAAACTTATGGTCTTTTGCGATTCGGCTTCTCGCCCATTCTGTCAATCATCACATCAGCATAATGTTGTCTTCAGTCAGCATGCACCCGGGAGCATGCTCAACTCACCTTCAGCAGTAACGCCATCCACATCTCTACTCTCGCCCTCCCTCTGCAACCCTAACCTCTTCAGCAACGGACTCTCCACAGGCCGCAGCTTAACATCAGCTTGCGGCCTGGCAAAATAAATCAAACTCAGCCTCGCCTGCTCAGCCTGCTCCTCCGGCGGCCTCACCACGCGATGCACCGTACTGCGCAAATACCCTCCGCTCAAAAATTCGAGCGCATCCGCCACATTGACGATAATCGCATCGCGCGGCGAGTGCACGTATCGCCACTCGCTGGGAGCAGTCTCGCTCGCTGGCGTCAGCACTTGCAGACCTGCTACAGGCTGGTGGAAGAGGAATGTCAGCGTGTTGTAATCAGTGTGCCCTCGCGCCCAGATGTTGTCGACTTCCGCGTCGGCTTCGCGCGTGCGCGGGTGGTACTTCATGTACCGCAAGTACTCCAGCCCCGGCGCATCGTACGCATGCCTCGAGACGAAGAAATCCCTATCAGGTAATTCGAGCGCGATGGCGAAAACCCGCAGCAGCGGCAACAATATCGCATCGTGGATGTGCCGCGAGAAGGCCTCGATCTCGGCCAAATGCCGCTGCACAATATCCGGATGCGAGAGGTGAGCGTGCTCCGTCGTGAACTTGGCGATGTTGTAGCGCTCGTCCGTGTCGCGCGCCGCGAGGGCGCCTGTCGAGCGAGGTTTGTAGCCGCGGAAATCGCCGGAGGCCGTGTCGCAGGTGTATTTGAGCTTTTCGGCGAGGGGGAGGTCGAAGATGGCGGAGGCGAGGGCGTATTGCCGTCGGATTTGGACGTCGGTTAGGCCGTGGCCTGTGACGTGAAAGAAACCATTTTTGTTGATGAAGCTGACGACTTGCTTTGCGAGGGCTTCTTCGACGCCTGGGGCGTGGATGTTGGATATGTCTAGGGCTTCGAGCTGGACGTACGATACTGGTATATACTGTCAGCTGGACTTTTGGGTATACGGGCTACGAGTTCTACGTGCGGTCTAGTTTTGGACCAGGTGGGTACTGGTAATCCGCCAGATCGTCCGGCTGTGCTGGTGACATATTTTTCTTTCCTTCTTGTAGTCGCTACTGATCACTTCCACTTAATGTCAGACTTTATATCGATATCGCCACATTGTAATAGCTGAGCATGAGACTACCGGTATCTATCTAGCCGGTCCTCGGAGACGCATGCCGCTAACAGCGATGGCGCAACTTGTGCCTTCGATCAGCTCATAGCAAGATCCGCCTGGGGTAGCTATATGATAGACACGCCTACCTATGAGAGTCTCGTTGGCAGACCTATGGCCCACTATTCGACGTCCAGTAATCCACCTAATTTCCTAGAGAATGGACGATGGATCTCGGTAGATCGAGACGGAGCTCTTATCTGGAGTCTACTGTTCAAGTTTCATTGTGACAAGAAAATCAACGGTCGACAATGATGTTGTACGATATTGCCTATAAGGTAGACCCGGACCAAATGTAAAGCATATCTAAGTCTACACGCAAAACTCAGAAGCCGCTGCAATGGCTCGGGTGGTAAGACGGTCGTTGTCCGAAGTCGATGAAGACGATAAGGGAGCACGTCTGCAAAGGAGCTGTGGCGTGATTCCTAAGAGGTGCCGATGTCGAAACGAGAGATAAGCTACTGTATCTTACCTTGGCTATAGCTTATTATGCATTTGCTCTGCGTATCAATTGACTTTACAGTCGAAAAGAGGTTTATTGGTCGAAGTCTTTGGAGAAAGTGTTCCGGGCTTACAACGACCATCATGTCTGCCAACAAGGACACCACCACTGTGGAAGCAAAAACTCTGCCACAACCGCAGTCCGAAGAGACATCTCCCGAACGCCCACTCACAGAGAAGAAGAAACCATTGAAGCGACGCATCCGAGAAATCCTTTGGGACTCCTTCGATCGAACGCCGGAGGAGCGATGGTTCATCCACAAGATCGACTTCTTCATCCTGACGTGGGCGAGTCTGTCGTACTTTAGCAAGAACTTGAACACCAACAACGTTAGTAGGTAACGTCGAGATGCATCCCGCTTTGCAATGGATGGTGTTGGCAGCACTGACAAGAGCGCCATCTGTAGGCAATGCTTACGTCTCCGGCATGAAGGAGGACCTCAACATCGTTGGGAACGAATACCAGATGCTCACGACTATGTGGACAATGTGAGGTTCTGCTGCGGAACTTTGTTAAAGTAAGGCCGACTGACAGGAAGCGTAGTGGATACGTGATCTCTCAAATCCCCTCCCAGCTCATCTGCACGCGAGGTAAGGCAGTCTTTAGCATATGTGAAAAATCGATTCGCGGTGCCATTCGATACTAACACAACTTACAGTGCGCCTCTCATTGTGGTGTCCAAGCTGGGAGTTATTCTGGGTCATTGTGACCTTTGCGACTGCGTCGGTCAAAACTACGCATCAGTTGTATGCTTGCCGTTTTCTGGTAGGGAAGCATTCGGTTCACAAAGTGTTATCGCTGTTCGATGCTAACCAGTCTCACAGGTCGGCTTGGCCGAGGGAACCTTTTATCCAGCAGTGCACACCGTCCTTGGTGGATGGTACACGAAGCAAGGTGATCAAAGATCCACCTTAATGCTCCTCCATAGCCCGGCTGACACATTGTGACCGCAGAACTGGCAAAGCGTGCTTGCATCTTTTTCGCCTCGGCATTCATCGGATCAATGTTCAGTGGATATCTACAGGCAGCCGTGTATGAGGGACTTGACGGTCGGGGTCTACGTGGATGGCGGTGGCTGTTCGTCATGGATGGGATCATCACCCTGCCCATGGCGTTATGGGGTAAGCATATCATCTTAGTAACCCTTCTAGATCCCGCCAGGCGACAATGCGAGGCATGCATTTTCAACGGTCACTGATTGATCAACCAGGATACTACTCCCTCCCAGACCTCCCCAGTAACACAAGAGTCCGATGGCTCACACCTACCGAGAAAACGCTCGCCGTCGACCGCATGCAAAAAATCGGTCGCGCCCTCGAAGAACCCTTCACCCTCGCTGGCCTTCGCCGCGTGCTAGGCAAGTGGCACGTCTGGGTCTACACCGCCTACTACACCTTCTTCATCTGCAGCGAGAACATCGGCGGGTTCATGAACCTATGGCTCAAGAGCCTAGGCCGATACACCGTCGCCGAGATCAACGTGTACCCAACAGCTATGCCCGCGATCACGATTGTGACTACACTGCTGTATGGCTGGACGAGCGATGCGTTGCAGCTGCGCGCGCCAATAGTGTATTTTTCGCTTACGGTGTGCTTCTTTGCGGCGGTCAATCTTGCGGTTTGGGATGGGGTGCCGTTTCACCTGAAGTGGGCGTCGTATTATCTGACGGGGTGAGTCGGTATTGTTTGCCTCCAGTGTAGAGAGGATATGCTGACCCTGGAATCCTGTGAATAGTTTTGCTCAAGGAAGTGGTCCCATGTTCTTGGTAAGTTGCGCCCGACTTGCATCGTCGGTCTATGATGAGTATGATTGGATACTGACGAAATTACTCTTTGACAGACCATGGTCAACGAAGAAACCTCCGGCGATAGTCTCGAGCGCAAGCTTATCCTGGGTTCAACGAACGCCATTGCGTAAGTTCGCCTCGGCCGTATCTTTGCTTTTGGAAGAATGCTGACTTCATTGACACTTTCAGATATGCCTTCAACGCCTGGATTGCACTGATCACATACGACACCAGATACGCACCGAGATTCTTAGTCGGCAACTCTGTGACTGTAGGTTTGATCGTGAGTGCTGCTCTGACTTTGACGCTAGCTTTGGTGCTGCAGCGTCGCGATGCAAGGAGGGTCAAGTTGGTAGCTTCGCAGAGTTTAGCATTCGACTGAGAGCGATGTCTATAAGATTGTGCGGTAGTTCGGTGATATTGTTGAGATCAGTCACCAATATTGGTAGCCAGTCGAAAGTGGCAGCAATATCGAAGTCATGGGTTGCTGCAGCATTAGTGCTCTCCATAGCCTCATCTACCAGTTCTCAAATACATTTCTACCTAAAAAGCAATTAGCTTCCAAGATGTCTTCTCTCCTATCTCGTATCGAAGTCCCAAGGTCCGTGACGCGGCTGGTTCTGAAATTCTCGGCTGTGTTCGGCTTCGCACTGAGAACCTTGAGAACGGTTTTGAGGACGTCACGAACTGGTCTTCTTTGACTAAGCATCTTCGATATTTCGTTACAATAATTCGAAAGCGATCCCATCGTTTGAAACTCCCCCAGAGCCTATACATCTAGCCACATACAATATAGAGGTAATCCAGTCTAGGAACAAGTATTCCAAGTTCCCAACGATCCCTGGATGATACTATCGATTGAAGCAAGCGGAGCAAGCCTGATCTAGCGGGTAATCGTTCCCAGGTCGAAGTTCGAACGTCCTCTTATCCCCAATCAATTTTTTGAGCGATATATACAGATCAACAGCCGGATAACTCAACAACAGCAAGCCTGGTCTAGCGGTTATGATTTCTGTCTAACAATCAGTTGCAACATGAGCTCTATTGGCAGCACAGACGGTTCCCGGTTCGATTCCGGGGGTTTGTAACAGATGGTTATTTTTGCCATTTTGACCCTCATTTGAGTTGATAGAGTGTCTCAGGACCTCAGATTCTTGACAAGGTAACGTTGTTTGTCGATAGTAGGTTCACAGTCCCTACTCTGAGCCTTGATCTCAAGTACAGAAGTGCTTGATGCAACGACTATCGATCGATCCAGTATGAGGTCAGAAATTCGAGGAGACGACTTTAGCGAGAACGACAACTACCGGGATGCCTAATCTCGGTTCCTACGTACAATATATCTTCTGGCGCTCTACCGCTTTGGCAGTGGCCTAGCGTAAAGCAGGTTTGCGGCGTATCTTGAACGAGGACGCGAGGACTTGTCACACATCTCTTCCGAACCGAAGCGTGGGCGCGTATTTCCTTTCACAATGTTTCTTTCCTGGGTCATCCCACGCTTGATTCTTTGTCAGTTTACATGGCTTTTCGAGCCTGGCTAGGGTTTGATTCCGTTGCCACGAGAAGAGTTCGGCTCGCGACATTTGCTTGCAGCGTTCTTGTGCTCCTGTTTGTTGTAACTCTAATCTACAATGGACCACTATTTGGCTTGAGACTATCAAGCTTGAGTTTTGATGGGAGATACTCGGGATCGTTCTCGCATTCAAACAAAGACTTCTACGAGTGGGATACTCGATCGCAGTTCAGGCCTGTGAGCCAGACGATAGCGGACAAGAGCACACAAGAGCTCTGTAACGCTTTCCCAAAAGATCTCCTTCGAGTCATTCAGCCTATCCTCAAGACTGGACATGGTGTACTCGAAACCAGAGTGAAGAATCATCTGGAGAGCGTGTCGGCATGTCTGGACAGCGACCTCCTGATATTCTCCGACTTAGACACAAAAGTTGATGGCCACCTGGTCATTGATGTTCTTTCAGACCTCCGTGCCGATTTTGTGCACGACAACGACCAGCTTGAGAGCTATGCACTCCAGAAAGAGTTAGCCCAGAACGGAACACTGGGATCAGAAGCAACATCCCGGGTCAAGGGCTGGCAGACTGATAAATTCAAGTTTCTGCCTCAAGTCTCACGTGCATGGCGAATGCGACCAGAGAAGAGATGGTACGTCTTCTACGAAGATGATACATACATCGTCTGGGACAACATGTTCCGCCTACTCACCAATTTCGACCCCGACATGCCATGGTACTTTGGCTCCCCATCACCAGGCGCACATGGATTCTGGATGGCTAACGGCGGTCCGGGATACGTACTTTCTCGCGAAGCGGTCAGAAGACTTGTCAAAGACGACTTCAACGGCAAAGGCGCCTTTATTGGATCTGCGTTGACTCAGCGATGGGAAGACCAAATGATGCACGATTGCTGTGGTGACTCTGTACTGGGTCTGGCACTTCACGAAGACGCGCAGACGAATTTGAGCGGTCTATTTCCCATGTTCCAGCCACACCCTTTGCATGGCATCCCACTCAGCGATACATACTGGTGCCAGCCTGTCATATCCATGCACAAGACTTTCGCTGGGGATATGGTCTCACTTCGGCGATGGGAAGAGAGCCGACGTATCATGCAACGACCATTACTCTTTGCTGACCTGGTCGAATACCTCAACCTGACCAAAGTCGCTATCCGCGAGGATTGGACCAACAGCGATTTCCGAGGCTATCGAGCACCCGGCCAAAGCGCACATGCCTCATTTGACGCGTGCGGGCAAGCTTGTAAGGCGGATCCGGGTTGCCTGCAATGGACGTACCACTTGCGAGATTGTGCATTTGTGTCTACGATCCGCTTGGGTCAAAGCATGGAGCCTGGCTTCGAAAAATGGAGATCTGAAGAGCAGAAGGCGGCTGAGTGGGCCCATGAAGAGAAGCGGTACATGGCTGGATGGGACTTGGAGGGCATCAAACGATGGATGGGCGCAGAAGGTCGGGACTGCAGGACTGCACGCTGGGTGACGCCAAGTCTGAAGAGAATCTTTTGAAGATGTTAGAAGATGTAAAGATAGATGTCGCAATAATTTCGTCGTAGATTCCTGAAATAAACTCCCTCGTGATTCGCAAAAGCGGCATCGACAAGTTTTTGGGAACCCGTGGCCTGAGGATCGTATGTCAGGAGCAATTGACTCCAACGTAAACATCTCATCAGATACGATTGAGTCCCCAGCAGCCCAAGCTCATTCCCATTGACTGTAAAATCAATGTAGTATTTTCACGTAAAGTCGGGAGGTTCTCGTACGAAAACAACAACAACCCGCGTGCGGAGGTGAGCCGCTGTGGAATTCTGTCACCTCACCTCCTGAAGAAGCTTTCCCTCACTCCAACATGTCCACACCACTCCAAAGGGTGCAGCATCTGCTTGTAACGCCCGATAACCCACCCACAGACACCGAAGAATTCGATTTCCAACGTTGTGTTGAGCTGCATAATGCCATTCTCGAGCACGGCTGGCTGAGCTCCGGACGCTCAGCAGAAGACTTCCAATCGCAATGCGCTCCATATTATGAGCGTGCGGCCGAGGAAATCGACGAGAAGTGCAGTGCTTCTCTCAAAGCTTTCTTCCAAGGTGCCCGCAATGTGCCGCCAGGAGAGTTTCGCTTCAACTTCTTTTACAACGTTTCTGGGCTAGACTGTGCGTTTGGCTGGCATGACTATTATACTGAAGAGGAGAATCGGATGTTGAGATTGTACACGGTAAGTGCGGGGTTATTTGGTGATCCCGATGGTTTAGTGTACGTTTTTATATGCTTTGTGTCTATAGAATTGATACTAATGATGAATTTAGCTATGATCAGCACATACACAAGGCCATGATGCATTTCGATATCAGCGACGAAATGGAAGAGTCAGGTCCGTGGCAACCCCTAGAAAGTATTCTTTCGGTCTGGATTGGAATGATCCAACGTGGAAAAGCCGTCGCACTTCACGACGATGTGTGCAAAGCTAGCTACGATGAGTCGGACTGGCCGCTAGATGCAAATGGCCTACGGTACGAGGTCAAAGGGCCGCAGCGAGACCCTGCTACAGGCGTCATTAGGATCGGCCAAGCGCCACCTTGGACTATTGTTCCGTGGACTGAGCAAGATTTGACCGAATGCCTAGAAACCTGGGAGATGGCCGTCGACTTGATCGAGGAAAAAATGTCGCTTCCGCCACGGACGCAGGAAAACGGTCTTGTTGACCTTGCAAGCATAGGAGCCCTCCCTATTCCTGAGGGTTTCGTAAAGCAGTTCATACTGCAAGCAAAGAAGCCACGCTTTAGTTTCCTTGCGCCAGGCTTGCGTCTCCCGACTGCCAGTACTTTCATGAGGCAGCCTTTCATGTCCACGCGCAACCCGAACGAGGAAGCCTCAGAAAAATTCACCCCTCCGATCCTAATGTTCCGTGGCGAAACCAACGTCTCAACAAGCTCACTATCACCCTTGTCGTTCGGCTATCCCCACGAAGGCCCCGAACCCACAGAGGGTCCATCTGGATTATACTTCGGGCGATGCGATCGCACGGATGAAACTCCATTTGAAGACGGCTGCGAACTCCTGCTACCTTTCGAATTCGAGAACGGATGGGCGAAACAGAGCGATTTCAGTGATCTGGTCGATCGCGAGCCCCACGAATCTCTGCTGCAGAGCGGAGTCAACCCGTTTAACCAGCGCCATCCTGTGCAGCTACAAGGTTTCCTCGAAATCGTCGTTAGGAACTTGCAAGATGGGAACTGGTCGGTTGATGAGCACGGTGTTGCCGGAGGGCTCGATGTGTGGAAGGAGGCTGATACGGAGAAATGGCAGAGTTACTGGCTTCCACTAGGTCCAGGGATGTTTTGGTAACATGCTGTCGATATAATGTCGACAAATCAATACTTGACAACTTAGTGGCTACAGCGATATGAGATTGAGAACTTAGAAGCTGACACAGCCCCTCCCACGCACTCTCCACTGTTGTGCTTTCTTAAATATTAGGCTCCATGATCCGGCACACACATGATTTATCCTACTTTGGCTCTAACGCAGCTCAAACAAAAATGTCGTGGCTCTCGTCGGCAGGAGCATTCGCGCGTTGTTGTTAGAACGCTTCATCTCTATGCACGTTCGCGCTTCTCGCCTTTTGTGAGCGCTATTATAGTATCATCAAAGAAACCAGAAAAGTTGCATTGATCCCTAATCCACACAAAAGCATTGCAGGTCTCCTTCCACTGCTGTCACACTCAAGACCTGCTCATGTTGGATGTCATGATACCCTCTCACTGGGCATATATCTCGCATCGGGTATTCAGCTGGAGAGCATAAGCACATGATGTTAGGAAAGTAGTGATTCGAAAGATCAACGCGTTGTAGGCTAGTCGTTGACCGTGCCGTGAGGGGATAGAATAGCCCTAGCAAAGTCGCCGATGAGACGTCGATTGATTGACGATAGTGTCTAGAAACATTCGAATGGCAATAAGATAGGCATTCGTTTGATTTATCATGGCCGCAACGATCGCTTGCAATTTCGAAAGAAGCATCTTGCGGACAAGCTGCAACCTCTTGTGTATACGCACAACCCAAGACGGTCAGCAAGTAGATATTGGAACAACGATCAAACCGAGGCGATGGAGATATGCTATCGTTTGGTGTGAGGTATGATTGAGCGATCTTGGTCGGCGAGTCGTTATGATTCAGATGATTCTACCCTCCGTCCGTTCCTTAAATACAATGCTTCTTCTGTCGCCAGACCAAAACGCATTCGCGAAAACTTGATTCCTTAGAAAAAAGCAGAACTCTCGTCAATATATCACAAAGAACAGCTGCCTCACATAGTCTTGTTGTCAACTCATAACATGCGTACGGATTTGAGATCAAATCGGATAGTGCAGGCCCGTAGGTGTCTGCTCAAGCCGCTGCCAGCCCCAAAATTCTGGAGGTCCAAATTTCGCCCTGTCCACTTCTCAACGCCCCCTTTCGCACAAATCATCTCAGCCACCTCTGTAATCTATTACGATCGATTGAACAAGAACTTATAGGTGTGTAAGAACTAGATACAGTCCCTGTGGGTGATTTCAAGCGATCGGAACGGCAAGTCGACTATTCACACCAAAAATCGATATTTCGAGCAACCAAAAACGATTGCATCGAGCGATGCTGGATATTTCCGGAACGGGGAATTGAACCCCGGCCTTGTCGGTGCTCTAATCACTGGAAAGTGAGATGAAAGCGACATGTCCTAGCCACTAGACCATACCGGATAAAGTTTAGATGGATGTTTGTGAATCATGGGGTCTTATGAAGCTACATTTGACCGACCCGAAGCCAGGAGAGACGAGCACATGGAGCAACATCTAAAAGCATAGTTGTCGAATGATACTCTAGTAAATAGCCAGGCTATTCTAGATAGGGAGGAATATAAATAGATCGCCAGATTTAGTGTGCGTCTAAAGACTAGAATTCGTGAACCAGTCCCTATCTTCTAACCCCCACGCCACATGGTATTGATTTGAGTAATTGAACCATCTCAGGTTTGAGGGAACGGGAAGCTTTAGGCGCAGGCAGGCGATGCGCTCTCGAGTGGTGGATTTCGTTCTCGATCAATTTATCTTCTTCTTGAGTTAGCTAGTATTGGATCGAATGCCTATTTCGAGAAGCGAAAGACCAAGGGCACAGCGAGGACCGTTTTCGACACCGGATGACGAATATCCAGTTCATGTCACACCTGCAGACACGTTGCGATATCGACAGCTATCGTTCCATCCTTCACAATCGAAACGCCTAAAAGAATAGCGTAACGCCTTCACGGGGCGCAGAGCAATGTCCGAGGCCCTCTTGAAACCAGGGTTATCCCCAGAAGGGGTTTTCGGTAGCGCCAGCCACCGGACATGACCCTTGTAGGCCAAGTGGAGACTCGGTGACGATCGTTTCCTGCAGCTGTGCAGATGTCTTTACTTTCGCCCGCTGTTGAGTCCTCCCGAGTGCGTGTTTACTCGGATCGACATTTATCTACTGTACCATATCCTACCGAGAGCCCCAACTGCCTTGCAACTCCCGAGCGCACGTGACTCGTAGGCGACTGAAGTGAATGCCGTCCGTCTAATCTCCGCAGGCGCTGCCCCCCTGTCGCACCACGTCGCATCCTTGTCGCACATTGGCCGGCGTGTGCAGCGTTGATTGCAGTACCATGGCCTCAGGAATATCAGGAATATCGGGTGCTGGCAACCTGCAGGACCGCGACTATTCCATCCCGCATAGGCCTCCGCCCGCGCCTCCGTCTGTCGCATCGAGCGCAACGAGTCCCAATCGGTCACCAGAGATCACACAGCAGCAGTGGGTACGGCAGCAGCACCAGCAACACAAACGACAGAAGAGCTCGGGAAGCGGGAGCATTGTGAAGGAGCGGACGAGAAAGAACAGCTTGAGCGGGCTCTTGCGCAGCGGCTCCTCAAAACACAAGCCAGAGGCAGTCACTATCAGCGACCCTCTCACCGCGCCTCCTCTTCCTCCTCCACCGCCGCCGCCTTTTGGCGCTCCACCACCAATCCCATATCACGACCAAAACAAACACTTTCACTTTGGAGAAGCCGCCACAGTTACAAGCACCGCATACTCCATCCCTCCGAGCCAACCACCGCCAAACCATTCATTCGACGAGTCCGAAGAGCAACCTCCAAATACCAGGATCTTTCGCTCCCTCTCGCACTCTGTATCAAGAGAAGCAATGTTGCGACGCGGTAGCAAGGCGAGACAACAGCAGCAGGCGGAGCTCGAGCGCCGAGAGCGCGAGGCCCAAATGCTGCCCAAACAACCACCTCGACTGCCTAGCCACCATCCTTTGATGGCCATGCCCACTTTCGGAGGCGAGGACGCACGCCCAGACAGTATCGCCATGTTCAATGGACAAGGACAAGCCCAGCAGAATCGTGGCCCAGCACCCTCGAGCTACACTCACAACTATGCTCAAAATCCCGTGCAGACTGCCGCCAACTTCTCCCGGCCTGGTGTGGCGTCACGAGACAACTCTAGCTCCCCAGCGTATGCAATCCGAGGTGCATCAGCATCAACCAGCCCGCCGCCCGCTGCCAATGCCACAGTCAATGGAGACGAACCGACCGAGAGAACTGGAAGCATGACAAACCGAGGCCGCTACGATTACACCGCTGCCGCTGCGCAGGCGGGTCACGTGAACAGCCCGAGGAGAATGCGCAGGCGGAAAGACCCTACGCCATTCAAGTAAGTACACCGGGCAGAGCTCTCGAAAAAATACCTGTAACTGACCCTTCCATAGTATACTCGTGGTTGGCACGAAAAGCAGCGGCAAGAGCTCGTTCATATCGCTCCTCAAACACTCACTTGCCATGCCGAGCACGAAACGCGAAATTGACCGCCAATCAGCACAAATCAAAGGTAATTTCGCCTCCACTTATGTCGAAACAGAAATAGAAGGCGAGCGAGTCGGCCTGACTCTTTGGGACTCGGCTGGCCTGGAAAAGAGCATTGTCGACCTCCAACTGAGAGAGATGACCACTTTCATCGAGTCCAAGTTTGAAGAGACTTTTGCCGAAGAGCAGAAGGTGATGCGTAGTCCGGGTTTTAGGGATACCCACATACATTGCGTCTTCCTTGTGCTTGATCCTCTGAGGCTGGATGCCAATATCGAAGGTGGCTCGCCCAGCGATGGAGGCCTAGACGACGCTCTGGATGTTCAGGTTCTCCGCGCACTCTGGGAGAAGACAGTCGTCATTCCGGTCATTGCAAAGGCGGACACTCTTACCACCAAGCACATGTCTCACCTCAAGCGGGCTGTCTGGAAGAGTATCAAGGATAACTCGATGAACCCTCTGGACGCGCTCGAACTCGAAGAGGACGAAGAGGAGCAGTACGCAGACTCAGACGTTCTGGTCGAGGAAGACGAAGACGACGATTTCGATCTCCCGATCCAGAGCCCCAACCGACTCAGCTCTTCCTCACATTCATCCAGCTCCTCCAGCAGCCCCAAAGTCAAATCTGCATCCAAGCGCGTCTCGCACATGCGCCACGCTTCGCAGGCCGGCGCTCTCGCCGATGAAGAACCCTACCTCCCGCTCTCTGTCCTCTCTCCGGATCCATACACTCTTCCCAAGTCTGGATTTGCCACCGAAAACGAGCTCTCTCGTGTTTTCCCATGGGGCTCTGCTTCACCTCTGAACCCTGCGCACTGCGACTTCTCCCGCCTGCGCGATTCGGTATTCCTCGAATGGCGCAGCGACCTGCGCGAGCTGAGCCGGACACGCTGGTACGAGCAATGGCGCACCTCGCGTCTGCGCAACGTCCCCGGCACGAAGATGCGCATCAAGGGTGGCGTGACGCCTGTTGCCTCTGTGCCTAAGGAGGGCAGAGGCGACGTTAGAAACTTCTCGTCCGGTGGCGTGGGAACTGCAGGTGTTCCCAGGACCGTCAGTGGTGCTACACAGTCGACTGCTGGCGCTGGCCCGGTGCCGGTTGGCATGGCCGTCAGCACGCCGGCAAGTGCATACTAAGCGCGCAGATGTACACCGATGAACAACAATACTTTTGGACTACATGTTTCGCTGCAGGAATAGAGCGTCATGCTGGATGTCGAAGTAATGTTGGAATGGTGAAGAAGTGGAGCAACGGAATTGTTTGCCAGCAGGTCGGTCCTGAGAGAAGAAGCAGCAGGAATACTCAAATGACCTTATCTTTGGCTTCGGGAGGAAAGAAATTGCAATGAGCACAAATTTTGATGGTTTGCGATGGAGTGGGATGTTTTCTTCACGTTCAGCGCTGTCTTGGTTTTTCTTTTTAGTTACTAGATATACCCCCTTTCGTTTGTTAGCGGTACGAAGTTGACTTCCTTGCATACGATTTTCTTCGCTTCCTCGTCACTGGAATGCAAGGTGCGATGACCACGCGATCATGACACTCATGCTATCGGCTCTCTGTTTTTCATTTTTTCGGCGAGCAGTAAACGAGATATTTTGGAACATACTTAGACCTTTGGAATTTGATACAGAGGTCATGTAACACTGCAGACTTTACAGAATGGGATTCTATGCATTTCTTCAAGTCACTTGAGAATCACAGATGTTCTTGCGAACAATGTCATTATCTTGGCTAAATCGTTATCCTGTCTAGAGCACATTTCATTTCATCTCGCAAATAAACAATGTACGAGGAGCGATCCCCACGTTTATTGCGCAGCGCTCCTCTTGTCCTTCTTGCCGCCACCGTACTTGGGAGGCTTGCCATGGTGACCACCATGCTGGCCAGGCTGGTTAACCTTGGTATCAGTGTCAAGAACAGCAACACTGAGCTGGGGCATGCTGAAGTGGAAAGCGCCCTTCTTGTCGGCGGAGATGATGGTGGTGGTGGACTCGACGATGTTGTTGCCCTTGAGCGGGTCGTTGTACTCGTAAGGGTCACCGCCGGGGTTGGTGAGCAGGGTGAGAGTGGCCTTGGTGCCGCGCTTGACGCCGTCGAAGCGCACGGTCACGGGCTCGTCGGCGCCGTTGGTGGTGTTGTAGCACGCGCCCTTCCAGACGAGAGCGTCGCGGGCGTCGTCCTTGCCGGCGCCCCACCAGACGGGGCCGTAGGAGCCTGTGGTGGGGAGAGTCTCGGAGATGGGGTGGTGGGCGAAGAGCGACCAGACGTACCAGGAGGTGGAGCGGGTGGTCAGGGCGGGGTCGGCGGCGAACTGGATGATGGTGATGGCCCATTGCCAGCGGTTCATGTTGCGGAGGACAGGAGCGTAGAAGGTAGCGGGGATGCGGTCGGAGTTGCGTTCGTAGCCGATGAGGGAGGCGGCCTCGCCGACACTGCCGATCCACCAGGGGAAGTAGTAGAGGCCACCTTCCCAGCGTGTACCGTTGTTGACGTGAGTGGCAGCGACCTCGCCGACGATGTGGCCGTAATCGTTGTCGAAACGGTCGAACTCGTAGACAAGCTCATCGGGCTCGCGGTAAGGGTGGTAGTCTCCAAGGACACCCTCAGGGTAGGTAATGACGTCGGTAGCGTTCTTGAGCTCGAGAGTGATCGGGTCGATTCCACCAGGGTCGCTGGATGCAGCAGAGCCAATGACCTGGATGTCAGGGTGAGCCTCGGAGATAGCATCGTAGAATTGCTTGAAGCGGAACTCCTTGTATGAGTTCCAGCCATCGGGGTAGCCGGCCAACCAGTCCTCGTTACCGATTTCGACGTAGTCGAGTCTGTAAGGCTCGGGGTGACCAAGCTCAGCACGGCGAGCACCCCACTCAGAGTCGGCTGGGCCGCTAATGAACTCGATCTCGTTGAGGCAGTCCTCGACGAAAGGCTTAAGCTCCTCGGGAGTGGTGAAGTTGCCGTCGAGCGCAAGACCAGCGTAGCAGCCAACAACTGCGATATGTGTTAGTAACAAATCGTCTGATGATAGTCATTGCCAGACTTACCGATCTCAAGACCCATGTCCTCAGACCACTCAAGGTACTCCACCAGACCAAGACCGTGGGTCTGCTGGTAACCCCAGACACCTTGGAAGCCTGGCCTGTAGCGGAGGGGTCCGAGAGTGTCTTTCCAGTCCCACTCAGTACCGAGAGTAAGACCCTCAAGCATGTTACCACCAGGGAATCGGATGAAAGTCTGAATCAACAGTCAGCAATGCAATGCAATGAATATCAGCGAAATAACCAAACTAACCGGGTTCAACTCCTCCAAAGCCTCAGCAATATCAATACGAAGACCGTTCTTGCGGCCCTTGTAAGTAGGAGGGAAGACACTGATCAGGTTGAAGTCCAGAGTGCCATTGGAAGTGCCCTACAACCAAATCAGTCAGTCAAAGAATCAACAACATCAATCAACAAACGCATTCCCACTCACAGCAGGGTCAAAAGTGACAGCAAAAGTGTTGTTGCTGTTTGGTGCATCCTTCTCAGGCTGCAGCACAAACTCATGCTCAACCCAATCATTAGCCACAGCCTTCGACTCAATCTCCACGCTGCCGAAAACATCATCGGTCAAGTTAGACTTGAAAGCAGCGGTGAAACTGCCCTTGTACGCGCCCTTGACCCAGAACGAGCCGGTGTACTCTTGCGAAGCCTTGACGTCCATGCCCCAGTATCCCTCGTTCTCAAAACCAACGGGGCCAGAGCCATTGCCAGCAGCGCTCACGCGCATGGAAGCAGGCAGGGCGTCGGAGAGAGGCTGGCCGAGGAACTGGATGCTCAGGCTGGCGCCGTTGATGGACTGGTAGTGGTCGGTGTTGACGGGGAAGGCATCGCTGTACTGGAACGCGCGGTTCTGGATGAGCTCGGCGTAGATGCCGCCGTCGCCGCTGTTGTTGATGTCCTCGTGGAGGAAGCCATAGCCGTAGTTGACGCCGAAGTGCTTGGTCGAGTTGCCTCCAGACGAGCGGACCTTGACGTTGACGGCGGCTGCGGTAGCGATGCAGCTAGCGGCCAGCACGGCCTTGTTCACAAAGCCCATGATGGTAGGGAAAGTAGAGGAGGAGGTGTTTTTTGCGCAACTCAAGGAGTTCCTGGGAAGCTGCGGCGATTTGCAGACATGGTTCCTCTTAACCCATTATATATAATCGGCTCTCGCGCCAATGGCCACGAGCAGCTCAAGAGCTTGGCCACTCTATAGCAATCGTCATATTTTCCCTGCTCCACCACCGAGGCTGCTCAACTCTAAAGACCCATGCCATGGTGCAGTCCTGATTTTATCCGCCGGGAAAACATAGGCCGGGTGTTTATACCATGTGTCTGGCAAAGCTACCGGGTAGATCACGAACTTTCTTGAGTGCAAGATGCCAAAAAGTGCGGGTTGTGGAGAGAGAGTGCGGAGCTCGAGGGCGGGGAAATGGTTTGTCTCTGCATGGTCGTGATGGTGATCCCGTCCTGATCGGCAGCAACACGAGGCTGGGCAGAGCTGTCAAAACCGCTGAGAAGCTTTTGAGCTGCTGCGAACTCCATCAAGGAAATTATCAGGACTTGGGCTTGGCGTGAGCCGAGATGAAAGAATAGCAAAAAGCCATCGCCTCTCAAATTAGCCGGGTATTCGATCTCGCATTGATGAGCTCAAGTCATGATTTTGTGGCTTGGCTGGCAGGATCTTGGTGTAACGGGAGCGCGACTCGGTATACTGTATTTCGAGAGGCCCGGCCGCATGAAAGACTTCCCGATAATTGCACCATGCTATGGAGATGAAAAGCCCCACAGGCAATTGTCTCTGGCCAAAGCTCGTCGATTGGAGACCAGCCAGTCTTTGCGTTGGATAGAAGATAGATTCAATGTACCTGACGGAATATCCAGTGGTCCCGGTCGGCCCAGAAAGGATCTGCAAGAACACATCTTGCATCCAAGTAGGACGAACCAACCACCGTGCAACCGTGAAGATCCAACTCACTGACATAACCATACGTGAAGTCGAATTCCGCAATCATCTCTGGGCGCGCGATATACCGCAGAACACCCAACTCTAATTAACATTATAATCTACATCAAATACAGGCCCGCCCCGACAAACACAGCAGCAAGTCCAAAGCTAATCTCCGTCTTGCGACCTGCACCACCAGTGTACGGGTGAATCAGCGCGCTAGTAGTATGCGCAGCAGGAGTCGAAGAAGCACCCGTGCCAGTCGCGATAACAGTGTTGTTCGACACGCCGTGGCCGTGGCCATGCCCGGTACCCACGCTGGTCGGGTACGGCACATGTGTGGTGGCGCCGACGGTGATCAATGTAGAATTGGCCGGAATAATAGGGCTTTGTGTCGGCACTGCGATGTAGGATTCCGAAATCGACGAGGTGTTTGATGACGCAAGGGTGGTAGTGTAGCCGGAAGGAGCAGCAGGAACGGTGGAGAGGGTTGCGAGGGTCTCCGATGTGGACATGTAGGGCTTGAGAGTGGATACCGAAAGCTCGGGTGAGGATGTGGGCTTTGAGGGCTGTTCGGTGGACGACACATCGCTGGCAGAGCCGTATGCGCTGGAAGTTGCATATGGCGAGGCTCCGTACGCCGGTGGGGCGTATGCAGTGATCTCGGCTGCAACATCTCTCTTCGCCTTGCTGGACCTGACGCCAACGCAGTAGTAAGTGTCTCCCCAGAAAGAAGTCTGGCAGTTCTGTCCGTTGTTCCCCAAGACCGAGTTCCATGCATACAGCTGGGCCGTCGTGATTCCGGCGCGGTTAGCAAAGACAGGGCAAGAGCCACCGGGGTTCGCCATCAGGTACTTCGAGCAAGTCGAAATGATACCAGACTGAGTAGGGCCAGGAGCTGGGGCAGCGCCAGTGGGAGTTGGCTGAGTAGTGGTGACGGGTGCGACATAGTTGGGAGATACACCAACGCAGTAGTAAGTGTCGCCCCAGAACGAAGTCTGGCAGTTCTGTCCATTGTTACCAAGGACAGAGTTCCATGCATAGAGTTGGGAGGTAGAGATTCCGACACGGTTGGCGAATACAGGGCACGATCCGCCCTGGTTGGCCTTCTCGTACTTCGTGCAGTATGGCGTAATGCCATCCTGAGTGGCGCCAGGCGGGGGTGTGACACCAACGCAGTAGTAAGTATCCCCAAGGAACTTGGAACCACAGTTCTCACCATTGGGGCCAAGGACACTGTTCCATGCGTAGAGCTGAGCCAGGGAGACTCCGATACGGTTTGCGAATATCTCGCATTTGGCGCCACCGGAGTTTGTCTTCTCGTATCTGTTGCAGTTTGAGATAACGCCAGACTGGATGGGGCTTGGAAGTGTGCTGCACTTGCTAATATCTGTGTCGATAGTCTGTCCAGAAGTAACAGCCGTGACGATATCCTTGGACCATGTAGTGTAGTCCTTGCCACATATGACATTCTTTTGGGAATATGTAGACTCCCAAAGCATGATACCGCCCCACTTCGCATTCGGCGAGAAGCGCTGAACGATATCCTTCATTTCAGGCTGGGTAAGATAATCGGATGCCGCTGCTGCCTGAGTGGACGCGGGCAGTCCGAAGTAAATCTTAACGTTCGGGTTTTTGGAGGAAGTCTGCGTCCACTTCAAAAAGCTATCGCCGGCAGCATAGTTTACAGCAGCACGTCCTGAGCAAGACGGGTTGTTGTAGAACTGCACAAACAGCATGTCGAACCAAGCATTAGCGATCGGCCCGGCGAGGTGGAAATCGGGCAAAGGGCACTGGGGTGCGCCAGAGATGTAGTAGTTCTTGGAAGTGTCCTTGGGGAATTGCGTGTTCTTCAGGCGGTTGATCATGGTAGCATAGCCACGGCTCTGCCAGTCGTTGATCGTGTTGCCAGAAGCGTCCTTAGGTGGCGATGCAGTCATGTTGCTCTCAATATCGAAGTCGAAACCATCGACGACTGCATCGCCAAACGGACGAGGCAAGTACGATGAGGTCCATGCAGGGGTGCGAGGTCCAAAGGCTCCCCAAACAAAGTCGGCAAAGCTGTTCGCGCTGTTGTCGTTTGCGATGTAGTAGTTCTGCGGGGCAGCACCACCAAAAGAGAGGAAGATCTTCTTGCCATAGGTTTTCTGGCACTCGATGATGTCCGATGCGATGCGAGGGCAGTTCATCTTCAACAAAGTACTGCCACCATTTTGATTGGTGAAAGTCTCGTCTCCACACGCATTGCCAAAGTTGGTGCCTGGGTATCCGCCGGGGCTGTTGTCAGGGAATGCATTGACGAAGCCAATGTTGACAATATCAACAGCAGAGTTCTTGCAAGTCTCAAGCAGAGGTTTCTGGTCGGGACCTTGGCCCCAGTACACAGCAACGTTGTTCTTAGCCGAAGGATTGAAAGCCGCAGAAACAGAAGTAATGAGCACGGCCAAACTCAGACCGCGAGATGTTGAGGAGAACATTTTTTCAAGGTAAAGGAGTGAATGTCTAAAACAATGAGCGTGGTTCCCTAGTAGGGTATGTGAGTATTGCTGTGAGATAAAAGGAGTGACTGGCCACAAGGCCTAAAACGAAAGGACGCAAACGACCGTTTGCGAAGAAGAACCACCACACAAGAACAAATAGTTGACAACAACAACAGACAAAGTGAGAGCAAACAAACCCTTCGAGTCGGCCTTCTGGCGCAACTATAAGAAGCCCTCACATGGCCGCTACACAAACAGCACGAGGCAGCCTTCACCGGTCTCACACCTCAAGTGCTCGCGCGAAGGATGCTGTGGCTGATCGTATTTCGCGGTAGCGTGGGTTCGGCAAGAAGACGGTCCCCTTGGTCCTTGTGTGGTTTGGCATGTTGGATAGCAAAAGGCCGCACTGGGCTAGGCAGAAGGGCGGCTAGCCTTCCTTGGACCAGAGATACTTGTAACTTTAATCTCGGCTCTAGGCAGCTAGCCCCTGAAGGCGTTCTTTTGGCGACAGCATGGCATTCTCCATTGAGAAGGCGGGATAGCGTGTTCGAAAGGTTCGGTGCCTGAATGGTGGAAGTGATGCCCGTGGTAATATCGCTAGCAGTGCCAGAATAGCATCGTGTATATGCTGCAGGGCCGCCGTCCCGTTGTAGACATGTTCGTGAAGTATTAGTAAGAGGTGATATAGGGCATTTCACATGCACGTCCAAGATCCATCGGCACAACGAGCAAGCAAGTGCTTACTAACCAGCAGACAACACTAGATCAGACGAGCAGTGCCGTGCCGTTTTTCCCGCGAGAAAATTGCGATCGCTTAGATTCGACCGAAGCGCCGTCTTGCCGTCGCAGTGGTGGAGTTGGTTTCTGTCTTCAGCTGCGGGAGGATTACTAGTTAGGGCTCGAAAGGTGCAGGTGCCTCCGCTAAGTACTACGGGATAATCCGTGCACGATTCACGTGTTCGCTACCATCTTCTTCATAGGGTTGGGGTTGGGGTTGGGGTGGAATGAGGTCTTTCTCTACAAATCGAAAAACATCGAGCAATTCAATACATTGTTGGTATTTCATAACCTATGGCTATTCAGTGTGGGTACTAGTGTGCTCTAAATTCATTCACTCGGTCACTGGAGCTTTCTTGTGCATCTAGAACACAAATCTCGTTTCGATATCTCGAATCCATCACGAACATTATCAACCGACCTCAAGACACAGCACTTGTGCTGCCTTCAATCACCTGGATACAAAAAGTCGACACGATAAAGTGGCCCACGTTGGAATCTAGTCGAAAAAAGTGCCTGCAAAATCATTCATGCATTTATAATACTAGAGCAGTGTCTAGCGCCAAACTATCGCCAACCAATGCGCATTCCCCATCATCCTAACCAGCGCACCGTAACCATAAGCTCTATGCCAGCAAGCCGTCCTGTAGTCGTACATCCCAATAAATTCATGACTCTGCTCAAACCTCGCCCCAACCACCAACACCACTCTCTCCATAGCCGCCACCGCTCGTCACAACACTGCCAGTTGCACTGTGTCCGAAATCCCAATAGTGCCTCGAACTCGCAGCGTCCTTGCTCCGACGGCTGCGCTTCGTGCTCTGAGAGGCACAACTGCTGCTTCCCGCACGTTTCTGCATTTGGTGTCTGCGCAGCAAGGAGTCCCGGCGTTTGCTCTGGGCTGCTGCACGTTCAGCAGCACGGGAGACGAGCGGGTGTTGACGTCGAATCTGCTCTGCGCGGCGTTGGGAATCGGTAGAGGTGGCCCATGAGGCGGGTAGAGGACCGGAAGCTGGTGTGGCTTGAGCTTGAGCTTGAGGCGGAGGAGACGGAGAGGCAAAGCGGCGTCGTAGATATGAGAAGATCATGCCGACGTCGATGTCGCGCTCCCAGTACTCGCGCTCTTGCTTTTCACGGGTGGCTTCAGCGGTGGAGAGGTGGACTGGCTCTTCTTCAATGCCCCATAGAGAGGTATCAGGCTCGGAGGAATGAGGGAGCTGTGGCATAGTCGGCTCGAAGAGCAAGTCGGAGGAGGCTTTGTCGGAGTCGCGAGTGCTGAGTTTATGGCGCAGTTGACGGAGACTGGGCTGTTTTGCGGGTTGGTTTTGCTGAATAGGAAGCCCGGCATAGTCATTGGGCAGCTGTTGCATTCGCTGGTAAGTGCTGAAAGCACCCTCGTGCTCGGAAAGTTGGTGTACCAGCAGACCCAATTCTTTCGCAATGCGTTCCATGAGCTTGACCTCCCATGAGTGATCGTGGTCGCGGAACGTGACTCTTGATTCCGCAGCTCCGGCGGCAGCGATCGGTGAAGATTGGGTCGGTGTTGCAGTAGGAGTCGGACCACCAACCAGTTCTTCTCCAAAGATGACAGAGAGTGTGTTCTCATCAAGACCGATCAAGTCCTGGATGACCCTTCGTGTGATCCGTTGCCACCAAGACTCGCTAGGCTCCTGCTCCTCGCTTTTCTCCATCTCAGGCTCCTCGTAGATGATAGGATTCTCCCCAGGCTCCGACTGCGCCATGATACTCTCCGGTATTGCGGACACCTCGGAGATTCTTGTAATGCCACTCATCTTACTCATGCGCCTTTGCCTGCGTCTGGTCTCCTTTTCAATCTCTTCGACAACAGCCTTGCTCTGTTCAAGCCTCCACTTCTCGATCCTCGCCATCTTCTCATCCGCCGGATCGATTTCGTGCTCTTCTTCAACCTCATCGATCCTCCTCTGAAGACTGCTTCGTCTCCTTACATGTCGTCTGCGATGCGGGTTGTGTCGCTCAAACTGCCAGAGTTGCTCCTGCAGGCCGGCTGAGGAGGTGAATGTACCAAGTCCGTCATGAGTTGGGAGAAGTGTTCCACCGGATTGATCCAGCTGGTATGGTGTTGAAGAGAAAGGGTCGTGTGAGAATGCGCGCAGACCATCGTCGAGACTGTCCAACTCTGCGCCGTCGTCTTCGGCTTCCGTTCCCAGGCACGTCGCTTCACCCTCGTCTGCGGTGCTTGCGATAGGTTGTGATCGTACGTGCGTCTCCAACGATCCGATTTCAGATAGATATGTAGCCGTCCGCGGTGTCTGTGAGGTATGTGAAGCGGAGTCTGTGTTCTGCGCCGGGGCGAATAGTATCCATTCCTGCGATTCTTCCAACGTCCTCTTCTTGGATGGTGAAGCTGGTGCTTGTGTTTCGTTGGCGGGTCTTGATACGGAGACTTGGCGCGCTGCCTGCAGTCGCTGTTGAGGTTGTTGGAAAGCCATGATTGGGTGATGGGTAGCGCCTCGGAGGGCGGTCTATAAGGGTTGAAAGAAGTGGTTTAGGACCGTCGCCTGGACGGCGAGATGGTCTTGTGGTGTAGCCTGTCACGCGCAAGTATTGCACGTCGTGGTACCGTCTGTGTGTAGCAAGCGTCACGGTGGTATCAGGCGAGTTGCGCAATAGTGGGGCTTGTGGCGTGGTGGTTAGGAGATCAGAGGGAGGGATATCGATGTGTGATTGAGACGGATAGCGATAGTGTTACAGGTGGGAGTGAGCAGGATTGAGAATGGTATGCAGCAAGGCAGACACTGCCCGACGTCGGGACAGTGACAGTGTTTGATGTGTGCGAAGAGATCACGAGGGCGGTGGTTCCTTGGGCGGTGGATGAGGATGCGGGCCTTCTGACGCGAGCTAGCGGGGAGTTGGTGGAAAGGCTGCGCGTGGGGTGCAGCAAGCAGGAAGCAGGAGCAGCAGAAGCAAGCAGCAAGCCTGTCGCAATAGATAAGGCCGATGATACCACGATGCGGTAATAATAAGGTATGATACTATTTCTCTCGCCTTGCATCATGTCTCGCAGTGGTCACACACATGCAGCTAATGAATAATCACGTCGCCTCTATTATTATCATTGCCTTGTATACATGCATCCCGTTGCATATACAGCATCGCCCACAGCATCCGGTCTCTCGGTGAGCGCTGGCCGCATTCCTCGACTCGCTCGATAAGCTACACGCTAAGATCGCGCCTGTGACGTGAGACATTCACTCCTTGGTCCGCCCGCCGATTCGACTGGGAGATCATAGGGGAGCACGTCGGCAGCACTATGGCATCTTTCTCCAACGGAGTAACTCTGACACATGTCCCGCTTCTCAGTGAGCAGTAGAGCAAGAAAAGGAGGAGCTCTAACGCAAACTTTGATGATGACACGAAGAAGAAAGAGGAGAAGGAAGATCGAGGCTGAAAAATTCTCTCCAACGCTCGCTCGCTCGACAACGTGTGACCCAACCTAATTCCTAGCAGTCCCATGCTTTCGGTCCGGGAAGGCTATACTACATGTACATAGTCGTTCGTTCGTGTCAGATTTGCGTGTGTACCGACTTCCAGCGTGCATGGAGGAGGAGGTGTGGCGTGGAATGCCGTTTCCCAACGTGATAAGGCGTGCTGTTGGCCAACCCGGAGATGTCTTGGGTAATAGGTGTAAGTTACATGTATACATCAGGTACTTCGCGTTCTTGAGTCAGCCTTGAGCGGTGGCTGAGCAATCCGTCTTCGGAGGTCCGATATCGTCTCATCATTATTATTGCATTGTTACATGATGGAATTTCTAAACACCAATATTGCCATCTCCTGTAAGCATGTATGTTTATAGTGTTCTTGTCGCGATGCTCTTGATTCAGAGCGACCACTTCATGTGTCTTGTGGCCTTGCTTTCGTAATCAATCGACATTTTCATGCCAGTCTACAGGCACTAGTGACGATTCACAAGTCTCGCTTTCGTGATCACTGGTATCTTCTTCTTAGTCTATAAGCACCAGTGACGATTACATGGATACACAACTCACACCTCCCTGATTATTGATAATTCCTTCTCAGTACATAAGTGCCGATGGCGAACCACGGGATACCTAACCTGTCCTGCGATCTTGCTTTCGTGATCATTGATTTTCTCTTTCATGTCTATAAGCACCAGCTACAAACTACATAAAAGCCCACTTCCCAACCCACCTACTTCTTCAAGAACTTCTCAAAGTACGCCTCAGCGCCCATCTCATCGAGCCTGCCATCCTTCTCCCTAACCTCCTTCTCCGAATCACGCATGTACTGCTCAACGCGCTCCCTGATAGCAGCATCGCTGGCGCCAAGAATCCTAGCAGCCAAAAGCGCAGCATTGATGCTGTTGTTGACGCTGACCGTGGCCACCGGCACGCCCTTGGGCATGTTGCAGATGCTCAGCAAGCTGTCCATGCCGTCGCCGATGGTGGGCTTGACGGGGATGCCGATGACGGGCAGCGGCGTGTGCGCGGCCGCCATGCCGGGGAGGTGAGCGGCGCCGCCGGCCGCGGCGATGATGGTCTTGATGCCGTTGTCGGCGGCCGCGGTCGCGTACTCGGCCATCCAGGTGGGCGTGCGGTGCGCGGAGGTGATGCGGGTGGTGTAGGGGATGGCGAACTTGTCGAGGATGGCGAGGCCGGGTCTGAGAACGGGCAGGTCGGAGTCGGAGCCCATGACTACGGCGACGAGGGGCTGTTCTTTGATTTCTCGGGCGGGGGTGTCGGAGGGATTCTCTTTGCCTTGGTCCATGAAGTCGACGAGAGGCTGGATGGTCTTCTCTGCTTCGGCCATGGTGGGTGCGGTGATGGTGACGTGGCCCATCTTCCTGCCCTTGCGAGCATCGCCCTTTCCGTAGAGGTGCACGCCCTCGCCGCCGAAGAGCTCGAGAGCCTTCTTTGCGGCTTGAATGTGAGAGTCAGGTGCTTCGCCGCCGAGGATATTGAGCATGATAGAGGGCTCACGCAGCCTCAAGTTCTTCTGGGTGATAGGCAAGTCGAGAATGGCACGTAGGTGAGCGTCGTACTGTGAAAGCGGGCAGGCCTCGATAGTGTAGTGACCAGAGTTGTGCGGGCGAGGAGCAATCTCGTTAATGAGAAGAGTGTCATCCTGCTGCAAGAACATCTCAACACCGAAGACACCCTTGCCCCAGAAGCAGTCAACAGCCTTGCGGGCCAGAGCCTGTGCTTTCTCGTTGATGTCTTTTGACACGCCGCGTGCAGGAGAGTATGTGAGTTTGCAGATGCTGTTCTCGTGCACAGTCTCGACAGTAGGGTAGGACAGAACACCGTCCTTGGTTTTGACGACCATGACCGCAAGCTCCATCTTGAAGTGCGACCACTTCTCGGCGTAGAGGTCCTTGTTGGCACCGAGAGCCTTGAGAGCAGCATCGAAATCAGCCTCGGTCTTGACAGGGAAGTTGCCCTTGCCATCGTAAGCCTCTCTGCGAGACTTGAGCATCAATGGCAGACCGAGAGTCTGCGCGGCTTTGGCGAGTTCATCCTTGGTGGCGGAGGCAAGAGGCACAGACTGCGCAGTGTCGACATCATACTTCTTGAGGTGCTCCTTTTGCAGGTACTTGTCCTGGATGGCGCGAATGGTCTTCCAGCTAGGCTGCACGTCCGTGGTTGCGGAAATCTGCTCGAGGAATTCTGTGTTGACGTGCTCGATCTCGACTGTGACTACATCTGACTTGGCTGCCAATTTTAGAATGGCCTCGGAGTCCTTGAAAGATCCTTCGACGTGGCCATCGTGGTTTGTGATTTGTTTTGCGGACGATCCAGCAGCGTCCAAAAAGTTGACCTGGACATTGAGGCGGTTGGCGGCTTCGGCGAGCATGCGGCCCAATTGGCCTCCACCGAGGACACCGACAGTCTTCTCCATTATTACTTCGAAAATTAAAGAACGAGATTGGAGACAACGTGTATTCAGCAATGTATTGAGGTGGGCTTGTGACACTGAGCCTGCGATAACTGCGCGAGCAGATGCCGTCCAGTCAAACTTTAAGCTTTGCGCAAATCCCCAAATATGACTGCTAAAAATCTGGAGCACGCTTCCTTGACTACAGCGATCATTGCCTAGTCTAAAAGTGCTCATTTGCATGGTGACATTCAGGACGAGTTTTCCAATTTAATGGCAAGGCATAGAAACCCGATCTATAGTCACGATTTTTAAGAGGATTTCACGCATAAAATCTTTGACAGAACTACAAGGCTTTCGTATTCGTCGTTGGCGGATAAATCGGGTTTGCTCTGCGAAATTAGAATCACATTTCACACGCTAAAACGTCACCTCCGCTAGAATTGGAACAATTGTGAACGTGAAAAACACAGCAGGACATGCACGAGCAATTCGCAAGCAGCATGCAGTTCCACTGCTTCATTTTGAGGTTGGGATATCTTGCAAGCATTTTCATTTGACTCCTTCAAAGCCTCCATACAACGCCATGTGCTTCGCTGTGCACTGATATCCGTCGCAAAGTAGACCTGAGGTTTTTGGCCTCTTCCAGAAAAGCAGACGACCAGCGGGGGAGCCGCATGGCCATGCTTGATCCGCAATTCCTCATCAGGGTTATCCAGAAGGTGCTTACACCTTGAAACCCTTGGAGCGTCTGCGACCACGGGCACGCTCGAACTTGCGACCCTTGGACTGGACGAAGGGCTTCTTGTCGGTGTGGGGACCGAAGCCGAAGTGCTTGTTGGCCTCACGGCTGTTCTTGGGGCCACGGATAAGGATGACGTTGGCGCCAGTGGGGGCACGAAGGGCGAGCTGGTCGAAGGTGATGCACTCACCGCCGGCGGCGACGATGCGGGCACGGGCGGCAGCAGTGAAGCCGAGAGCGCAGATGGAGAGCTTGGGGCACTCGATCATGCGGACGTCGTCGGTGACCTTGGCAACAGTGGCCATGATCTTGCCCTCGTACTCCTTGTTGGAGGTGGGCCTCTTGTTGAGGGAGGCGATCTTGGAGAGGGAGACCGGGGCACTTTGGATGGAACGTTAGTAGAGCTCAAAACGCAGCATTGCCACTTGCTCTAGGGTATCAGCCATACCGGTGCATCTTAGACATCCTCAGGCGACGGAGGACGACCTGGTTGAAAGCAGAGTCGGTCCTGCGGGCCAAGAAGCTGTAAAGCTGGAAAATGGTCAGTAACCATTCCGGATCGATTCCAATAGGTTTCCACGCTTGTCTACCTTGTGAAGCAAGAGCTTGTAGTCGTTGTTCGACTTGGGCGCCTTGCGGTGACCATTGCTATCATCTGTATCAGTGTCCGTCCTTCCAATATGCCGGGTTTGCGCTCCGAGTCCTGGCGCATCGCCCCCGGTATCTTTTTGCGCGCCGTTTTCACTCACGTCTTGTGCTTGTGGTCGGTGATGTCGATACCCATTTCGGCGGTGTTCTCCGGTGTCTGGTCGTGGGTCGGTTGTCGTGGTCGCCGGTGGGAGTCCGTAAAACCCAGAGGTATGGAGGAAATTCAGCGGAGGAAGGTGCGATCGAACTTTGCCAAGCCGCGCCTACACCGAGAACTTTGCGAAGAAGACCTTCATGCCTCAGGCATTCATGATCTTTGTGGGGTTATCAGTTTATCTGAAGACCAGCCTCCGGCTCGTCTTCAATTTATTGTTGTCACTACGTGATGAACATCGATTCAATGGAAGCAGGAGACGTTGTTATAGCGTAAACCACATTTCTCATCCATATTCGCCCTTCGACAACCTTCACGATGTGGCGTCTCCAAATTCTCTTTCATCGTCTTATCTCGTTGTACCGAACACTTGGGTCCATCAGTCTTCGATCTGAATCCAGGGTCACGTCCGAGAGGTAATCATGATCGAGTATATAGGAAGAGACCTATAATCTGCTGGCAGCTTTGATATTCCAACTTCTACCTCTCAAGATATTGAGTACATGCTTGGAAAAGGGCAGGATGTAACAGACCAGTACTTTAGCGAATCCACTGAGCTGCAAAATTTCTATCGTCTACAGACACCAGATGCGAGTAGAACACAACACTGGCATCCTAGGGCCAGCTGCACCTGGCAATCAGTCAACAGTTCTCAGTGCTCTGTTTCGACTTAATGCAAAGCCACTGCACTCGATGACAAACCAGCTATCTCACTCCTTGAGCACAGTCCAGGAGACCGACATAGATGAGCCCTGACTATCCCGTACCAGAGAGATGCATTCGCATCTCTCTGGCACCAGAGCTTGGTTCAATGCCTAGCCCGAGTGTAAGATTGCAACGTGTCCACCTTGTTGATGAGAGCGAACATACAACTCAGCGGCGAAGAACCCTATAGAAACCCCCAACTCGTCTCATAGCTCCATTTACGATCTGTGAAACACCCTCGCTTCGTAAATACCTTGCTGTCAACGGCATCGCATATTTCCGCAGCCTCCAAAGTTGAATCATCCCACAAAGCTGCTCTGGACTCATTTGAGCTGTTGCTGATAGCCACAGCGTTTGGGTATAGTGAGATGCTGGTTTGTCATCGAGTGCAGTGGCTTTGCATTAAGTCGAAACAGAGCACTGAGAACTGTTGACTGATTGCCAGGTGCAGCTGTGGTCGTTGACTTTTACAGAGAACCAGGGCAAAACGAGCCTATCATAGATTGCATTCGTTGTGGTTAACTACCATTATGTCTGATAAATAGCTCACTAGAGTACACGACGATCAGAGTTTACTGGTAGTAGCCTCTCTATAGTGCATTCGGAGCCAGAAGATGAAGTACTTCTGTACGCATGTTGCCAATGCAGACAGCTACATGTCATGCGAAGGTCGGTGTGGCATGAGTCTGTCAAAGGTCTCGGCCTGGCTCTGCAGCATTGCTTCATTTCATCCTGAAGTATATCCGAGGTATCCGTATCTATCAAGTCACGATTAGCGATAAGGTACATCGTTCTGGGACATTCGGGCAAGGTTTGTGATAAGGGCTAAGGTGATGCACGCGTCCACGAACCCCGCTCATCGCTCCACGTGATGGCCCGGGGATTGTCCACAATCAGAGCGGCAACTCGTTATCACATTATCGCCTTGCTATGATAGCTTCCTGTTTCAATGAACCACAGCTATGTCGACAGCAGTGGTGACAACGAGCGCAATGGACAAGCCCAAGAGGACGAAGAGTAGGACAGGATGTAAGATGTGCAAGCGGAAACGCCTCAAATGCGACGAGTCGAAGCCCGCGTGCAATCAGTGCGTGCGCAGAGGCCGCTTGTGCCCGGGGTATCGACGCGAAATTAAATGGAGCACGATGATCACAGCAAAAGATGGCAAGACACGACCACCTCCGGAAGAGGAGTATCATGACGAAGAAATACAGATCATTCCATCTGAGGACTTGAATGCAGCCTCTGCGTCGCTGCCGCAGAATGTTGCCATTTCTGGCTTATCAACCCACTCTGGATTGGGCGAACAGGAGCGGAACTTTGAAGACTCCGGCACTGGATATACCGACCTGATTCTGGATGCTGAAGGATGGGCAGACGCGTCTGGAATCCCTGAGACTGGGATGGAGTGGACAGAATGGACTGGAGAAGTCGAGCTTGTCGCGTCGTCCACCAACGACGTAAATCGCCTCGAAACAATCAGCGACGTGTGCACTGATCTCGCCACAATAGATCCGATTTTCTCAGCTTCACCCATTATACCGATCAGACAGGCACGATGCCTAAGCCTTCCATCTCCAAACCCAGTGGACCTGCCAACATTCTTGATCACTCATTGGTTCACGAATGTATGCTCAATGTGGTGCGCGTACGATTCGCCACAGAACTGGTACCGAAACCTTGCCGGCGACACATGGCAGCACTCCGAACCAGTGTACTACGCACTTCAAGCAATGTCAGCGTCCGTGCTCGTTGATAGTCTGCCCCATCTGAAGCAAGCACTACCGAAGTTGACAGGACAGGCGGCTCAATCTATTCAGCGTGCGGTGCAGGCGAATGCGATGCTCCAACGCGACCAAGCAGGCCCTTTGCCCACGGATCTACTTCTTGCTGTACTGGGAATGGGTACGTCTATTTGCTGGTCAGATCCACGCCAGCTGGGTTTTTGGTTTTTGGACCAAGCTCGCGGAGTCTTGAACCGGTACAGCAGTGAGGGTAATTTGGCCTTGGATATACCTGGCCAACAGACAGTGGAGTATTTCCGGCAAGCCTTGATTTACTGGGAGATGTTGGCAAATGTCGTGACCAAGGATTATCAAAATATACTAAGATCACGCCGATCGAGGTTCAAGAAACGCATCAGACGTGCTATGAGTATGAGCGAACCTGATACAAGCACGGTCGAGAGCAGAGCGACAGAATTTGGTCCTGGGAGATCATCGAGAACGCCGGAGGGACCAACACCCCACGTATGGACTGGAATATCGAGTAGTGTCCAGCAGACCTTTGGCTTGGTGATGGGACTGTGTCAGAATCGCTGCGTTGCTCGGAACTCAGACACGAATCAGAGTGCGGACAGCCTGTGCGATGCTCTTTGTGACATTGAGCTCGCGCATGATCTGGAAAAAGAGCTTCTCAGCTTCGATTTTGTCGGTGATCAACCTGAAACGAAGACTTGTACAAACGAAACTGGTGACCCGAATGCACCGCTGTCTCATCTGGTCGACACGGCCGAGGCCTACAGGATTGCATCACTCTTGCACCTATATCTTGCATTCTCTGATCTCGAAGTCAAAGCCATCCGCAACAGCGTTTCTGAGCTCACAGATGATGACGAAGTATCCTCATGGACTCAAGCACCCGCCAATACGAACAGAGATCAAGCACTACTGACTCTCACACTTCGACTTGTTGACGTACTCAAGCGAATTCCGGCCGATTCAGGCGCACGATGTATACAACCAATACTTCTGATTTCTGCGGCTGCTGGTTTGAAGTTTGACGTCCCAACGCAGACCACGAGCTCCAATAGAAATAGATCGGCAAGTTCTATTCACGTTGGTGGAACGATGATTAACCGCGAAGCCTTGTCTGAGCCACTCATCAGCTCTTCTATGCTTTTCGGCAGCAGCGGTCAGACCCCCGGTCTGTCTAACGACTTCGATGGTTCATCGACATGCGAGGAAATGCCTCTGCTCACATCGCTTACGCTAGAAGTCTCCGCTGGACGACGTTTTGTTATCAATCGCTTGGGGGCACTGCAGCAGTCGTTGCCTCCTAGACCTATCGGTGTTGCTTTGGCACTTGTACGGGCGATCTGGTTCAATTACGATTCTGCGGATGAGAAGCTGCGGAAGCTCCATTGGATGAATACGATGGTCAACAGTGAGTTACAGACCTTGTTTGGATGAGCTCTATTTGTGGTCTTTAATACTCGAAACCACGGTCGCTCCCAATACTGGTACACCGTAAACTCACCCGGTTGCACGCGATGACCTGTCTTTGCTGTGCCAAGGGTCCTGCTTCACGCTCATCTCCACCTTCATGGATATTCCATGTGCCGTTCACGCACTCCCAGCTCACACTGCACCGGAAACCAGGACGATTGTGTCAATGGACCCAGCGAACTGCGGTCATATTGACTCGAAGGTGGGACAAAGTCTCACTGGTGGCTCCTTCCAGATCTCATCACCGTTTGGCGCTGCTCATTGG
This sequence comes from Cladosporium velox, assembly GCA_024604135.1. Taxonomy (NCBI): domain Eukaryota; kingdom Fungi; phylum Ascomycota; class Dothideomycetes; order Cladosporiales; family Cladosporiaceae; genus Cladosporium; species Cladosporium velox. The sequence continues at coordinate 1,293,041 of JANIIF010000008.1, read as the reverse complement.
CATGCCGACGCCGTCCACCTCTTCCTGACGCAAGTCTATTCCTGCTCGCCTGGTCGACAGCGCCTTGGTCGCTTCCGTATGATGAAGGCTGTCCATGAGAAGAAATTTGACTGTCCGACGTGGTATCTTGGGACGCCCGCTGTGCTTGCTCCGCAAGTAACGGAAAACGCTGGTAGAAGTAACGTGGTACTCCACCAGTGTTCGGGGTGTAGTATGCCGGGAAAGAGTCTCGGTGCTGCTTGTGTACGAGCTCGAAGAACTCGTTCCACTTCGTGACGGGGTCAGCGCCCTCGGCGGCGCTAAGGAACTCTTGTGCATTGCTCGGCCTTTGGAAACTCGCGTAGCCAGGATGCTCAAGAAAACCACCGATAAGCATATAGTTGCAGCAGCCGCCACCTGAGTTGTCGCCGGATGCACAACCGCGAAGGCGTTCCATGAGCTCCAGACCCATTTTGTGGGCATCTTTCGACACTCTGTACTTAGACACCTCTGTCAAAGGCTCTTCACTCAAAGGGTTGATGGTCGGAACATCTCCAGCAAGCTGCAAGCTGCGGAGGTACGCATTTGCGCGACGTGATCTAACGTGGAAGGTATAGCCATCCTTTGGCCAAGGGTGTTGACACTGGCAGCCATCGCACCAATCTCTGGGCCTTCTGGGACGTTGTGCGGTCTGCTCGTTCGACCAGTCCGGTAGGGCCACCGCGCTCCAGTAATCGTCGCCACCGTCATACAGAGATTCGCCATTGCTCCATGTCTCGAAAGCGCCTTCCTCTGACCACTCGGCTGGAGCAGCATCATTGCGTTGTGCGGGTTCTTGTGGCGTAGAGGCGTCCATGTTTTTGTGCGCAAATGGATGAGTTGCTCTCGAAATGCAGCTATTGCCTGGTGAATATCGCAATGAAGTGGTTCTTGAGTCTTTGCCACGGTGTCACAGCGACACCCATGTCTCGTGGGAGCCTTGAATATTGGATAACTCTTGGCAGCATTCAGTTTCTTGCAGTTGCCTCATCTCACCTCACTTCACCTCTGTGTGCTAGTAAGCTAGCAGAACACTCAGATCAGCGTCAAAACAAACAAGTCCACCGATATTCTTCCTCATCAGCATAAAGTAGGTACATTCTTTCCCAACAAGCGCTTGAACGTTGGGACTGGTCCTTGGTCGTTCCTTCCTAGTTCTTTCGCTCGTTCCTTCCTTCCAAGACTTTCGCAGAGCTGCATTAGCGCGGGGAGGTCCGCAATATCTGTTTCCTCGAACGCTTCAATCTTTTCTCTTTCCTCTCCCTATACACACAACAACCATGGCTGCGTCGCAGCAACAGCAACAACAACACCCGCAGCCACAGCTGCAGTCCCCAGCACAGCATGAGGACGTACAAACCTCTGGGTCCGGCGTAGCAGGCCCAAACCAACCCCTAGACTCCCAAGCGAGTCTGCCGGCAGATGCTTCACAGCAACTGACCTGCCATGGACTTCACAGTCTCACGCCAAACCAAGATGCGGCGTCAGAGGACGGTCAAGTGGACCCGACTCCTACGACACAGGTAACTGGCCAAGCCCACCCTGTTGTCAGCAATACCACAATGGTCACAACCACCTCTGATGGTGTGCAGAATCTTTCTGAAGCAGAATTAGCGCGCATTGTCGGAGAGTGGCAAGCTTCTGGCAAGCCGTCTTGCCCAAGCTGCAACAAGAAGCATCCGCCTCCTTGCAATCCAGTACGCCTCGCCGAGCTGGCAGCAATCAGAGCGCTGAAGGACAAAGATCCTGATGCTTACCGGGCGCAGATGGCAGCCTTCCAAGCCAAATACCACAAGAATGAGGGCACAAAGCCTGTACAGAAGCGCAAAGCACCATCCTCCCCTGACGCTGTCGCGGGTTCTCCTCCTGCCAAAAAAGGCAGAAAGGAGGACCGCAGCAAGAGGTCGAGGGGACTTCACATGCCCTGGTGCAAAAGTTGCCAGGGATTCCACCTCTTTGGCAAACACACAAAAACCAAGCAGGAGGCACAAGATCTTCTCAACCAACAGTTATACGGACTTGCCCCAAGGCCTCAACTGGCTGCTATGCAAGCGGTCATGGACGAGCGTCGGATGATCATGACCGCCGATGCCAACAGAGGCCAGCTATCCGCCCAGGAAGCTCAAGCCAGCCTCGATCAAAGGGTCGAAGCGCAAAGAGATCGCGAGATGGCCTTCAGAGGACAACAAGCTCCTGCCATGCTCGCTCATATGATTCAGAAGCAGGGTCCCGAAGCGGGATACAACTTCCTTGTGGGATTGTACAACGGTACAGTCACTCGATTCCCAGCTCACATAGAGCACTCGACGCCAGCATATGGATACCAGGCACAGCCACAGTACCCAATGCCAGTGTATGGATACCAGGCGCATCCACAGCACCTGATGCCAACATACGGACAACCAGCGTCGGCCTTCCCCACCGCTCAACAGCATGGGCTACAAGCCGCTGAGATGCAGGACACCGCTCCGCAACCGCCTACAGGCGCCCGAAGAAGGCGAGGTCCTGTAGAGTAGGTCACACAACACAGAGGTCCGGGCAAACCTCTCTAAAACCCCACTCCGACGACAGATTCATACCGCAGCGAGGTGTCGGGGTGGCAACGGCTTCTTTTGAAGACGGCTAAATGAATCCACCTGCTTCTCGAGCGAGGTCTCGAGGTGAGTCGAGTAAACCATTCTTCCCTTATCTAACGTGCAGGCCAGCTGACATTCATGTGGATTAGTGTAACATCGGAGTATATGACCAGCTTGTTTCAGGAAGATATCTCAGTGGCCGCCATGGCTTCACACACTACTGGCAAGCGACGATACTATCACAAGTTTCAAACTTTGGCTTTGAAATGCTCACAGATGGAATCACGACGGAAGTGTGGTGAATAAAAAGTGATGTGGAAAGTGAGAGTAATCAGCGGAAAGCTTAGCTCATTGAGGCCTGTATAACTTTGCAAGATTGTTGAACCGGATACTATGAGCAGTCTGAACGATACTACTACTGCTTGCTGAAATACTCCTTGGCCTTCTTCTTCAAATCTTGCTCCTTCTTCTTCACAACTCTGCTGAACTCGCTAGCCGCAGCCTTCTTGTCAGCCTTGTCCTGCTGCTTCTTCTCTGCACGCTTGAGAGCACGACCGGTAAGAGGCTTGTTGAGGAAGTCTTGGTGCTTGCCGGCACTCCTAGTGTTGCCGCTGGGGCCCTTGGCGACGTTGGATTTACCGGAGTGCATGTTGGTCAACTGTGAATTCTGTAGGTCTTGGAGGTAGGTTGTGTTGCTTGTGCCGTGGTAGTGATCGCTGAATGCCTGTGATGAAGCTTGACTGAGTTGATTGAAGGGCCATAAAGTAAGCTACTAGTGGCATAACCTTTATCAATGGATACAGGCTTTGAGGCATTGACGCTGCCTCTGCCTTTATTCGACAATGAATGCTGTTGGTGAAACGTCTGTTCTGGCGTTCATGCGTGTACAAATTCCTTTGTTGATGCACTGATTGTGCCGCAAGCGGCCTATTCACCGACCAGTCTTTGTATCACAATCGATAACGTTAGACAGATTATGAGACGCTTCGGTGAGCTAGATTCTTTGTCCTGGGAACTCTCGAGTTCCGAGTCTGATGGATCTGGCCAGGGCCCGGATTGGCGCAACGCCAGATTAACCCCTCTGCATGTGCGAAGTATATTTCCACTCTGAGCTATAAACCCTGCAAGACTTGTAGAACCTACTATGCTATACGAATACCGAATAGTCTCTCGAATTCATTCTCTGCATGATCTCATTATTATCAATAGCTTCACTCACACTCCGGAGCTGGCTGTAATCCGGAATCGAGCAGGAGTAGTAATAACGCCATACGAAGATGTATCATGACGACAGTTATATAATTAGCAATCAAGCTGACATCAGCACATACGACCATAGGTCAGTGAAAACTGGGCATCCCGTCCGCTCTGCCATACATAAGCACTGAACCGGGCGACTAGTACTAGAGTGGGTGACCATCTGGGAATCCCGCCTGTTGTATGTTTTTGTTTTGCCTCTTAGCATATTCGAACGCTTTTTTTGTCCTCCATAGTATCGTTGGGCCACAGGAAGAGACTGCAACGATAGAGCGAGAAGAAAGTGTAATCACGTGTCACCCAAGCTTCGAACAAGCAAGTGGGCGCAATACTGTGTTTATGAGATGAAGCGAAAGTATCGTAAATCAAAGAGCTCATATATGTAGGGCAAAGGTCATAGACTTCTTGATATCTTGAAGTCCGAGACACCCTCAAGCTCAAACCCTGCCATTTGGGCTTAAGACGACCAGGGATATCTCTAACCGAACATCTCGGCAAATTCCTTTCAATTGATCGTACTTGGCGACTGTGCCTCAATATCATATGCTTGTCGGCAGTTCCGAACTCCTCCAATGATCGCAGCAACAGCGCTCGCTTGCACGTCGCTTGTGCGATAGTGTCACAAGGAGCGCTTGATATTATCCTCCTTCTTACACAAGTCACTACCTCCCAATCGTACAATCGAACGATTTCACCATGATGCTCACATCATCCATTTCAACCGTCATCACCATCATATTCTCTAGATCTCTGGCATCATCAATGGTACGTCGTATTCGAAGCAATCGACTCTCTTATTTTGCTAATCTGTATCAGGACGGCAAAATCGCAACTTCCAACCCACTCGCCGACTTTCCCAAATTGACCGGATTCAAGGGCCAGGCCGGCTTCGCTCATGTAGACCCAGACGGAGTCTATCGTGCCTACCTTGCCGACGGCACGATCGTCGACGCGGCACGCTTGACCTCGGAACAAGTTCAGACCTTCGTCGATGCTAGGGCTCCTCATCTGCCGGAAGAAGACGCGGCCAGGGAGCGCCAACTTTACGCCGGCGTTGATGGCCAAAATGTTCCAGACGCTCAGCTTCTTAATCCAGCAGAGGAGCTGAAGCCAACGAAATACCTTGAAATGTTTCCCGAGTACTCGAGCTGTATTCGGGATAAGAGTCCGTTTGATGGGAAAGTGTTCTGAATGGTGTAGAGTAGCGCAACGACAGCTCAATGAACGAGAATGGCAAGCTTATGCCAATGAGTACATAGAATGTACTCATCAACATAAGGTCATATTTGTACAGTTTTGTTTACATGTCTATCAAGACGAAGCTGGTCCGATGGCTTTCTACTCCTCCATGCCATCCTCTCCAGCCTCAACCTCCTCATGGCCCGAAGCCTCACCAACGCCCTTCTTTGCCACACCATCCTCGTACTGCACTCTCCTCCAACCTTCCCTCACGCTGTCGTCCTTGGCAAACTCAACAGTGGGGAAGTACGAGTAGTTCGCCTTGAGCGTAGCGACCCAGTTAACGTTGTCAAACGTGCGCACCTTAAGCCTGAAGTATGTGTTGTCGGGAATCTTCTTCGTCTCGCGGATGAAAGACTCCAGGTCAAGAGTAGGCACGCCGTTGACAGCCATGATGAAGTTGGTCGGTGCCAGGCCGTACATGTACGCTGGTGAACCGCGCATGCGGGCTGTGATGTAGATATCGCTGTGCATTTTGCTGATTTGTTGGCGGACGGCGTGGTGGGGACGGTGCAGGACGGCACCGCAGAATGCCACGACGCGATCTGTCTCGAGCTCGCTTGTGGGGACAGTTGGGACGCTCAAGCGAACCTCTTGCTGCTTGCGCACGACAACTACGTCCAAAACATCGTTGCTGTACATAATATCAAGATCCGAAACGCGCGTGATGAGCTTGTCGTTCAATGTGAGGATGATGTCACCCTCTGCAAGACCACCGACATTGCCAGCATCGACCTTGCGGACCATGAACAGTTGGTGACGTTCTGGGTCTTCGCGCTCAACACGCTCGATCCACTCTTCTGAGACGCCCATGATGCGAGATTGTGACATCTGGACGGTCTGTGTCTCGAGGTTGAGAATACGAAGGTTAGGCTTCTTGCCAAGCTTGATCTCGTCGAGGACAGGGAGAAGGGCGGGAGTAGCGAAGCCCAAGTGGTACTCAACATCCTTGTTGCTGTGGCCCGTACGCTCGCCAAGGTATGTGAGCCAGAGAGCTTGCACAGTGCCGTCTTCGGCAACGAGCACACCACTGCCGCACTGACCACTCAGGCTGGTATCGACGGTGATGGCGTCGAGGTTGACAGCACGGTAACGGGGTGTAGATGCGCTAGCTGGGATGGCAACGGTCGTGATATCGGTGACGGTGGTTTTGGCGACGACAGGGCGGTAGTTCTGGTTGAAACCGAAGAAGATGGTATCCTCGCCCTGCTTGATGGGGCGCTCGGCGAGTTTGGCACTCTTGACGGGTGCTTGAACCAGGCTGGAATCATACTGAATGATGGCGTAGTTCTGCAGAGGGTGCATGAAGATGACTTTACCGTCAACAATGACGCTGTCGGCGATGGTCACACTGATGTCACACATATCGTATGGCACAATTGCACGGCTGACAACAACGAGACCCTTCTCAGCGTCGATGACCAGACCGAAGCCAACCTTTCGTGATCTAGGGAAACCATCGATCCTCAAGGGCATGGTGGCGCCGATTCTGACGAATGAACGGATAATGTCAACGGCAGCAGGGTGTTGAGCGCCTTCCATCTTGACGAAGTTGGCCTTCCTGGGGACAGGGGCGACAGGTGGAACAGGCTCAGCAAGGTCAGTGAAGTCCCAAGTTCCAGTTTCGTCATTCCTGACCGCCATCCTCATGCTCTTACTCCAGTGTCTGTCGACAAGTAAGATGCTTGTGTTGAGAGTGTGCATGTCGCGCAGATGCTTGTAGGTCACGACAACACGGCTGCGATCAGGAATTGCCTTCATGACTTCGATGAAGGTGTCAAGATCGGGAGTAGCCTTGTTATCGATTGTTTGAATTAACCATCCGAATTCAGAACCGTCGAATCGGAAAGATCCAGTCGCTTCGCAGCAGTACACACCGGGGTTCTTGAGTGTGACAGCGTAGTAACGGGCTTGCTGGTAGGACAAGTTGTGGAAAGATGCACCGGCAACAGAGACGTAGCGATCAGGAGTGATTGCGTGAAGGTCACCAACTTGGAGCTCGACTTCGACGTCCTCTCCACCTCTCTGAATTAGAAGTTTGACCTTCTGGTTGACGCTAGAATCCATGATAGCGTCCAAACGCGTGAATTGAGTCAAAAGTTCTCCGTTAACCTTCACCAGAACATCACCCTCCTCAAGGTGCGTGTGCGCCGGTCCCTCAGGAAGAATCACTTCAGCCACCAGCATGCCGGTTTCCTTGGGGAACTCCGCTCTGACCTTTGCCTCCCAATCAGGGCTGAGACCCAGACGCCTGCACTCGTCGAACGCCTTGATCATCCATTGCGTTTGGATTGTTCCTCGATCCACGGGCTTGCCTGCCCTGATGCATTCCAAAGCTCTCCGAGGTCTGTCCAGAGGCAAGAAGTAATCCGTCGCAGCACCATCCGCTCTTCCACCTGCTTGTAGCGCAATCGCGAAACCATCGATGTTTACAACAGGCGATCCTGAGGATCCACCTGACGCGGCTGCCGCAGCCTGGATGTAGTTTGTGTTGAAATCGCTGTATCCCTCGCCGTATTCTGGCGCATTCCTGTCCAATCTTGAAATCACACCAGACAAGATACTGAGCTTCTCTCCGGCGTCGTTACCCACAACCCTGATCTCCGAGCCAACCTTGGCCATGTCCGGTCGCAATTCCAACTGGTCCAGAGCCATGTACTTGACAGCCTTGGGATCGAACCTCAGAATACCGAAATCGTGCACAGGATCGCGGTAGACCGGGTACACATCGCACTCCTCATGGTTGTCAAATATGCAGTATCCCCAGAAAGGTCCAGCGCCGACCACGTGCCTGTTTGTCAAGATGTATCCTCTCTTTGCATCCACCACGAATCCAGTAGCTTCACTCGAGAGTGCCGCGTCGGTGTCGAAACTGGCAGTCTGACAGAAATGGATGCTGACAACATTCTTCACGACCTTCTCGATGGTTGCCTGCCACTCCGCTGACTCTGTAGTTGCAGCATGTACCAGCTCTTCTACCTCCTCGTTGTCAGATGATGCGTAATCGTTGGGCGTGTCATTGGCAGAGACATCTGCGGAGACACCGTTCGTTGCCATCGGTGGTGGAGGCGAAAGTGCGTCTTGTTGTCGTACTTGCTTCATGGGGCGGTCGTTTTTGGGCGTGTGAGACGCTTTGCGCTTGGAGGCGTGGTTGTGATCCATGGCTGCGGGCTTTATGCAAGTATCCTTGAACTGTTTGCTAGAGAATGCGCGTGCAGCAGATGAGAAAGCAGTGGGTTTCCGTGTAATGCGCGCGGTATCTGCTGCGGCAAAGAGTGATCCAGATGGCCTGAAAGGCGAATGCGGTACAGTAAGACTTCTAGATGACGATGCGAAAGCGTTGCGCCAGGTTTGCGCTGCGATCCTCAGGTTCGCAGACGAGCCGATAAGCATCCAGACAGGCTCACGAGAAGGAGCCGAAGGGCGAGTGAGAGAATTGAAAGGAGAGAAGATGGGTATTATGCCCGTGCAGCGATACAGAGGACAGAAGATGTTTCAAAGATTAGACTTCACGCCAAGAGCTCCCTCCATCAAGGTAACACCGAGAGGAGGCGACATCACGTTCGTGTTTGTATGAGGTACTAAGCACATTTCTTCTTTAATCAAGGTACTTGAAACAATAACACCGTCAGTATCAGAAAGCCAGTCAAAGTAATGTAGGCAGTCGGTGGAATGCAGATGCACCCAATTGCCTGAGAACACTCATCCCAGAGAGTAGAGCATGTCGCCGCCTACTCGTCGTCCTCAGTGTTCTCCTCCTTCACCGGCTCGTCCTCCTCGGCCTGAGCCTTGGAAGCCTTCTTCTTCTTGCCGCCCTTGGCCTTCTTCTCCTGGACGGGCTCCTCATCGTCGTCTCCCTCGTCGGCAGCGGCCTTGCCCTTGCGGGCCTTCTTGGCCTTGATACCCTCGGTCTCAGTGGTCTTGCGCTTCTGTCATTTGTGTCAGTGAGGCTCGTTTGGTAAAATGAAGCCTTGACATACCATCGGAGAAGTCAAGTCTGAGGCGTCCTCGCCCGCAGCCTCACGCGCCTTCTTGATCTTCTGCTTCTCCTTGTCGACCATGACCTGGCACGCCTTCATGGTGCGGCCTTCGGGGAGGTTGAGCTCAGGCCACGGAATTGGACCAGCCCTGGTGATGATCTGGAGGAAGAGACCGACCTGTATGGTGTGAGTTGGAGCTCAGCATGTCTCAGTATTGGCAATGATTTTTCGTACCTTCTCAGCGTCGGTCCAACCTTTAGCGGCAGCCTTCTCAGCCATGGTAGATGATGTCGATGTCGATGTCGATGTTGATGTTGCTGATGTCTGTATGCGCTGGATGAGCGTGTGTGGATGTGCGGTGATGAAGGTAGGTGCCGATGAGGAAGAAAGCAAGGAAGTGAGGCAAAGGTGATGAGTGTCAGGTGAAAGACAGAAGCAGCTCGGTCAAAAATAAGGCGAAGCTCGTGAGGTGAAGCTCTCAGGTGAAGCTAGTGATGTGAAGACCAGTAAATCGCAGTCACATGGTCGCTTGTTGCCGGCTCACCGCCTGCAGTAATGGCGAAGGCATGTGAATTTTACGAAGCAAAGCATGTGAACACCGCTGCGATCGACACGCATAAAGGCTACCACAATCCGCCATGTTTAATCATGTTCACCAACCTCTTTCGGGAGTATTGTCTACCTCGGCACCTTCAAGAAGAAGCACAACAAGCATCAACGAGTCGCAGAGATGGCGACATTCGGCCCTAACGACGCTGATGCCTTCTTCCGTTCGGCCATGCTAGAACTCGGCCAAGATCCTGACAGCTACGACCAAGATTACTCGATGGATGAGGATGTGTTCTCTGACGCTGTGGAGCATCAGGCACAGTGCGATGGCACCGTGGAAGACTCCAAGCCAGAGCTTCTGGACAACACAGCCGCCAGCGATGCCTACGGTGTCGCTTCTTCTTACCTTGCTCCGACCCAACCCACTCTGATATTCGAAGAGAACACCCCTCAGCCCAACCATGCCCCGATTCAGATGGCCCAGCAAGGCTACACACCTTTCGCCCTCGGCCGTCCCGATTACTACACCCCGTGCGAGGAGCCCAAGGAGGCCGATGAGACCACCAAACTGAACAGCAACGGCGCCTCGGAGAAATATACCGCCGCATACCACAGTGCCATCAAGAGGTCATTCGACACCTCCCAGGACCAGCACGCCCCCAGCTGCATCGGCACTCGCGGCGCCAGCACCCCACCCGCCACTCCGCCACCAGAGCTCACTCAGTCCACCGGCACCGAGGCCAAACCTCACCCCAAGTCCGACCCCAAGCCTGAGTCCAAATCTGAAGGCAGAGTCTGGCTCGGTCCCGACGACCTTCGCGACGTCGCCAAAGCCGTGTCCCGCGAGAAGCGCTGGCACGAGAAGGTCGCGCACCTGCACCCTCGTGTCGCTCTCGCTTCGCACAGGTACTGGATCGGCGTACTCAACCCAGGCCACAAGCCTAGCAACGCGTGCAAAGAGGAGCACTTCACGTGGATGAAAGGCAACAGGTTGACCACCGTCGAGACTGTGAGCAGGGTCTACGCCGCGACTACGATGCTTGAGGACGTGGTGTTCATGATGGGTGGGGAGAGGCCTGAGCTTCAGGACCGCATGGAGGAGTTGGACTTGTTTAACGACAAGGTCGTGATGTTCCAGGTCGCGAAGGAGGGGACTCCAGCTTCGGTGGGAAGGCTGATCACCGAGGGATTGGTGACCAAGGAGATCGAGGTGATTGAGTTGGAAGATTGAAGATCTTTGAGTTGAGACCACGGCATGATCTCGAGCTGGTGGCGACTGAAGTCGCTCGCAGCACTGGTGCTTAATCAGCCGACCGAGCTGGCTGGATTGAATTTCTGGCAACAAACACGAAAACATGATTGGACAAAAAAAAAGATTCGGTACGGGCACAGCCTGTGCTATCTGGCGATTTCTACGGAGATTTACAGAAAGTACTACAAGGCGAGCTTTGAAGTCTCCAAAGGAAGCTTCGCCACATTATCCTTTACAAGGCAGAATTGTCTGCAAATGGCACTGGATATCCAGCAGACGAGCACTTTAAGCGAGATACTGCAGAAATAGCAAATGATAAGTATGACCTTTCATTTCGTGGTTCGTGTTCAATCCGTGTATGCTTGCTTGATTATCCGCTGCCGACAAATCGCATGGCCGCAGCTGCATATCACGTTGCACCTTGTATGATGCTACTTCTTTCTCAGGGTTGCTCTCCAAATTCAAGCTCTTCTGTCATGCGCTCAATAGATTCTCTCTCTTCCAGTCCGCGCCTCCACACAAGCTGCTGCCGTTGTGTGTAGCTGTACACAGCCCCGGATGTAGATGCATTGCAGTTCTGCGCCTTGTGCCGTTCCGTCACGACTCCAGTTCTGCCGTGAAGATCGTGCAGCGTGTCCGGCTGTCTGCCAGTGCGTTTGCAAGGCATCCTGTGATAATTCTCGTCTTTGTATCCGTCCTCTTCGATCGGCCAGCCAGCCTCCATCATTCCAGCTTGTCCAGATGCTCGAGCCGCGTAAGTACGACTTGTTTTGACGTCTCTTGAATCTCGCCAGCCAGGAACACCTCGTCTAGTATAGCATAGACCTTGTAGAGCACAATGTCAGCACTCGATCCGCAACCTCCGGTGTATGCGCCGCGAGCCGCTTACCTTATAAAAGTTGAATACCAAGTCCAATTCACACACGTTGCCAAAGAACTGATCCAGCACTTCCACAAAGAAATGTATCGCTTCCAGGTATGCGAGCTCGTTGTCGTTGGCGTCTACGCACGCGCAGAAGAACAGTCCGGCATAGCGGCGGTAGACGACTTTCGAGGCGCCGCGGAACTCGACAAAGTTGGACTGGTGTTTCTGGTCGCGAGGCGCGACGAGGCGGTGGATCTCACCCTTGAGCTTGATCTTCTCGTCGTCGTTGTAGGGGCTGTACCATTTGGCTAGGCGGGTCTTGCCTCTGGAAGGTAGTGCGGTTAGCGCGTCAGAATGATGGTCGCAATTGAGGGATTTGTACGCACTGCCTGTTCTGGATTAATATGAAGGAGAGAACCATCTTGCTGTGACTTTGTGATTGCTCTCCTTCAGTATTCGTGGACTGGAGACAGTTCGTCTCGGTCGGCCGGTATGGACCCCTTCGGTTCGGCGTGTGAGCGAGACTGTGGGGGGAGCGAGTTGAAGGCGTGCGGAATTGTCCGTCTCGCATCAAGAACTTCTTGCCATTGACCATCGCATAACAACTCATGCCTCGAGAAGTCACAAAATCTTGTTGTTCCCGCAAGTCCAAGGACGAATACCTGCATTGACGCTCTTCTCGGTGCGAACTGCTCCCACATCATCGCACAGCAACAAGATACGCGAGCGTGCTGCTAGCCACTCGATCGATCGTAGCGCACTTGCCAGCCACGCAGTGCATCAGCATATAGCAGAGATACAACACAATTCTGGAGACATAACGCAACCATGAGCACGATACGCGTTGATGTACCATTCTGGCCAACCGCCACTGACAACCTCGCATGGTCGGCGGATAATTTGATCGCCGTGGGAGGCGGCGAATCGATTGCCATTCTGGTCCCGCGACTCAACACCAAAGGTCCGAATAGCCTGCTCTGGGACAGCATCGCACACCGAGTCAATCTTTTCACTACAAACGAAATTCCATTTGCTGAGCCCCTCAGCTCCGTGAACTGGTCGATCGGGGAGGAGTTGTCACTCCGTCATGTCATCAAACTCGACTGGTCACCGCCCGGACTGGCGCGATTCAGCACATGTGCCCTTGCGATCTTACATTCGAACCACGTTCTGGTGCTTTGGGAGTGCATCGGACAGCCTCACATCAGAGACAAATGGAAGCGTTGTCTGAACGTCAATCATACCATACAAGCCTTTTATGAGAGCAGCATCACAGACGACGACATCGAGATGAGGCAAGTCAGGCAAAGAATTCGCAGCTTTGCCTGGATCCCTGCTTTTCACAAAAAGCATACTTCGGTCGATCCACGCTTGGACTCGCATCTTGCACAGCGCGAGCATTACCTTGCGGTCTCGACTGATGCTGGCGACATCTTCATAATGAGAGTCGCCTCGCCTCACGATGTTTTGGCTCCGGAGAACTTCAAGTGGGAAGCCAAAGTAGTGTTCCATGTGCAAGTGCCGTCTGAAAGTTTGTATTTCCCACTGGGAACCTATCAGAACAATCCTCCTTCAGTTATTGGTGCCACTGCCCTTGCTTTCAGTGATTGGGACAACAATGACTGCGCCAAGTTTGCATACATCGAACGTGGCTGTCTATTTGTGTGTGATGCACGATACGAGCCCAACACCAATTCTGGGCCTCGTATTACCCTGGAAGAAGCACAGGAATACCCAGCAGGTAATTTCGAGCTCCGTGGCCCACTGAAGTTTGTACCCGAGACATTTTCACTGCTGCTCTTCGGGTCTGATGCCATCATAAACATCGATACGAGAGCTGATCCAGGCGATGAACCACGAAGCCACCACCTCGATGGACGCTGGGATGAGGTCTCCGGCCTTGCTTTTACTGCAGACGCGGACACATTGTCAACACTACACTTCGTTTCACATCTTTCGACTGCCTCGTCGGCAACTTCGACACTGCCTTTATCACTCGAGGGCGACACTGATATCAAAGAGTCTCATTGGCATAACGCGATCCATGAGAGCAAGGCAAATTTCAGCGCTTCTTACGACCTTGGGCCGAACGTTCAAGAGCGAACTTGGGGTATCACAACCTCGCCTCTTGGAGATGTCGTCGCGACTTGTGTATCGCTGTTGCCCAGCGACAGTCCGGCTCACATTATCCAGAGTGAGCAACGCAGTGTGATCGCTCTCACATCGGACTTTAACAGCACTGATCAACCATTCCCGTCTTACGGTGGCCGCTCAAAATCCGAGGATATCTCTGCTGAGACCATTTTGCACGGCTTGCGTCAATTCGTCAGCCGTGGCGGCAAAATCGAGGGCGATGAACAGGTCAAGCAAGCCACGAGACAAGCAGTGATGAGAACACTTGAAGTGTCTCTTCCAATATCGGTGCCGCCTTTTCCGTGGACCGAGGACGATGGTCGTGACTTTGAGATGACTTCGGAAGATCTTCACACATGCTTGACAAGCATTCGAGCGCGCCTCTACTACGACGATGACATGTTTTCACAGCGTCTGGACCGACTGACCGATATAGTCATGCAGCGGCAGCCAAAACTGCAGCTTACCAAGCAGCAGTACCAGCATGTCACCAAAGCTGTACTAAATCTCCCATATGAGCTGTGTGAGATCAGCCCTCTTAGTCTTAAGATAGGAGGTGTTTTGAGCGCTGTCCAGGCCAAGCTGGATAACTCAGGGAGTGCATTGGATCCTGCCATGGTGGATAGCACGTCTTTCGTCGAGACTTGCAGCATCTGCCACCAGGATGTTGTACTCGAAAGTCTTCGCTGGTCGCGATGTGCTGGAGGTCACCAATTCTCAAGATGCACGCTCACCTTCCTTTCGATCATGGAACCGGGAATCAGCAAAAGCTGTCGCATTTGCAATGCTTTGTACTTGAACGAGGACGCTCTGCCCGAGTTCAAGAAGCCTAACGCCAAGATCATCAAAGTCGAGGCTTCGCCGCAAGAAGAAGATATGGATGTAGATGCGACCGCCGGAGCGGAAGATACGAGTGACACGTCGCTGAAAGATGGTGTTGAGCCAAATATATCATTGGCGAGACTACTTTTCTCTGCATGCGATGTGTGCATCCTATGTGGCGGCAAGTTCGTCGCTTAGGGTAATTGGACGAAGTTGTGTAACACATGATCCAGGGTGTCGGGATTGGACTTCAGCGCAATTTCCAAATGCATTCCTACGCACCGCTGTTGTGACTACAGCAACTGGATGGCGCCTCATCTGACCTGGTCATGCATTTTCCAGAGGACATCCTTCGAAACAGTCGAGAACTGAGGTTGTTGCCAATACAACTGCTTGACAATCACGAAGCTTATCAGTCGTAATACTGCCTCACGCCACAACCAGCCGCTGGGCAACAGCAATTCTGCCCAATGGACTCTGTCATTAAATCCACCGGCGAGGGTGGCGTGCGTATCTCGGACTCACCGCGTCGATCTCCTCACATCACACACACAGTCACGAGTCCAGTCCGCAGTCTACATCCAACGCTTCACATGGAATCTCTCAACAGCCAGGTAGATATGCCGATGGAGTCTCTACACAGCCAAGCAGACCTGGGCATGAGGACCGCCGATTTCTTTGACGCCAGCTCCAGCGATGGAGAGGAGGGCATTGCTGGCATCCTGGACAGGGACGCGAGTGGAGTGGAAGCCAACCTGATCGATAGGGGACGCCATTCACAAGTCAAAAGAAGGGCTTCTCGACCTCAACCAGTCCCCAATGAACCCCTCGTCACCCGTTGTCAGAGCAAAGGTCGCTCTTTTCAACCAGAGGGAGACGGCTACCAAAGACTTTCACCAGTCAAGGCGGTGCCAGAAGCGATTTCTAGATACATCGACACGCCAAGTACACCGACCTCGTTCAACGGCTCTGTTACTGAGCTTTTGCCCGGAGAACATGGCAGCAGTCCACCCGAGTATCCTCGACCGGCGCGGCTTTCTGCTTTTGCACGGCCGCATAGCACCATAGAGCATCGTTCTGAGCCCGCCTACCGATCTTCCTCCGTCATGCCTCCGCCTGTCGCAAACAAAGTTGACCAGATTTTATCAGCACACGCGATCGCACACGAGATCACACTTCAGTCACTGATGAGAGATGAGAACACTTTGGACCGTACTATCGAGACCTTCGGACCCATGGGTGACAGAGCGTCCGTCATTCCTGCATCGCTTCGCTTTGCGAACGACCCACGAAGCCCAGGTACTATACGTAAATTCTCTGCTCCAGAAGATGAGAATCCCACCTCAGGCACAGGGACATCAAAAAAAGTACATGTCCTCCCACCTCCGATCGACACGTCGCAGCCCCGTCGTTCGCTCCCACAGAGCCTGGTACGCACACCTTATCCAGATGGTCTGCGCCGGAAGGACCTCAGTCACATCACAGAAGGCGCTCCGGATCCAAACACGCCCTCACCTCACGTGGAAAGCGTGCTCACTCTGAGCATCCGGCCAAGCAAGAAAAACAGCCGCCGACGCGTCACCACAATCGTGATACCAGCCACGAACGGCTTCTCAGCCGTCCGCAGCGCAGGCTCCACAGAAAAGGAGAAGCATTTCCACGGTATCGAGTTTGACGACAAAGAATTCTTCCAGCAGCTACAGAAAGCATACGCCAGCCTCTCCGGGCCTTGGCGGTTCGTCAGCGCCCGAAGTCTCAAAAGAATTGTGGTTTCTGGTGCAGCGAGCAGAGCAGCCGACTCTAATTACGGTTGGCTGCACTCGCCCAGAAGCCCTCGTGAGCTGGCGTTCAAAGGTCTACAAGACACGTTTGGCGAAGACAAGATCTTCGCATATTACAATCGCCCCGCGATGGGCCAGTCGCGATACGCGTTCGTGCATTGGGCGCACAGACTCGCTGCAGCTGAATCGAGACACTCGCCAAGCGGGCGTGTTGATGCTGATGGCGATCTCGTGCACAAGATCGAGCAGCCCGAAGGCCTGGAGTTCGTGCTCTCTTGGTCAATCTTGCGATTGTCGCTTGCCCTCATTCTCGTGCTTGTGGCGAGCGTTGCTGCGGTGCTACTGTGGATACTCCTTGGACAGAGCAGAACTTTCATGAACACAGACTCATTCAACCCTGATGGTACAATGATACAGAACGGGGGATTCAGAGGTGCCGGAGACCGTGTAGGATCAGGCGTGGTGATGGGAATATGCGTACTACTGATCGGCCTGAGCAGCATGGCGGGTTGGATGGGCGTGAGCTGGCTCGTAATCTAATTGTATTCACTTCTCTCTTGTCGGTAGTCTTTTTTTCACTCAGTCGATACAGGTTTTATAATACACTAGGGCTTTAGTTCGAAGAGCTCTCCTGCCACGGGCATCCACTCATCGTCCCATCTCCTCCTGCCCTCTGCCAGTGCACCTTGTCTTAAACGTGCTAGATCTCCACCTTTGCCTACGAACAGCTGCTCCAAAATCCGCGTGAGCTCTTCCGCACTCCCGAATCCCCTTCCATTCACGCCTTCCGTTACGAGCTCTGGCCAGGCTTCGAATTTGCTCCAGCCGGCTACTGGCAAGCCCGTGCCGAACATGTCTACCACTTTCATAGGCAAGTCTACACCCGACGAAGAGGTGTGCAGGCTGATGCCCAAGTCTGCAGATCCGAGAAGCGAAGCATAGTCTTCCGCGCTCAGCCACGCTGTCATGACAACGACGTTCAGCAATTTCTTCTCCTGGTTCAGTTGGCGGATGCGCTCGCGGTAGTACTCTTTCTGCGGGCCTTTGCCGGTAATGATAGCGAGGATGTTGGGCAGGTGTGTTTGGTTGGTGGCGGAGGCGGAGTAGGCGACTAGTGCTTCGAGGAGGACTGAGAAGTCTTCGTCGGGAGTCCAGGAGGTTGACGAGACGATCAGACGCCACTTGCCGGCTTCGATGTCGGAGGCGTATTGGGCTGTTTCCGGCAGGCGGTAGAGGAAAGCTGAGCGTTGATCTTGGGAGAGGTGCTGGAAGTGGTTTGGCGGACGGTCGTGGAGGGCCAGAGCGTTGATGTTCCATTTTGCTTTGAGGACTCGTGCCATGGCGTTGGTGACGGTGAAGTGGGCGAAAGCATGCTTTGAGAAGAAGCCTTCGTACCACTCTGAGATTCTGACGAGAGGGTGCTTGGATCCCAGGCGGAGAGCGAGGATGGAGTAGCCAAAGTTGTGCCAGTCGACGACAAGTCTGGTCTTCCTGAAGAAGCAGAGGAATTGAGCGACGGCCAGTGTTGGGATAGACGGCGGGTTCTGGACGAGCATCCATCTTGCAGGAGCTGTCTTATAGCCGAGAGCGTAGTAAAGACTCCAGATCTGATGCAACACCTTGAGCGGAGCAGTCAGCAGGAACAGCAACTTACTGTTCGTCTGCAAGTACCTGGGGAAAGTAGGGATGGGCAGGATAGAGATGAGGCGGTTGGCTTGGATATCTGGGTGGACTTCGGAATCCACGTAGCCAACGATGACTGCCCTGCCTCCTCGAGCTGCAATGCTCAAGGCGTGATACTGCATGCGTGGGCTACGGCCAACATCTCCGAGAACGACCACATGGACACAAGCATGAGCTCTGAAGATGCCATCGCTGTCTTTGTGGGTTTGGTAAGAAGCATAGCCCGACTTTTCCGCGTTCTTCTTGTCCTCTTCTGAGAAATCCGACTCCCTAAACTCGCGAGGAGTTGAAGGGTCGTAGATTTGTGGCAGAGTGGCAATGAATATGGTCAGAGCAGTAGACGCGACGACTGCTAGTGGCAGCAGCAATTGCAAGATGTCGAGCAAGTCCATCTTGGTATGCGGCCTGCCACCTTTTCAATGCGGTTGCTCGTTTTCGGATGACGTTTCAAGTCGACCTTTCGTTTTGATTAATTCCAAAGACTCTCGCAAGGTTCCCCAAAGCCACCGATCAGGGTCACGAATAGCCGATGCGCTAAGGATGTGATCCACCCGTGTTACTTTCAAAACGAATGATAATCATTGCATTGACGGTATAGCGCAATATGGCAAAAGGTTGTAGAGAAGGGGTCACTGTCTTGTGGAAATGCATGGGAACCTTCGATTTGATTAATTACAAGCCTGGCTATACAGCTATCTTCTAGAGGTATACAATCAAGCGTGCTGTTGTTGCTGGGAGTAATTTCTTGCTGGCGGGCAAACAAAGCACTCGGGCTTTGTACGAACTCGTGAACCGCGCGCGCTTGGATAGGGGCACCAGGCACTTTGGAATCTGTGCAGAGTACAACGGTCGACTATCCCACCAAGATCCACTCGCGGACTGACTGACGACCAGAGACGCCCGACGTTTGCCAGCTGTGTACACACTGCAAACACCACTCTCGTCACCGCCCGGCCAACCAGATGTCGCGATAAGAGTCCGCACACCTCGTTCTACCACCCCCTACTCCTCCCTCTTCCTCCTCCCCGATCGTCGCCTTCGACATCTGGACATATACACATGGCCTCGAGCTATGCGCTGCCTCTGAGCAGCCACCCAGCAGGAAACCATCATGGTCACGGCCACTCCTTCTCCGCCTCACACCTTTCGCCTGCTTCTGCCAACGCAAAGAACTCCTTCTCCAATGCGAATGGCGGCCATGTCAGGAAGGCTGCCTCGAATGGCAACCTTCTCTACACGCACAATGAAACGAGTCGCGAGAACAGTCCATACCCGTCGCCGGAGCACGAGCACGATCACTCGCAAGCTTTCAAAGCAAACATCGACGCTGTCCAGTCCAACGGCCACGCTCATCATAGCCACGGCCACGCACACGACCACGACCACGATCACTCTCACTCTCACTCGCATGACCGTTCGCCCAGCCCTGGATACCGACATTCACACAGCCACTCTGCGCCGCCAATGAAGGGAAGAGCAAGAGGAAAATCGGACCTTGGAAGGAATGATTTGAACACCAGCATATACACACCAAGTCTCCCCGAGATACCTGCTGCCTCTACATCATGGTTCTCGCTGCCTGAGGCTTTGACGGCGCTGCTTGTACCGTTGCCATACCTACTGGGTTCAGCGGCGTACTCTTCCAACGACGGGTCAGCGAGTGGAGATGGATTCCCACCACTCTCAGCATATGCGAAATTGCAGCAGTCAGTTCTCACGTCTACGTCAGACCTGTCGTCTAGAAACCTTGCGAAACCATCCGGCTTCGTCGAGGCGTGTCAATTGGCATCTGGAACATTGCTCTTGGTGGGCATACTGGCAAAGCTACGGGCATCCGAACGATCGATGGATCGTCGAAAGGACTCAGGCTCTTCTCGACATGCACACATTGCCCTGGATCTTTCCACAATACAGGCTCTTTTACTCCGGACTCTGAGCGTGGGCCTACCGTTCTATGCTGCAATGAAACTCGGTGGTATGAGGACTGGGCTTGTCCTGCTCGTTGCGATCGCTGCGAACTTGACGTGCCTCGACAATGCGTTAAAGCCTTCGATGGGCCAGTGGATTCAACAGGCCAAGAGCAAGAAACTTACGCTTGCGGCCATTTTGCTAGGTGCTTTCTCTGACTTCGCTGGCTTCACGATCCACACATCGTTCTCAGACTTACTCCTCGGCTACTTGGCACTTGCTGTCACCGTGGTGTACCTCAATCCTCCTTTGCCGATGGCCAACACGTCGTCAAGTCCAACCGCCAGAGTGGGGTCGACTGGCGCATCGCGATCTCTATCATGGAACGCCTCGTCCCTGACATGCTCGAAAGGTGATGTGAACTTGACATTGATCTCTGGCGGCCTGCTTTCATTGATTACTATTGTTTCATCTGTCCTACTAGGCAGGTCGCCATCTCTTGTTCCATCGTCTATCGGCTTGAGCACACTATCGATCGCCAGCGCTACTGCTGCAAATGTTTTGGCACAGCCCGCAGCCTTACGCAGCTCCGCAAAGGCGGGCCTTGGACTTGGTTGTTTCTTGACAGCAAGTTGCGCGTTCCTCTTCTCGCCGTCGCTGTGGCCTGGCACCATTTGCAACGGCGGTCTTTCGGCCTTGGCTTTCGCTGGCGTTATGTTTGATACTTTAACAGCATCCGCCCAGGACGACCACAGTCATGACCATACACACAACGTCAAGACTCATCACCATCACCACGATGATACACAATACTCTCCTTTTACGCGACTCGTGCTTTCAAAGTGTGAGCCGGGCTCGCTCGTACACAGCATCATCATCGAAAAGGACTCCCGACGTATCTGCTACTTCACTTGGTATGTTTACACAACCCATGCTCTAGAACAAAGATGCTAACTCTGACACAGTCTCAACTTCGCATTCATGCTTATTCAGGGTCTTTATGGTTACTTGAGTGGCTCTCTCGGTCTTCTTAGCGACACCGTACATATGTTTTTCGATTGCTTAGGACTTGTCGTCGGTCTCGGTGCTGCTGTGGCTTCGAAATGGCCTACCAGTCCAGAGATGCCTTACGGATGGGGCAAACTCAACACGCTTTCTGGCTTCGGTAACGGCATTTTCCTTATGCTGGTCAGTGTCGAATTCATTTGGGAGGCAGCTGAAGGCATGGCGGAGGGTAGAGAGCTGAGGAGAGTGAAGGAACTGCTCGTCGTCAGCACTCTTGGTTTCCTGGTCAACATGGTTGGCTTATTCGCATTCGGACACGCACATCATGGACACGATCACGGGCATGGCGGACACGATCACGGACATTCGCACGCGCATTCACACAGCCACGGGCATTCTCATGACCACTCGCACGATCACGGACATTCACACGGACATTCTCACGACCACTCACACGACCATTCGCATGGACACGATCATTCACACTCAAATGGGCACGCACACGGACACGATCATGCCCCCGCCAAGGCTGCGCATTCCCACGACCACGGCGGACATTCTCACGACCACAACGACAATATGCACGGCATTTTCCTACACGTCGCCGCAGACGCCGGTGGCTCGCTGGCCGTCATTCTTTCAACTGCCATGACCCTGTGGAAGCCTTGGTACCTGTGGGATCCCCTCGCAACCATAATCATCGCCATTCTCATTTTCGCGGCCGCGGTACCGCTCGTGATCTCCTCAGGGCAAAAGCTTCTGCTCGTCGTCCCTGACGACTTTGAATACGGCATCAAGAATGCTCTCCAAGAGCTCAGCGAAATGCGCGGTGTCGTCGGCTACGCCGTGCCACGTTTCTGGCTCGACGACAGAGAGGCCGTCGACTCGCACGATGACCACCACCATGGACACAGCCACGACCACGCACCAGCCGCGCCATCCAAAATCTGCGGCGTCATCCACATCATCGCAGCTCCCTACGCAGATCTCGACGACGTGAAGAATCGCGTGGTTGATCTGGCATCAGAGCGTGGCATGAACTTGACGGTCCATGTCGAGCGAGAGGGGGATGCGCAGTGCTGGTGCGGCGGCGGTCAAAAGACTTGATTTTCTTCCTTTTCTTTCTCTTATTTGTATACTGGGTGCGCCACGATTGGAGTTTGTTGCATGTAATGTTGGAAAAAGGTGCATCTGCGGTGGCGGGTTCGCATTTGATAGATATCAGCCACAGATCTTTTGTACAAAATCCTTACCTAGGAGTATCGTATGTCTTTCGCGTATGATCATCCCCTAACCATGATACCAACAATTCCTGCAGACACATGACGCAGAGAGATCATCTTACATGTTCAATCTTGATACATGTACGCTCATACATACATGTATGTGCAAGCACAATGTAGGGTTAGGGTTTGAATGCCCAAATTCAGGGCAGTTGGAAAAAGTTCGAGATGGAATTGTCTCGATGCCCAACTTTTGTTCCCTTGTTCAGTCATAATAATTTCCATGAACGCATCCTTTCCTTTCCACTTACGAACCATCAAATCTGTCGGAGCAACATCAGCTAAACATATTTGTGCAAATTGCGCCCGGATCTCTCAGCGTTTCAGCGCGCATATCAACACAACAGGAGTCACTCGACGCTACCACTCACAAATCATGGCGTCAGAACCGCCTTTGCTCAAGACGACGGTCTTGCCGGTTGATGCGACGAAACTTGGATCACTAAAAGCAAGGGACGTGCCGAACGATTACCTGGACGATCTTGATATTGGACTCGACCCTCACTCCGTGGATGCCCAATACTTGCGCCAAGCGGCAGAGCAACTAAAGACATCAGACATCCCAGTCGCATTCCCTACTGAAACTGTGTATGGCCTCGGTGCAGATGCTACGAGGAGCTCGGCTACAAAGGGAATCTACAAGGCTAAACAACGGCCAGCCGATAACCCTCTCATCGTACACTTTGCCTCTCTGGAACAATTACGAGCACTGTTAAGGCCTTCGACTGACGGCAACGATGATGCGACTGTGACTCAATCATCCGAAGATCCCATTCCAAGCATCTACAAGCCACTGATTAAGAAATTCTGGCCTGGCCCCATGACCATCATCTTACCCAACCCGCCACACTCGCCTCTTGCGCCTGAAGTGACAGCCGGACTGACCACTTTCGGCGCGCGCATGCCGAGGCACCCCTTAGCTCTTGCGTTGATTAAAGCGAGTGGAAAGCCGATAGCAGCTCCATCCGCGAATGCATCGACGAAGCCCTCACCCACAGCTGCCGAGCACGTAGCGTACGATCTCAACGGTAGGATCGAGACGATCCTGGACGGCGGACCTTGCGATGTTGGCGTTGAGAGCACAGTCGTCGATGGCCTTTCATCGCCACCTTTGATCCTTAGACCCGGCGGCATCAGCATCGAGCAATTGAGAGAATGCGAGGGCTGGGAAAATACCCAGATCGGCTACAAGGATATCTCGGAGAAGGATTCTAAGCCGAAAGCCCCGGGCATGAAGTACAGACACTATTCACCAAAAGCCACAGTGGTGCTCTTCGAGAGTGGGAAAAAAGCGCCGACTTGGTCAGACATGGCGCAATACATCGCGGCGAGTAAGAAGCTTGGTGTGATTCGCACCAAGCAATGGACAGTAGAGACTGCTGGAGAAACCGGTCCAATCGCACAGAAGTCAGCAGATGAAGTCAAGGCTTCAATACAGACGAACGGCCACGAGCCGTCGAAACCTGGCTTCGCAGGCATGCTGCAGACCATTCACAAACAGCACGTCCAGCGGAGCGTCGAAACGCACGCGGTGGCAAATTCAGGAGCAGACTTCACACTTCTGGACGTCCATTTGGGAGGCAACACGGCAGATATAGCGCGAGGCGTCTTTGCGGCTCTACGCGATCTGGACAGGCAAGACGTCGACGCGATTTTCGTCGAGGGAATCAGTGATGAAGAGGGCGATGTGGCGGCTGCGGTCATGAATCGACTGCGGAAAGCTGCCGAAGTCAAAATTGTGGCTTGATGGCACTTCCATCGCTCACAATTATGTGCAGGGGTGTTTCTTGGAAACGATACCATGGTAGACCTTGAGTGAAATGATGATACACGAATACATAATCCATGGAGAGATCCAACAATGATAGACTTGTCAGAACCTTGAGATTTATTGCCGACAGCCGAGAAAGGGCATCAGTCATCACAACTAGTCATGTATCACAACTATAGCGATAAGACCTAGAACTCTCAAATTGATTTGAACATATTAGGTCGAAGAGGAAACTGTATTGGAACTCATACATATCGATCAGTCGCATTGGTCTGAAAAGTACGTGCTTTTTGATGTACTAGTGATATTTCGTATGTTACGTCAGGCCTCGAGCCAGCCACATTGCATGCATCAACGCCTCTCGGGAACCTTCTCGACTCGAGAGCTTGTTACATTTTGACCTCTGCCCCCAACTACATTTTGAAGCCTCATCACCACCAAGCATCGATTCCAAGAGCCTTGTATTGACAAACAATAATCTACCAGAAGCCAAGCCTCCAGCAGAGAGCCCCAATAAGACAGCAATCATGGGTAGCACAGGACCTCCAGAGCAAGATGTCGTCACAATCCTAGTGACAGGTTTCGGCGTACGATATCAGAACTACACATGCCTTTAATCACAATAGATCACAGTCACACTGACCGTATCTCAGCCCTTCCACGACAGATTCCCCGTAAACCCATCCTACGAAATCGTGAAGCTCCTCCCACCCCTCCTCCCAGCAGTCCCCGGCCACGCCACCGCCATCCGCCTCATAACCCACCCAGACCCCATCCGCGTAGCCTACGACGACGTGCGAGCTCTAGTCCCAGCCCTGCTATCATCCTACCACTCCACCGTCGACCTGGTCCTGCACATCGGCATGGCGTCCGGCCGCGCGCACTACTCGCTGGAGCGCCTCGCGCACCGCGACGGCTACAGCAAAAACGCCGACGTCGACGGCAAGCGCCTCGCGCCCAACGCCGGCGACCTCGACTTCCCGGATTGCAAGCACATCCTGACGACGACGCTGGAGTACGACGAGGTGCTGGCCGGCTGGCAGCGGAACCTGTGCGAAGCGCCGGGCTCGCCACCGCTGGTCCCGGCCGAGGAATCGAATGACCCCGGCCATTACCTCTGCGACTACATCTACTTCAACAGTCTTGCGTGGTACGCGCGCCGAAACCAGCAGGTGAGCGATGGGCGGGTGGAAGATCGCCCGGTGCTGTTCTTGCACGTGCCTGGCGAAAGCGACCCGTTGACGCTGCGGAAGGGCGTGGCGGCGACGACGGCGCTGCTGCGGTCTATGGCTGATAGCTGGTTTGTTTCGAAGCGCTATCAGGAGACCATCAAGCTGCCGGAAGGTGAAAGTAAGGTGGAGATTTGATGAGGTGGCGAGAAATTTGAATTATCCTGAACATTTAGCCGGCACCCATTTTGCAGGGTGGCGATTTGGCAAAGCGTTTGAATTGAACGGGCAGGCAGGCACACATGAAGCAACAGTCTTGTATTGGCACACAAAAAGCTCACCGCGTACATAGCTCTAGGGACATGGAATTTTTTCCCTCGGCACTGTCCACTGCAAATACCATGTGAATGCCACAAGGATTCAATGGAATCAACCTCTGGCGCAGTGGAAACACGCACACAGAGGGTGGAAATAGAAGAATTCTCAGCAACTGCAAAGACCAGCACGCTACAAATTCGCTACAAGCCGTACGAGGTATAAAATAAAGGCTACCTTACAAGTAACCTCTTTCTCGTTGAAAAGACGACTGTCTTCCACTCACGCAACATCTCAACCCAACGACACCACACGTCTTCGAAGAAGAAGAAGAAGAAGAAGAAGAAGAAGAAGAAGAAGAAAAGTCGAAACAATCCCCAAAACCTCATGGGTATGGGTAGCGGTACAGTATCCAGCTTGCTTTCGTAAAAAGAACACATCCACAGCGCGCCAGTTCGCACCAAAGATTAGTTACCCATATAGAAAAAACGTCCCAATCGTGTCCTTCCACTTTCCAATAGGGAATATGCCACATATCCCCCCTTTATAAACGCCTGGCTTCGCAAAGCAACCGTCGCACCAAAAGATGCGAGGCTTTCCAAACACAAAAATTCACAGACCCTGCTCGGTGAGCACCGATTGCGGGGTCGCTCGTTGAGGACATCTCGCCCCATCCTCTCTCCTTCGTCTTCCCCTCCCTCTCTTTCATCAAGCCGGCGCCATCTCAAAGTCGGCTTGACGCCGCAGCACCTTCAACTCATCAAGCTGGCTCGCAACTTCGCCAAGAATGTCAGCCATCGGACAGGCCTGTTCGAGCATGCCGTCCTTGAACGGACGGACCATGTTTCGGATCGCTAGCGTGGAGATGCAGGTCTGTAGAGAAAATAGAATGTCAGCTTTTGCTCGCAAAAAGTCACGTATGTTAAATGGGTGGTCCGGCTTACCTCAATCCTACTGATCTGATGCTCCACGAAATTGACCAGGAAGCGATCCGTGACTTCGCCCTCGCGCTGCTTCATGCGCTCGAGCAGAGCCGTCTCGGGCGGTTTCAGGCTCGTCACGCCTGTGCTTTCGAGGCTTGAGCACAGCATCTCCAATCGCAAGCTGACGTTCCACAAGTCCCAGACGTTCTGCGTGTCGACTGTCAGCGGCGAGCCGCGCTGTCGAGCCGTCAATGAATTCTTCTCGGCATTGTTGCGCGCTTCGGCCTCTGCCTTCTGCTGCTGTACTAGCAGGCGTGATGCCAAGCTGTGTGGGTACATGAGGTAGATGTACTCCGGGTTCTCGAGACCCTTGAGGGTACGCTGGCCAAGATCCTTCACCTCAAAGCCTTGCGAAGACAGCGATCGTAGCTCGCGGCGAATAGATTCTGTCAGTAGATCGTCTGATAGGGTTTCTTCGCTACCAGTAGAGTTGGTGCGATCAGTTTCGATGTGAGACTCCAATAGTCGTTGGACCTCGGCGATGAAGTCGGAGGAAACGCAAATTTGCCCGCCATCTGCAACACCTTCAATACGCGCAGCGCGATTGACCATGGGTCCGAAGTAGTCCATGCGCTTGGTGACTGGATCGACTTCGCACACCGGCTGACCCCAGTGAATACCCATACGCACGCTGAGACCACGGAAGATAGGATTGTCATCAGCGTCTCTGACCTCTTCGCCATGGACCGATGACAGAATCTCCTGCGGCCACTGTACTTCGAGAAGCTGGGATTGAATGGTGAAACACCAAAGCAGGGCGCTGGTTACAGTTGGGAAAGCAACCATGAAGGCGTCACCTTCTGTCTTGACTTCGTAACCACCAATGATACGCAGATGTCGGCGCATGACCTCGTTGTGCATGCGAATGGCGGATCGCATGGCAATAGGATATGTTTCCCAGAGAATTGTCGAGTTCTTGATGTCAGTGAACACCAGCGTTACATCGCCAACGGGTGCATCGACTTCTTGATCCAAGCGTGCAAGCTTCGAATCGCCGACACCTTCTCTTCCACGCTTGCCTTTGCGGCCACTGAAGTAGTCCAGTTGTGGCGAGCCAGAAGGGCCCATGCCCATACTGTGTGTGCGAACCTTTGCCGAGCGTTCCCGTCTGCGCAAATCTGTGATTCCGACCATCATGACCATGATCTTGCCGGTAGCACCAAAGGCAATCGCGAGATCTCTCAACTTCTGGGCAGCGCGCATAAGGTCGCCGCGCTCGGAGCGTGCAACATCGACTGCAAAGTCGGGCGTCAAGTAGTCCCAAAGCTCGCGCGAAGCCAGCAGAATCATCTCATCGGACTCCTTCAGAGTGACTTGCACAACGTGCGGCGCAGCGATGACACATGGCGTGAGAGAAACGTAGCCAAATGCGCGAGAGACGTCGAGCTGGTCGTTCAGCTTGCCTTGTCGAGACACGTAGCCTCCAGCCTCGCGAATGCGTTGCCGCTCAAGGGTTTCAGCAGGATCGTGCTTCCTCGTGATGACACGATGTCCGCCTTCTGACTGAATGAGCAATGCCTGCGCGTCACCGACATTCGACATGTATAGGTCCATGCCGTGCAGGTACATTACTGTAGCAACACTACCACTGTTCATGTCGTCATCCCCAAGCTCAGGTCCTGAGATACTACCTCTGTGGACCAACGCACTGCCAGGATGCTCTCTTTCGTTGATAGCCTGCATGGCGGCTGTGGCGAGGTCTTTGTTCAGACCCAAATAAGTGCGTCTGAGGGCATCAACCGGCGTCTCTTCGTTTTTGATCTTGTCCAATTCCTCACTGAAAACGTGCTTGAACTTTTCATGGAGATACTTGGCAACGCGACTGCCACCAGACGACAGAGACTGCCCGTCAAAGAGTCCGATAAGCGTTTCGGCTTCATGTCCTCGGAAGCGAGGCACGACCATATCCAAGGTGGAAAGATGCTCGTTGCGGCCCAAGGTATCAGCCATGCCATATGGCATACCAGTGCCGATGACAGATCCAGCCGTTCGGATACGGCGATCAGGCGCTTGGTCAGGGATAGAAGGAATGGTCAGGGTCACATCCATGAGACCCAAGATACGGAGGTTGACCAGCGACGAGAAGTCGGTCAAATCCCTGGCCTCTCGGCCGTTGATAGCATTAGGATTCTGCTTGATCTCGAGACGTTTGTTACCAGACAGATTGAGGTACCGGAGCTGGTGGTTCCAATTCCAGTTCCAGTCGTATGGCCAGTTCGACACGTTGTACTTGAGCATGTTGCTACCAACGTCAAGTATTGCGAGCTTTTGCACCTTGCCGAGCTCTGCGGGAAGTACTTGAAATTTGTTATTGTTGATGTGCAGCACTTTGAGCTGAGAGCCTTCTTCAAGGTCTTCAGCTGGAAGTGACGTGAGATCATTGCCTGACAGATATAGCTCTGTCAAGTGGTTCCATCTCTTGATTGTTCGAGGTGGGATGTCATACAGCTGGTTGTACGAAAGATTGAGGATCCTCAACTCTGGCAGCAAGACCAGCTCGTTGAACACATCATCCTCGAGTCGATTGTCGGCGAGAAACAGATGCCTCAAAGAAGTAGAGAAAGTGCTGGCAAGGCGACCAGAGAGCGTGGAGTCTTTTCTGTTGGCTGGGGTCATCGTGCTTATGCTGCCCGAAGTGTTAGTCCGGCCAATAGCGCCCGCTTTCTGCGAGGAGTGCGAGACAACAGAGCCCTTGCGAGAGGTTCCTCCTGGCGAGCTAGCCACACTAAGCATGCCGGAGGCCTGACTCGGTCTGCGCAACGCAAAATCTTCCAATGGACCCAGCTCTTCAAACTCTGAATTGGTAGGCGCGGCAGGTGTTTGCTGGGGAGTCGTCTCGGGCACTGCTGGCAATGGGTTGCCTGGTTTAGGGAAATCGCTGAGGACGTTTGAAGACAAATTAAGAGTCTCTAATCGTTTGGCCAACCAGATCTCTGGGGGCAAGCTGGAAAGGTTGTTCTCTCGCACATCCAAATACCTCAGTTCGGTCAAGCGACCGACTTCCGCCGGCATTCGTTGGAGCTCGTTCTTTGCTATGCTGAGATACTCCAACTTTGACATGTTGCCGAAATGCGGCGAAAGTGAAACAAAGTGGTTTTTGCTGATCGTGAGTTTCGTGAGGTTGGACATCTTCATGAACAATGCATCGGGCAGTTGTGATAGTTTGGCCGAAGCAAGGTTGAGGACAGAAAGCGTAGGTACAGGAGCGTTGAGGTCGAACCGTGTGACTGGATTGTGGTTAAGGTAGAGTACCTTGAGGCGGGCGAATGACCCTTCGAAGGCCGAGATAGAGTTGTGACCAAGCATGAGCATTTCTAACTTCGGTAATTGAGATACGACATCCATGTTGTTGATGCCGTTGAAGCGAGCGTCGATCTCCTTGAGGTTCGTTAGTTTACTGAATGACGCGTGGAGTGGGCCGCCCAATCGGTTGTTCGTGGCCCACAGCCTCTCCAGGTTGGTGAAGTTTCCAATGTCACCCAGATCCGAGATAGAGTTGAAACTGACGTCCAAATCGACAAGCGTGTTCATACCACGCAAAGCCTCGGGGAACTCGCTGAGGTTGTTTGATGAGAGGTTCAAGCTTCGAAGAGCATAGAAGCGGTCGAAGTACTTGGGGATACTGCCAAGAACGTTGTTGGAGAGTTTTAGGCTGACCAGGCCAGACAGTTTGGAAAGCTCAACGTGTTCTAGCTGCTCTAAGCTGTTGTTGGAGATGTCCAGCATAGTCAGCTTCCCTGCTAGGGGTAAGGCTTGAGGTATTTTCCAGGCTTCGTTACTTGTGTATTTGATTTCACGAAGTTGGGTACAGCTCTGAATGAAATCTTTCGGGATATCCAATTTCAGGTTCCTTGACAGATTCAGAGTAATGATCTCGGTAGCCTTCTGATACAGCGCAATTGGGATGGTGACCAGATTTCGTCCGGACAGATCGATGTGATTGAAGCGCTGCATCTTGTTGAAACCAGGGTCGCGCTCCAAGCTTGAGTAGCCGCTCATCTTCGCCGGCAAAAAGGTGAAGCGGCAGAGGTAGCCGTGGTCTTCCCGTCCCAGATCCTCTAGCTTGTCCATTTCCTGATATCCAGCTAGCTCCAATAGCCTCTTTTGTATCACGAGCGGACGTTCACCAGCTTCCAGTTGCCGGCTTGTATCTTGCCTGCGCATAACAATCTGATAGTTGTCCAGCTCGTCCTGGAGGAATGTCTTCTTCGCCATCATCGATATTAGTTCTGCTGCGGTGGTGTTGAGACTTGCCGAGATGACTGCGAACGTGCTGTCTGCTCTGAAGATCCGCATGAAGTACATGGAACCAGAATCTTCGTCATTCGGCATATTACCGTCCTCGTCGATTTCTCGCAAACGTTCAACGTTTTCGTCGGTTTTCCGCTTGACTGCCCAACTGTCTGGTGCATCCCAAGCGCCAGCCTCTGGTTTTGATGGCTCTTCCTGTCCAGGCTCCGCCTTGAAAGGTCCATCGAACACTTTATCATGTGCAGGGGGTGTCATGGGCGGTTGTCTTCGGTCGATGATGCCCTCCATCTGAGTCAAGTCTGTGTCTAGGTTCCAAAGATTTGCGCTTTCATCTGTATCGCGTGCATTTGGATCTTTCGCCTGTTTCGATTCGGAACTTGTCTCACCACGCCTCTTGAATGGCAGTCTGGATTGCTTCTGTGTGCTCGAGCCGCCATTTGTGCCCTCCGACCTGCGCGCCAAAGGTCGTGCTATTGACGCGGTGTCCGTCCGCGTCTTGTTGGGTCTGGGCCCTGGCTGCTGGCTCTGTAGTGATGTGGTGGACGAGGACGGCAGAAGGCCTTCGGGCCCTCCCTTATCGTTCTTGTGTCTTCCGGTGACGCGGTCGAAAAGAGATCGTTTTGGTTCTCGCCCACTAGGCGATCGTTGTGCGATAGTGTTGTCGCGGCTTTGCGCGCTTTGCATGCTCGGCGAGGGACTCGTCGCCCGACTTCTTAGGTTCAGCGCTGAGCTCATAGCAGTGGATCCTGATCGAATAGGGTTGGCAGTGTTTTCGCGGCTTGTGGAAGCCCTAAGAGGAATGCCAAACCCGCCAGACTGCTTTTCATCATGACTACGGTTGTGTCTGTGCCCAGGTAAGTGCAGCTTGTGACCGCCGATGGAAGGTTTGTGTAAGCGGCTCTTGCTCTGTTCGGCCTGCGGCGCTTGGTTGTGTGCTTCCTGCCAGATCGTAAGCAACCGCTATCATTAACAACGGCAATCTTCTGATTCTTACCTGTGGATCTTGAAATACCCATGGCGTGACTTCGCTGCTTGGTCCTGGCGCTGGACTTCTTGGTCGCGAGCTGCCGGGGCTAGGCGCTCTGCTTTCTCTCAGCATGGCATCGTTCATGGAGTTGTTCCGATTTCGCGGGCCTCCGGATTGGTAAGCCGATATGCCATTCTGTAATGAGCTTGTCTCCGAGTTCTGTCTGCTATATCCATATCGGCCGGATGGGTCATTGAGTACGTCTTCTCCAAAGAAGCCTTGAAGCTTCTTCGAGAACTTGCCGCCTACACTTCCTTTTGACCCTTGTGACGAGACGGTCGTTGCGCTAGCTATTGACGGCCGTCTGTCTTCGCCATCTCCTGCAAAGCTCATTCCACCTGTCGGCGCGTACCCTGGAGAAACTTGGCCCAGATTGTCGCTGGAGTCGCCAAAGTATCCACCAAACACCGAGCTTGGCATATGCCTTCCATCTTGTTTACTGTTAGCCCAGGATGGGATGGCACTCGAAGTCGGGCCGTGTCGCTTTATCGCAGGTGTATTCGTCGATCCGTGGTGTAAAGGAAATTCGGTACGGTTTCTGTCGCCAGCCTGTTCCATCGGTGAGACACCAGGGTCGTCCCACGGCGCGATGTCCGCGCGCGATGCATAAGGTTGTGATCTGGCGGGAAAGCTGCCGGGCGAGACTGCAGGCTCAGTGTCGAACCTGTAAAGGCGATTGTCAGCGAATGTGGTCGGATCAGGGCGTATGCGCGCCTGCAAGGTTCCGTCGCAAACAACGCCTGCAACGAGGCGACCAGCGAGCTGCCACAAGCATGAGCCCGCGCATGAAGGCTTTGTCACTATCCACCAAGTCCAACAACACAGCGGCGAGTAAGAGGAATCATGAACGTAGCATCCAAGCAAAATGACCTACCCAGTTCTCTGTCCGGACTTGAGCTTCATGAAATGCGATGCTGGCGCCACACCTGTATCCACACCCGCTACTCCAGGACCTTTGACGGTGTCGGTCGAACGATAGCTCTCGGCAGAACCATGTCGCTGGTAGTATTGCTGTGGCGGAGGACCATCGCCATTTGCCGGTGCTGAGGTGGGAGGGTTCGTCGGG
Organism: Cladosporium velox; assembly: GCA_024604135.1. Classification (NCBI taxonomy): domain Eukaryota; kingdom Fungi; phylum Ascomycota; class Dothideomycetes; order Cladosporiales; family Cladosporiaceae; genus Cladosporium; species Cladosporium velox. The sequence continues at coordinate 1,260,108 of JANIIF010000008.1, read as the reverse complement.
TTGTTGGTCGGGTGGGTCTTTTTGCCGAGCGCACCGCGCAGCGTCATGCTATCGCAGGCTCACCCGCGCGGTGGCAGAGGGTAAGATATATTGTCGAGAGGAGGGTATTATGCGCCACGATGGGCGAGGAGAGGAGAGTGAGGCGAAATGCTAGCTGGGTCCCATCAATGGTGCGTCGACGCGGGCCAGACGCTGCTGGTGTTGGTGGTGGGCTGGCTGATGGCTCCGGGTAAGTCGCTTTGTCGCCAGCTTGGCGGGTGCGTGGCGTGATGGTGTGGTTGGGAGGTGGTCCTTATAATGATAGTGGTCGTTGTGGTGGTATCTGGTGGTGGTATAAGATGGGCAGGCGGGTGGGCTACTGTACAGCAAGCAGCAGCAGCTTGTCAGGCTGCTAGACTAGACTGCGAGACTAAGGCGCGCAGAGCAGTCGTCGGTACAGCAAGCAGCAGGCAAGCAGCGAGCACAGGCCGAACAGATGCGGGCGGATTAGGTTTGTAGAGGCACCTGTGGGCACGGCTGCACCCAAGTCCCTTCCGGGCCACTGGCGTCGGCTATCAATCGCCTTACACTGTCCACATATATATCGCCCATCACACAGTCACCCTCTACGACGCGCCACGACTGGTCGACCAGCTGCCCTCACCACCTCTGCCATCGGCCCGAAGGCTAGATCGGGCGGCATCTGGACGTGCACTGCTGCTGGCACTCAGAGACACAGCAACTGTCAGCTCGCATCGAAAGCAGCCAGCCATCCGATGCATCGGCGCCTTGCCCACGCGTTGCAGAGCTACACGCTCGAGGGCTGCCTCCGGGGCTATGTACTCGCTGCACCTCGCCTATTCTCGCTCACATCGGGCTAAGTACTGTATGGCCTGATAAGCCGCGGAGCCCAGCTCTATCCTTGGGTGCCTTGCAACGAAAAAAATGCGTCTTAGAGAAACCAATCGCTAGTCTTCCAGCTTTCTGTGCCGGTCCCGACGAGCTAGGAGGTGCGGCATGCAGTCCAGCGAGAACACCCCGGGCAACCAAAGTGGTGCCACACTCCTCTTTGGGCGGATGGACGGACCTCTGCAGCGGCTGAAGTCTAGTACGCTGCTGATGATAATACGTGTGGACGCCGTTCCAAACTTCAATAGCCACGGCGAATCCTCTTCGATTCCCCCGCAATCCGATCCTCTATTGCCATGTCTTGGTACTTGGTTGAAGTAGAGTTACTCACAGACGGACAAAAGAAAGATCGCATATCCCACTGTTGCTGTACCAATACCAACCACTCGGGAATGCCGATCCCTACAAGCACAGTATTCCCAGAAGGCAAAGCAGACTCAGCTCCCGATCTGCCCCGTTGTGTTGCGTTGTGGCCAGAAGGCTGGGTTGCATTGCAGCATCGCAACTATTCCAGCTTGTACTTCGCGAAGACTTGCTTCTTCCCTCTCCTAATCTTCGCATGAACGTTCGTGTTCAGCAATGCATGTTGATCGATGGCCATAAACAGATCACGTGATTTGAATGCATTGGTTCCAGTATCGATGGTGGAGCTCTGCGTTATACGATGATGAGTATCAATGTGTATGAGTGAACGATTCGAAGCAGCTGCATAGCGTAGTATGGTCCCCATTAAGATCGCACAAAAGGCTTATATTTAAGTGCAGTGTTCTCGATCATGCTCCTGGTTGTCCATATTTCCACAACATGAATGAATGCATGTGTGTTGTGGACTCTTTCTCAATGGGGTTAGGGTTGGGTTCAGGCTACAGGGCCAAAAACTCGTCATCACGGTGTTCTACATGTACCTGACTAAAACTCTATATCTCTTCAAGTATCAAGTAGATCAGGCCAGAGGTATTAGATCGCCTGGTTTGGATGCCGTGGGTGACGTTAGTGACCTAGGTCTCGTCGTTTACGTAGATACAATGTGAATTCACAACAATGTAACAAAGCCACATTCAAAGCTGGATACACGTTTGCATTTGCTTGACCAGAAGCCAACACATCACTTGTAGCATTTGCCCATCGAAGCGCAGTTTGAGGTGTCACATGTTAGAAACATGATATACGAGCACTAGTCATGTTGCTTTGAACATGACCTATCTATTTACTCGAAACTCTGCCGCTTGAGTGTGTCGCCATACCTTGTTATTACCACACATATGCACCACACCAGCTCGAACTCCTAGTAGCTCTGACGTTCAAGCTTAACATTCGCATCCTGCCGATCTGCTCTTCTACTACTGCGTCTGTGCCGGCGAAGGAGCCAGACCATTACGGCCAAAACAACAACAAGCACAAGCACACCACACCCAGCCCCGAGTCCAATAGCAGCTATATTCGCTTTCGAGCCCGGCGTAGTGATCCCACTTCTCTCCAAGAACGAATCGCTTTCCGTAGGCACTGGTTCGAGTGTTTGTGACGTTGTTGGCGTGATGGCCGCGACGTACACTGTGGTTGCTTGTTGCTCGATTGTCAAGATCGACGTTGATAGTTCTGAGGCCGAGGGCTGAGTATCTGAGGCGTTCTGAGAAGGGTCGAATTGTGCTACTGTGACAGCGGGCAAGAATGGCTGTGATACACTCGACGAAGCTGTCTCGGATGCCTCGAGACCGCTCGCGTTCGATGGCAGCTCTGTTTGTGGTCCCAAAACTGACACGGTGGTTGCAAGCTCTCCGGTTCCTGGGCCCGCCGCCAATGTAGGTTTCGGTACTTTGAGGTGGATGGTCAATGACTTGTGGGTCATATCAGGATTTTGTGTTGATTTCGGGATTGACGTCGTCTGTGAAGAGGCGAAGGCTTGTGCATCGTCAGCAATCCAGGAGGACTCGGTATCCCCGTGCGGAGGCAGCAAAGTCGTTGTTGATTGTGCGATGGCGTATCGCCCTGGCAGTATGTAAAGCGCGCCCAGAAGAAAATAAATATTCAAGGCCATTGGATTGGTGCGGTATCAATGTTGTCACCCAAGAAGCGGTATGAAGATGCAAGAGACGTATCCCTTAAGGCGGATTATCTGCAGCTCATCACTCACAGGATAGTTTAGTTGAATGTTTCTGTTGTAAAGCCTAAGCCTCACATGGGCGGTTACCGTTCTGTTCTGAAACTCACGCGTGCTCGCTGTGTGCTCGGTGGCGCGTATTCGTGTGGTCAATTCTGACCCGACAGTGCTGTGCCGTCCGCTCGCAGTGGCGCAGTGTTTGACAATATATACTTAGCAGACACAGTCATCTCGATGAGCAGTTGATGGAATTTTTTTCTATTTGTGTTGTTGGTGAAGAAACTGGGCGCTTCGGTCTGTGATGTTTCGTGGTGGCGCTTCCTGTTCGCCGAGCGGACCGAAGGATTCGCAACGCCCCTGCTCATCCTCGCCCTAACAGGCATTCTCCATTGTCAAGGACGTCAAATACTATACACCTCCAAGCAGTGTGGCATACAAGTACTTGATACAAGGAAATGTGCCTTCATCAGATGCGTTGACTTCTTTGTGCACGGTAGGTCCCGTTCCAAACTAGATACTTCAGTCCTGATTCTGGCCCCTTGAATGTCTGTGGGGGCAGAAAACGACAACATATAGAGCCCCGAAGTGCGAGGCTTTCAACTGATGCTTTGCAGACCTGAACTGTTTAATCGATTGTCTCCTGGGCACAGATGTTGCCATAACCTCAGATCAGCCTTTCTCGCAACCGCGAAACTGCTCTATCCTGCAATGCTTTCCGGACGGCCGAGCCACAGATATGTCGGCATACTCGCAGCGCTCCTACTCATTACATCCATATATTTCTACACTAAATCCGAACTGGCAGTGAATCATTCACCACATCTCAATACGATACCACTCGCCACACTGCCTTGTAAATTGCTCCCAGGGGCGGACGACACTGTAGTCATATTGAAGACCGGATCAACAGAGCTGCAAGACAAGCTTCCAATCCACCTAGAAACAACACTTCGCTGCTACCCAAACTATCTGATATTCTCCGACTACGCCGAGCGTTACCAAGGCGAGACCATCATCGACGCCCTCCAAGACGTCGACCCAATCTTCAAAACCGCCCATGCAGACTTCGACCTTTACCGCCAACTCCAAAAAGGCGGAAGATCTTCTTTGAGCTCATCCGACCTCAGCGGTCCAGAAAGCTACACCCAAGATGGCACCAGTGGCAAACCTACAAACCCCGGCTGGAGGCTCGACAAATGGAAATTCCTGCCAATGATCCGCGAGACCCTCCAGAAGTATCCCGACAAAAAGTGGTACATCTTCGTCGAAACCGACACCTACATCTTCTGGAGCACGCTGCTCTCCTACCTCTCCGCCCTCGACTCCACGCATAAGCATTACATCGGGGCTCAAAGCGAGATCGGCGACGTGGTCTTCGCGCACGGCGGCAGCGGCTTCGTCATCTCGCGGCCAGCGCTCGAAGCAGCCGCGGCGCTGTATGTTGAGAATAAAGCCGACCTAGAAGCGTTCACGGCAAGCCATTGGGCCGGTGATGCCGTGCTGGGGAAGGCTCTCTTCGACAGTGGCACGAACCTCACTTGGGCGTGGCCAATGTGGCAGGGCAGAGACATCGGGAACTTGAACTACAGCCACGTCGATTACAGTAAGCGACTGTGGTGCTATCCGACTGTCTCGTATCACCACGTAGCGCCTCCAGCTATCGAGAGTCTGTGGCACTTTGAGCAGAGTAAAATCGCGCAGTTGAGCGATGGCCAAACGACGATCATACGACACAGAGATATATTCGCTGCGTACATACTACCTCAAACAGCGGAGCCGAGAAGCGATTGGGATAATCATGCCCACGAAGACAGAGGCAAGGCGGCATCAGTGGATGCCTGCCGGAGCACTTGCGAGCGTGAGACCTCGTGCTTACAGTACAGTTACGATCGAGACGGAAACTGCCTGATCGCGGAGCAGCCCAGCTTGGGCGAGGTCTCATCTGGCATGCAGTCCGGCTGGATGCAGGAGCGAATGCAGAATTTCTACGGCAGTGCTGCTTCGTGTGAAGGCGAAGAGTGGATCGTGTGAGGAAAGGGTTGATGCTTATTGGAGGCTGAGATGCCTGTAGCGCGATTTTAACGATCCTGCTGGAATAGTAATTATGGGGAGAAGCTTCATCCGTCCCGAACAGAATGTATGCAAGCTGCGGCCTCGGTGTCACACAGCCATCCACCTATCTGAAAGTCAGCAAAGCTCGCCACCAGAACTCGAATGACTGAAAGCACTTACCAAGCCGCCCCTAGCATCATGAGCACCAACATAACAGTCAAAGCAGTAGCTCCTTTCCGATCACTCGAGCCTAAGGCGTCAGCTTCTTTCGGCCTTCCGTTCACGCCGCCGCTACCAGCGCTAGGGTCCCCCTTAGATGTACCACCTGTCGCGCCCGACAGCGGGCCTCTTGCTCGAGAAATCAGATTGCTCTGTATCACTTCCAGTGCGCTCATCTGTTCTCCAACTCCGTATGACCCGTCCCAGCCCTGGGTCCACCACTTATTTCCGCATGTCACGCCATCCGAACCACCGGAGCAAGACTGCGCCGCCGCAAGTGCAGAACTACGCATAAGTGGCATGATGGTATCCGCTGTCCAGGGCGCAAGCAACGTCGTAGCAGCTAGCCAGCGAGAGAGGTAAGCTTTGAAGGAGCGCTGGTCGACATTACAGCTCAATGCCGAGCCTGGGACGTTACGCTCACAGGCGGCTTCGAACATGATGGTTTTGTTAGCGTCGGTGCCGTTGGGACCGGTAAAGAAAACAAGAGCGGCTTTGAGGAAGCCGTCGGTGCGATTGCGCCACATCTGCTGTGTTGCGCCTGTAGTCTAGTGTTGCTGTTAGCTCTGGTCGCCGATTAGTAGATCATTAGGTTTCTCACCTGATTCCACATTATTGCGGACCCATGGAGGAAGATGGCTGTGTTGTATGACCTGCAAGCAACGTCAGATATCGAAAAGGCGAGCTTACAGCACCAGACTTACCACGTGGTGTGGTCTAGCTCAGAACAGTGAATCAACGTATCTGTGCCATCGAAGACTTGGAACGTGTTACTGATCAAGCCAGCCTGCTCACACCAATCACACATCTTGTTCGCCCAATCGTAGTAAGTCTGGTTGTTCGTGAAAGCCCCTAGGCGCACGGCGATGTTGAAAAAGCCTCCTTGCGAGATCGAGTTTTTGTAATTGTAGCCGCGGTTGAAAGCGAAGATTTGCCAACGTAACCCACCGCCACATGTCGCTGAATCCCATCGTGAGGCTTGCAGGTTGAAGACGGCTTGTGCGAGCGCTAGCCACTGAGGCTCTTCGGGCGGTGGGTCAGGGAAGCCATTCTCAGCGGCCATGAGTGCTGTGATACCCCAGAATGCTTGGTCGTCGTTGCCTTCTGCTTTAGTTTGATTGGGAGGCATGAAGTCTTTCGTGGTGCTAGCCTGCCACAGCATCGCTTCGGAAACAATCTGGTTGTAGGTCGTGTCGCCTGTGTAGCGCCAGTAGTCAATTAATGCGCCAAACATGGCTCCCGCCTCCCACCAGTAGTATGGCTCTGGTAGGAATCCAGGTGTCTGTCCGGACTCATTGCCATGATAGTACATCATCATGCCGTGCGCCACTGTGCTTGCTGCTTGTTGAATTGATGCTACACCTCTGTCAGTCAAGTCAAAAAAACAGCGCTCATTTGCGGATCTAACCATGATCATCCAGGTTGAGCTGGAGTGCAGTCGCATATTGCATGCTCAGTAGAATGATGCCGATAAGCATGCCGTACCATGTCATCGCCATGGCCGAGTGTCTGCGCTGAGGCGCTCAAAGTCGCGTGGTTGTGCCCTGCGAGGTGTTGAAGAGTGGTGAGGCGTTTGCTTTGCGTGTGGCTGCATACACTGCAAGCGTGCGACGGCGAGCTGCATGCACGAGATAAGGTGCGAAAATAGCAAGAGCTCGGCAGAAGCCACGAGGAAGTGAACTGCACGCAGGCAGTCGCGCTTCACACTTCACTCCGACTGTACAGATCCAGTGCATTGAATGAAATACCGGCTCGGTTTGCTCACCTCACGTGGCTTCAGCTCATGTGCCATTCCGATGTTTGTATTATTGTTTGCTTTGCTCTGCGTCGAGTCAGCAGGCATTGGAGTCATAAGATGTCCTTCCTCGGATTGTGCCGGTATGTGCTCTTCCACGGCCACATGATACTTGACGCTCTCAGGCGAACAATAGCCCAGTTAGATGAACGCTCTACAACTCAATGGATGGTATACTCCCACATGCTCCGCCAGCGAATCAGATCTTTCGCAAGTCATCAGCACCACGTGGAAAAGCAGCGTACACGTGACCGTGACAGATATCTTATGGCATATAACGCGAACAAGTAGAGTCGATATACTCGATATAGCACGACCGTTACAACGCACTCGATGTACTAACGACATTGAGCGGTATGGAAACGTGAAGAAGATCGTCGGCAGCAGGTAGGTTCATTAGCGAGCCGAGCTTGGCCTTGGTCTGAACACCTAGCTGCTGCCAGCAATTCCCATATCCCCACTAAATATACTGACTACCATTGCCGTCTAGACCCCTGGACAATAATAATTACCACCAGCATCTCCGCATGGACATTTGCCAATAGCGACCTCCTCCAACATCACATCCGCCACTCCGTACCTGCTCTTGAGCTCATCGTGAGGGTTCAATCGTCCTGACTATTTCGAAATGGCCGACCTCGCTACTCCCTCCGCTGCCCAGATCAGCACTTCTGGCGCCGCAAAGACCGCACCCAAGCAGACCTCCGCCGTCGTCAAGCCCGAGAAGCCTGATGAGGAGGCCTACAAGGCTGAGCTGGCCAAGGCCGAGAAGGACCTCAAGGCCGCTGAGGAGCGCATGGTACGTTGATTGTTGCGATGCGGCAAGTCGCATGCCGGGCGAGGATAGATGCATTGGCTTGCCGTCGGAAGAAATATCATGGAACAACGGCAGAACACTGACACACACGTCGCAGAGGAACATCAAGTCCAAGCTCGACCTCGCCCGCCCCAACAACAAGGACTCGCCTTCCTCCAAGCGCCAGCAGGAGCTCCGCGCCGAGCTTGGCCAGATTCGCACCCAGCAGCAGTCGAGCAAGTCTTCCCGCGGCCAGGTCATGGACAAGGTGAAGCGCCTGGACGAGACCCTCAAGTCCCGCATCGCCGAGCAGAAGGTTGCCCGCGGCAAGAACCCCTACAAGTCCGTCGATGAGATCGACCAGCAGATCCTCCGCCTCCAGAAGTCTGTCGATGCCGGTACCATGAAGATCGTCGACGAGAAGAAGGCCCTCGCCGACATCTCCCAGCTCAACAGGCAGAAGAAGAGCTTCGCCGGTTTCGACCAGGCGCAGAAGGGCATTGACGAGGTCAAGGCCCAGATCGCCGAGCTCAAGAAGACTATGGACGACCCTGCCTCGCGCGCCCTCAGCGACCGCTACACTGAGATCACCACCGAGCTCGACAAGATCAAGGCCGAGCAGGACGAGGTCTACAAGAACCTGAACGCCCTCCGCGACGAGCGCACCGCCGCGCACGAGGACCAGCAGAAGAAGTACACCGCGGTCAAGGAGATCAAGGACAAGTTCTACAGCTCCCGCCGCGCCGCTGTCGAGTACGAGCGTGAGGCTCGCCGCATCCGCGAGGAGAAGCGCCGCGCCGAGAATGACGCCTACCACCGTGGCCGCAGGCAAGAAGTCGCCAAGGAGAAGCTCGAGGAGGCCAGCGCTCCCGCCTACCAGGACGAGATCCGCACCACCCAGGCTCTTCTCTACCACTTCGACCCTTCATCTGTTGCTAAGCCCGAGGCCGCTGGCCCTGGCAAGTTCGCTGCTGCAGCCACCCGCAAGGTCGAGGGCCAGGAGCTCAAGGGCACCCTCGTCAAGAGCAAGAAGGACAACGACGAGGACTTCATGGCCGGTACTGGCGGCAAGAAAAAGAAGGGTGGCAAGCGCGACAACGCTTCTCCCGCCGCTGCCAAGTTCCAGCTTGACGTTGGCACCATCGAGAACCTCGGCCGCATCAACGTCGACCCTCCCATGCAGCAGAGCGACGTTCCCGCTGTCGTCGAGAAGCTGAAGGAGAAGCTCGCCTTCTGGAAGGAGAACCAGGAGAGCAAGACCAAGGAGGTAAGCCATCTTTCCTACTCCCATCCTTCTCATACACAAACACTAACACATCTCCCAGAACGTCGCCAAGGCCCAAGCCGAGATCGACCGCCTCGAGGCCGAGGCCGAGACCATCAACGGCAACGGCGAGAAGAAGCAGGCGACCAACGGCGCCGAGCAGGTCGACGAGGCCGCCAACGGCATCGAGAAGGCCACCATCCAGGACTCCGAGGTTGCTGCATCGTCGTAGAAAGACATGCCCAAACGTCACGACGAATCCACAGATCGGCCGGATTCTGTACTGAGTTGAAACCCCGTCCCTTTCCGAAGGCGACGAGGATCGGGTGATATATCATTAATCCCATTATATTGATACTGGGCTTTTAGTAGTGGTAGGGGAGAGAAGCGATTTGTTTTTTTTGTCTGATTGTTGCTTTCTTGCTTTGCTTTGCTGCATTTTGTTGTCAGGGTTTAAATTAGCGAGGGCTTGATTTTTCTTCTGGACACAATTGAAAAGCACGGTTTTGTCTGATCCGGTCTCGAAGGCGTTCTTGTTCCCAAGCGTATACGTACACAAATTAGTCGGCGTGGTGTTCTTCTTCTTCTTCCAATCTATGGCCGTACACGAGCAAGGAAAGGTACATGAGGTCCTGAAACTACCTTGTATGAACACTAAGCATACAATTGTTATACACGCAATTTTTCTACCATGAAGCCACATCAAGTGTCTTACTGGGTATCAATCCTCACAAAGCCTTCACGCTCTGGAAGAACGGATTCGCCATCAGCGCCTCATTCCCAGCAACAAGATCCTTCATCCTCTGCACCTGCGCCTCCTTGCCCAGCCCTTCCTTCTCCACCTCGTCTTTCCACTGCTGCAGCACGGCCTTCAACATCTTGCTTCCCTCCTCGACATCTTCCTTACTCGCCTGCGGCGCGACTCTGTCCTCGCCGCTGTGCTTGCCAGAGAAGTCTTCCAGCTCGTCTGCTTTACGCTTGGCCATCGCGACGACTTTGGTCGGGAAGCGCACGAGCTCGGCGACGTGAATGCCGAAGGACTGGTCGCTGATGCCGGGGATGACTTTGTAGAGCAGCGTGACTTCGCGGCGCTTGTTGTTGCTGGCACTGTCTGTCATTGTGGCATCGCCGTCTGCGTCGCCGATGTGGGCCACGACGTGCAAGTTTTGCACTTGAGGGTATGTTTCTGTCAGTGCTGTGAGCTCGTGGAAGTGCGTGGCAAACATGGCGAAGGCGCCGATTTCTTTGATGATGTGCTCGGAGATGGCCCAGGCGAGGCCGAAGCCGTCGTAGGTGCTGGTGCCGCGGCCGAGCTCATCGACGATCACGAGCGATTCGCGGGTGGCTGTCTTTAGGATGTTGGCTGTTTCGAGCATCTCTGCCATAAAAGTACTGACTCCCTTCAGCTGGCTATCACTGGCACCGACACGTGCGAGGATACAGTCAAACAGTGTGAGCTCAGCCTCTGTGCAAGGTACGAAACAGCCAATCTGTGCCATGAGAGCAATGACTCCGATCTGGCGGATGTAGGTAGATTTACCGCCCATGTTTGGTCCAGTGATGATGAGGAACTCGCTCTCGCCACGAATGAGCGAGACGTCGTTAGTAATGAAGGAAACATCGTCTTGCATCTCCATGCAAGGATGGCGGGCTTCGGTGAGTACTGTGTTGCCAGTGCCGCGTGGGTGCAGCTTGGGTCGAACATATGCTGAGGGCGCATGGACGGAGACGTGAGCAAAGCTGACAATTACGTCCAGATGTGCGAGTACGCCAGCAAGCTTCTCGATGACAGGGCAGTATGAAGCAGCAACATTGACAACTTCTTGTACCAGGCCGCTCTGTGTGCGGTTATAGTTTTCTGAAAGTTGATCGTGTTCACGTCGCATCTGTGTCATTGCTGTTGTGGTGAAGTAGACGCCGTTCTTTTGCGTCGAAATTTCTTGGTACTGCTTCTTGTTGCGAATTGCGCCTGCTTCGTTTCTTGTCAGACGCAGACACCAGCCATGCACACGATGGTTCTCCAGGAAGAGCTTCTTCTCTGTGTCCTGGCCCAGATCATCACCAGCGCGTTGATGCTCTTTTTGAAGGTTGTATGTGAGCGTGTCGAGTTTCTTGCGAATGATCCGCAGTCCATCATCGAACTCAGATTTGATGATGAATTCGTGATTGTCCAGCGCCTCCAGATCGACGGTTGTCTCCACCATCTCCTGCAACTTCTGCAAGCTGTCTGAGAACGAACGGAGCTTATCCGTGTACTCAGCATCAAGCGCTTCCTTGTATTGCTCATCCATGACACCCTCGAATGTGCCGATGAAATCGGGTATGCGGATAGCGACCTGATATGCTCGGACGACATCCTCGAGATTCGCCTTCTTGCGCTGGAACTTCTTTGCTAGTCGGTAAAGATCAGGAATGGAGCGCATGTGTTCTTCTTGAAGTGTTTGTCGCAGTTCTGTGTCGTTGACAAAGGCCTCCACAAGCTGCTGACGCTTCTCAATCTCTTCCAGGTTCATCAAAGGTTGTTTCAGCCATTGAGCGAGCAATCTACTGCCAACAGGCGTTTTGCAGTGGTTAAGCAGTCCGTACAAGTTCATGGTCTTGGAGCCATCTTTTGGCCCTGGCATCAGGTTCAGTGCCTTCAAAGCGGACGAGTCCAGCTTCATGTACTGGCTGAGATCATGCTGGTAAAGCTGGAACTCGCCGAAATTGCTGGAGTCTGACATCACGCCCAAATACTTGATAAGTGCTGCTGCGGAATTCATGGCCAGCTTCATGTCGGTCTGTGGTAGTGTAGCGGCAGTCCCTTCGCTTCGTAGGAGGCGTGTCAAGTCTTGCTCGATGTCGCTCTTGTTGAAGTCGCCAGCAGGTCTTTCTGACACTGCACAGCCGCAGTTGTCCGCAATGGCTCGCAGTTTGTGTAGTTCGGGATCCTTTTTTGTGCTGTCGAATTGGATGAGACACTCTTTGACACCGAGCTGAATGAGCAGTGATTCGAAGTTGGAGTAGATATCGTTGTCCACAAACTCGCTGACACCCAATTCGCGAACACTTGCGTCTGCGAAACAAACGCCAACGTTGCGAGCCTCACTTGCTTTCGCCGTCACTTTGACCGCGAGAATGATAGGAGCAGACTCGACGTGACCTCCGAGATCGTCCTCAATGTCTTGCAGATTGCCGGGAGACGCCTGTTTCGCCACTTTCCACTGGTTGCGTCCGGAAGTCTGCAGAATTTCTACCCTTTTACCCAGTCGGAAGATTGCCTCTCTGAGAAAGTTGCGGAATGCTGTGACTGTCATTGTGACTGATGGTAGGCCGGGATTCTTGCCCAATGTCTTGAGCACAGATGTGGTCTTGTATTGTTGTTTCGCGATGAGGACTGCATCATCGCCGTGTGCTGAGAGCCAATCGCCGCGGTCGAAGACTCGTACTGTGTCGGCTGCCTTGTCAGCCTCTAGCTGATTGAAAGTCTTGATGAATCCGACTTCGTCGTCGACCTTGAGCTCGGGGCGAGACGCCATGATGAGTATCTGTGTGAATTTCTCCGGATTGGGTGTGACACGCAGGTGAGTCTCTTCAGTCTTTATATAACGCTCCTGATGCAATGTCGTGGTCTCGTAAATGTTGTGAATGTAGAGGTAATGTCTGATGATATACAGACCGAGATGGAATCGAAATCTAGGGTCGCGTGTCTGAGACGCGCTTTCCGTCGCGCGTTCTTAAAGTGTTTCTGCCTCAGGCTTTCTTAGGGTTCCTGGGTTGTTCTTGCTAAGCCGAGGTGAGCTTGCCTATCTGTCATGGCACAATCCCATGGATCGATAATGCTCGCCTTTAGGCCGCACATTTCTTTTCGCGCCATAAACAGACTCTACAATCCCATGACCATCAGCACGCAATAACAAATAATGTCTGCAGATTTCTGGGCCGGCTACCTCAGCGGTGCCGTCGGCATCGTGATCGGGAACCCATTGGATCTGATCAAAACCCGAATCCAAGCCGGACCTTCTCACCTGGACAGCGTGTCGAACACACAGCATATCACCCCAACCCACTGGTCGAGGCAGTTCGAACGCTGGAGTGCGCTCGTTCGTGGTGCTGCAGCTCCAATACTTGGCTATGGCGCTCTCAATGCCCTTCTGTTCATGACTTACAATCGCAGTCTGGCCCTGCTCAATACTGGCGATGTCAACGAATGGCCAGAGAACCCTACAGCAGGCACGATTTGGACAGCCGGTGCGCTGGGTGGCCTGGCATCTTTTGTGGTCTCAGCTCCCACCGAACTGGTCAAATGTCGAGCTCAGGTATCCGATCCTCCGAAATCATCTTGGCTAGTGACCAAGGAGATTTGGCAGGCCAAAGGACCAAGAGGTTTGTATCTTGGAGGAGGTATCACCAGCGTCCGAGATGCGGTAGGCTACGGTTTCTAGTAGGTTTGCATCATCTGTGTTACGGTCAGTCGTATATGTCTGACTCAAGCTCTTCCACTACAGTTTTTGGAGCTACGAAATGTCCAAGCGATATGTACAGTCTTCCATGAACTCTTCTTCCCAAGAACCCACTCAAACACAAGAAGCTCTATCTGTTTTGCTCTGTGGCGGCCTTGCAGGTGTAGCCACCTGGGTTTCTATCTTCCCTCTTGGTAATAATTTTCTCGCACACCAATTTCTGTAAACATCTGCTCACCGAATATTCCAAGACGTGATCAAGACCCGCCTTCAGGTTTACGACCTCCAGCATCCCATCTCTTCCGACGCGCAACCTCTTCTGAACCAACCACAACAGCCCACAAGACCAAGCACCCTTAGCATTGCTCGCAACGCTTACCGGAATGAAGGTGTTGCCGTGTTCTTCCGCGGGATTGGCATTTGCAGCGCACGAGCTTTCGTCGTGAACGCTGTGCAATGGGCTGTATGTACATCCTTTTCGAACCACCGTTTCATGCACGCAGCTAACGCTAGAAAATTTGTAGGTCTACGAGTGGACGATGAAGGCATTGAAAGGAGGCACTGCTTGATATGGTTGCAAAACAGGCAATTTTATATGCAAGACCACTGCATACATCTGATCGGGCTCCTGGCCATTGAGATTATGCCTGGGCTGATGATTGGTAAACACTTATACATACAGTCAATAAATTGATAGAATGATACATCATGCTAGCGCGTGCACCGTGTTGACCAATGAAATGAGAACGCTTATGCAGCTCCTAGTTCACGCGATTCGCCACTTCGCATGCATGGCACTGCTGTCAATTAGGTTGCGGGATACAGCTCGCGCGGACAGGCACTATCCATCTCGACTAAATACTACAAGACAATCAGATCCTACAACCAGTATGGCCCTCATTGCTGCGGGGAAGATGACGACTCGCTGCAGGTCGTCGTTCTTAGGCGCTTAAGGTAATAGCAATAAATACTGATCAAATCCCCGCATAGTCTTGCCTTGACTTCATCACTATCACTGCCATCAAATATTGAACAACATGTCTGCAGTCCGCTACTTCGACAATGTGCCACATATCGTACGGTACGGCATGCATGATGACAAGACAGAAAAGTGCTGGATCTGGTTCTGGAGAAACGGCGTGCGCTTCCAGATCTTCGTGGACAGAGAAAGTGTTCAAGGCACGCCGTTCTATGAGCAGTGGAAGCCCTTGCTACGCGAGCGCGAACAAGGGCAAATGTCTTTGTCGCAGTGGGCGGACAGCCAGGTAAGCTGGTGTAATGGGGTCCCAGATGTCATCCAAAAATGTGTTGCTGACTTGCATTTTTCGCTGCGAGTAGTGGCACCCTCTATGCGACCTTCTCATATCAATGGCAATGCCAACTCTGAACCAGCTGGCGCCGAAATACGAGCACTGGACCACTCTGCATGATTACCTGCACACACCAGCTTACCGGCTGAGACTGCTCGCTTCCAGCAATCAATCAGAGATCGCTGCAAAGATTGAAGAAGGACCGACAGACACCGGAGCTTACGACCTAGAGCCAGTTCCACATTCAACATTGCCGCAACCAGCTGGTATAAAGACATATCGGAGCCAAGACCTGCACGTCTTGAACAGAGAGAAAGACTGGCGACGGGGACCGCAGAAAGTCTTGACCAAGTATGGGAACATCTTCTTCTTCCTGGGCTGCCAGAAGGGATCTCGCGATGCCAGGACGCAACAGATATCGAACACCTCACTGGAAGCCATTCGCGCTCAGCTGAAGCTGATGGAGACCCATCGTGGCGTAAGCCCACCGGAAGGCATACCGCAAGTGCACGGCATAGTCACAGACAACTCTCAGGTCGAAGAGCGTCCCGGATCATCGCTGCACCGTGTCCCAGGCGTGAGCGAACAGCGCATTGCAGGCATCCTGCTAACATGGATCCCGCAAGGTAAGAACCTGGTACAGACGATTCCAGCACTCGCCGTCTTGGATGAGACCGAGGCCAAGCTCAAGATCCGAGCATGGATTGAACGCATCGGAGGTGCAATCAAATACTTGCACAAGACAGGCGTGTTCTTGGGCGGCAGGGATGCCTGGCCCTACTTGAACAGGTACACCGTACTGGTAGACGCTCAAGCGCAGCCCTGGTTAGACGTTTCGTATGCTTCTTGGATGGCTGATGTGTCGGCCGAAGAGGCTGAGGCAGGCGACACAGCGGATGCCGAAGCTCTGGTGCACTTGTTTGTGGACTGGCTGCCGCAAGAAGTAGCTAAGAAACGCAGTAGTGCTTGAGTTTTGTTGTAACAATGTAATATGGGACTTAGCTTATCATCCTTATAGCAAAGTCACTCTTTTGCCAAATGGTTGCCATTATGCAGTGCTTACAATTCAGTCATCGCATGAGCTTGCAACAACCAGGTGTAAGCCCGCTGCAGCTTCATCAACCCATACCATGTCAGAGCGGCTACGACAAGATTTCTGATAAGCGCGACTACCTGGTTGATTCGGAGGTATAGATACAACTTATTTCCGTGCACACATCACGAAGAACCAGCCTCACACGTTTAACGAAATGAGACTGTTAAGCTCATCGTCGCTACTATGATCGTCTTGTAGATCAATTTGAGTGATCGGCTACTCTTGCAGCGAGAGGGCTGACGATCAGACAGACGCACAGGCATGTGGGCACTCAGGGCGCCTTCGCTTTGCGGAGGTGGAGACCGTGGTGCGCGAATGAGGACGATGTTGAAGTGACATGGAGAAGTGGTCACCATACGCCGCCTTGCTTGTCTTCAGATAACTCGGAGACACAAAGAGAGCGGCCCGAACTCAGTGTATCCCGACTATTTCCACACTCAGACCTCGCGAGTTGAGGGCGGAGATGTCTTCACTCACCACCATCGCAATGCGGCGGTTGAAAGACACATTAATGATTGCTTCATAGCCGATGGCTGGACCGATCGATCCGTTATTGTCTTCTCGATGGAGAGCGCCACGTGCCTGTTCGGTCAAGACCTTCATATCGCTTCGCGCGGGTGATGCTATATTCTGCCGGGCCTCGCGGGCTGAACTCGGGTTCAGTCCTAAAGTCCGGAGGTCAGCGCCTCAAGACTGTCGTCCCAAGGGCTCGGCATTACGGACGCGCTTTCCGTAAGCAGCCTCTGCTTTTGATGGAGTGACGCGGCCCTTGAGAGGATGGCTGATTGGACAAATGCGCCAAACGCTGCGTTTTTGCCGATCTCGTGATGGTTGTTGCAAAATCGATACGGCAATACGAGGCTAAACAACAGTTGATCGTGTTTGGTAGAGGTTTGAACCTGGAACAGTTTGGCCAGAACTTCCCCAGACCGAGCTGTTCGCCCCAAATATCGATCTACTCTCGCTACTGTACAGCAGCCTAGCAGTGCAATGCATGCGGTTGCGGGTGTTCCTGAGCCGTTCAGCCGCGCATGCAAGGAACCCGAACCCAACGGCAGGCTAGGCGCAAAGTCTGGCAGAACCGACTGCCACTCTCGGCAAGAATAACCACAAGGCGTCGTCACCCTGGTAGGAAAAGCCAGCCCTGAGCATGAATGGTAAAATGATCGCACCTATAGGGTGCGCCGGCCAAGATGGTCTCGTCGCGGCGCCACGAGAATGAACGCCATGTTGGGGTGGCGTCTGTCGCGTTCTGGGGAGGATTGAGTTTGATGGGGATGGCAGAGTCGCGTGGGTTGAAGCCGTTTATGGAGTGTCGGTCGCTTCGGTTTGTGGAGAGAAAAGACGTTGCGTTCAGTCTTCTGAAACAGATGGTGCAGTGTAAATGAAGTCGAGGCTGCCACGGTCCAACGGTCTGCTGTGTTGCATGTGTATGCACCGAGCGCGTTTGTGTGATGAGGCAGATGCGGTCACTCCGTGCTGACCAGGCCCCCTTTCTGCAATTTGCTGTGCAGCGCAGATGCGCCAACGAAAAGTGACAACCAGCTGAGCCAGGGCACATATGCGCCGCGGGCTAGGGTGACAAGGGTGCTCTTCCCAAGGCGACTAGACCGCTCTCAGGTACCACTTTGTCGACCGCACGTCCCTCAATATTGATACTTGATAGTCTGTCGCGTTTCACTACACCTGACGAGCGCTCCTGATTGGCCTGCCTTAGGCTAGCGCGACTGTCTTCGAACGCCTTCGCAACTGGTACCTTCCTGCTAATAAGAGACGCAGCATCTCTCTCGCCTTTTCCTTCTTCACACACCAGCACACTCACACTCGTTTTCAACTCACCAACAAGCGCTGCTCCTCTACCACGCCTCTTAATACTCCAAACCACTTCGACCAACACCACCAACAAACCAACCCATCACCTAATATCAGAATGCGTTTCGCTGCTGCCGTCGCTGCCGCCACCATGGCTGGCCTCGCCTCTGCCTCCGTCGCACCCGTCCCCAAGAACGGCACTGCTCCAGCCTACGTGACCGAGGTCGTCACCGCATTCACTACTTTCTGCCCGGAGGCCACTCAGATCACCCACGCTGGCGAGACTTACACCGTCACTGAAGCCACGACTTTGACTATTACCAACTGCCCTGGTGGTACGTGGTTTTGAGCTATTCATATTCAACATCACGAGCTTCACACTAACACTTAATCAGGATGCACTGTCGTCAAGCCCGCCACCTCTTCTGTCGTCACTGTCTGCAACGACTGCTCTTCCACCCCTGCCGCTCCTGCTGTTCCTACTACTACACCCGCCGAGCACGAGACCCCTGCCGCTCCCACCTCCCCGGCTGAGAGCCCTGTCGCTCCTATTGCTCCCTACCCTTCTTCCAACGGCACCACCCCGATCGCTGCTCCCGCTCCTTCTGGCACCGGTGCGCCTGAATCATCCTCCACCGGAACCACTCCCTTCGAGGGCGCTGCCTCTACCCTCACCGCAACTGGTGCCGGTATCCTCGCCATCTTCGGTCTCGTCGCTGCTTTGTAAGCGTCTCAAGCCTGAAGTACGCAGACCACAACGACTCAACTTTACGACTCAACATGGCATCGACATGCCAGACTATCAAACTTCCGACTCTCGTCTCGTCTCGTCTCTTTGACTTTACTTTTTCTATTTCCTCACCAGTTGTGTGACGAGCAAGGCGAGCATGTATCTTGTATCCCTTGGCTGGCGGCGGCTTTTTCTTTCCCCTTTCTGTTGAGACATCTCCAAGTTTCCAACTAATGAGCGGAGCGGGAAGTTTGGAGCAATAGCGATGCGAGTAATATGCTGCATATTGTCTGATTTCTGTTAGCTCGATATCCCTGGAAATGCTCTTCTGTGAAACACTGGGACTTTGTGCCCAAGCAGTTGGCTTGATGGGAACGAGAATAGCATAGGATACAGTACTATGTACAACACAACCATCTTCTCGGTGGCTCGCCGCTGCGAAGCTGAGCCATCGAAAATCATTCTATTTCACCTCGCCTCACCTTACCTCCCGTGGTTCAATTAACATGTGAAGTAGTGATCAGCTCATCTGCCAGCGCACAATGGCTGCAGTCATCAAATAGTCCCGAGTGGCTGGTCATAGGCCCCTGGATACGACTCGTTCATGCGGCCTTAAATTACACGACGCATGGCCTCGTTGCACAGGCTTACACGCAAGGGACGCGTGTTGTAACACTGTCTCCATTTGGCCCGACTGCAAGGAGCTGTGGTGGCAAGTGACACCGCTCTTGGTCGTCTGTGACCGCGCCAGCAAAGGTAGGCTTCCTGCGGATCTCAAAGACCACTATGGCTACCTTTATTGATGGGACCGATGACACCCACTTACTATTTGCTAAGCTAGCCAGATCCTACCAACAGTCTCTCCGCGGCACATGTTACAGATCTTTTTGCTAGCTCCCTAGGCGATACCGGTTTCGTAGGGGAAAGTCAGGGAGCTATGCAATCTATCTCACTGGTTCGCGCTATCGTTATGATTGCTAGAACCTCTAGTAGTATCGCGAATGTAAAGCGGAATGTGGCTATTTATTTATGTATCTCGTTGGTAGGCACAATCGTGTTTCACAACCGAGCTTATGGTATCAGCATATTAGATACATGCCCACCCAAGTCGAATTCCACGATCCGTACGTTCTCAACATACGAGAGCAATCTGATCGGCGGCGCCTTGATTGGCCTCGGAACGGCTCTTTCTGGTGCTTGCCCCGGTACAGTCCTGGTGCAACTGGCTCAAGGTGTTCCCTCTGCAAGCCTCACTGCGGCCGGTGCTGTCCTAGGAGCAAGAGCTTATGTGAAGACAAAGCATCTTCCGAGACACACGCCTGAGTGTGCTGGCACCCCAGACTTGGTAGCTCGGAAGGCGACGATATCGGAAGCTACGCGTATCCCGGAGCTGGTTTTGTATGTGCTTTTCGGCTTAGCTATCGCGGCGGTGCTGCGATTCACTCAGACTGGGACTACAAGCTCGCTTGTCGCTCCCATATTCGGAGGTCTTCTCATCGGATTTGCTCAAGCTGTCTCGATGCTTCTTACATCCAACCCTCTCGGAGCATCGATGGTGTACGAGCATGTGAGCCGGAAGATCATGCAAGCCTTTAAAGGGAACTGGACGAAACTGTTCTTACCGCACAGGTCGATAAGCTTCTCATTGGGAGTGATCGCGGGAAGCACTGTTCTCATGCAATGAAGCTCTGCGTCAGGATACTCTTCAGCAGACGCCTCCATTCCGGCGGTGCTCGCTTTCGTCGGGGGAGTCGTCATAGCGTTTGGTGCCAGGTTAGCAGGAGGATGCACGTCTGGACATGGCCTGTCTGGGTTGAGTGCGATGTCTTTCTCGAGCCTTGTGACTGTGGCTGGGATTTTTGGTGCAGGTATCCTGACACGATCGATGATGTAGTCGCCACGTTGTAAATAGACAATACAAGACGACAGCAAGAGTCCTTTTTGTGTGTTGTTGTTCATGTTTCATGACCGGGGTAGCTTAGTTGTCGGGCCAAGTGCTAAGACAACATCGGATCTGTAACACTGTGAAATTGCAAAAGATACATATCGGCGCAGGAAGGAAAGCAATCGCGTAGGAAAAACCACTCACACCCATCAAATTAAATCGGAACCTCACCCCCATCCTCACTCCTCCCATCCCCCTCACCACCCCCATCGACCCCCGCAAAAAGCACCCCCAAATGCACCGCCGCCTTAATCCCCACCGAAACAACAATCGCCCCCGGCGACCCAACCTCCCTCCTCAAAAATCCCCCCATCATACACCCCGCCACCAACAACACAAAAAACAAAACCCTCCGATCCCGCGGCCGATTTCTCAACATCCACAACTTATCATCCCTAGCCAAATCCACCCACGCCGCCGTCGCCATCGCCGTCGTGATCTCGGGGATATTCCACGCGCGCGCCGCCGCGATCTGCGACCCGCTCTGGCCGGCGAGTATAACGAGGGCGACGCGGGTCCAGAGGCCGCGCTCTTGGATGGCGTGGGTGTACTGGACGCAAGCGACGCCGACGAGCATGAGCGTTTGCGCGACGCCGACGCCGAATTGCCACGCGCGGGTTCTGTGGCCGGCGAGCGCGCCGCATTGGCCGGTGAGGTAGGCGCCGCTGAAGAAACAGGCGAGACTGGTTGCTGCGTTTGCGACGGCGGGACGGTAGTCGCGGGAGTCGTGGAGGAAGAGGCTGACGCCGAGGAGAACGGTGTTACCGGTCTGGGCAGAATGCAGGCAGCGGTAGTCGATGAAGGAGATAGCGTCTTGGATGCCGGTGACGAAGGTGAGGCATAGTAGGAGGAAGACGACGAAGTTGTTGGGTTGCAGCTCGGCGCGCCAGTAGTGGTTGGAAGAATTTCGTAAAGATCGAGATGAGATGCTGAAAGACTGTGGGTTGCCCATGGTATGCGATGATGCGGCCTGATTGATTGTGTAGATAGTTTGTAAAGATTGTCGATCGTATTGGGATATGGCATGAATATTGGTGCAGGTGCTGAGTCCTTTTATTATGGAAGGTGGCGTACGCAATCGCTGGTCAACATGGCGACTTCTGTGAATGCTTTATGTTAACCTATTGCCATCTTCAATCGTGAGCTTTTAGAGTTCTGAGTGCCGGTATTGTCAGTCCTAATGTGCTCTGCTGCTATTAGTTGGTAAGTTTATACAACTATACCACAGTTAGCGCAAATTAAAAACGATGGCGCAGGTCGTATGACAATACCGCGACCTACTACTGGCTAATGATAATCCAGTCGTCCTCTGCATCGCCACAGGCCCATCAATCGGCTTGAGATGTAGGAGACCTGCTCAGCTTTCAACCCGAAGTGTACCAGGAAGCACTCAGAACTCGAAGTAGCTTGCTGTATCTGAACCACAATACGGCACTCGATCAATGTCGCTTAAAGTGTTGTGCAATCTTGCTTTGCAGTAGTGAGAATATCGAATATTGGAGATCAACATGAAATTTGATTGTAGAAAACGTAAACGAAAAACGAAAATTTAGCACGAACAACAATCTGCGAAGTAAAAAACGAAAAGACAAACAACATCAACATATCAAGGAAAGAAAAAGCAAAAACTGGGTATCATTTGCACGCATGCCTTTCTTCGTGAGCCGAGTAGAGATGTTGCAAAGAGCAAAAAGCCGCTGAACGAATGAGTATTCCCATGCGAGCAAAATCCCTCCACCTTCCCTCCTTGCGTCTCAGATGAGGAGTGCCACATGGTAGTAAGTCTTGACAAAGTAGATGGCGTCGAGATCATTCCAGTTGGGTCCGTCCGGAGTCAAAAATGCGTAAAGTCGTTAAATCAATTGCTAGTCGTTATATTCGTTTCAGAGATTGGCGGGTATTTGTGTTTGATCGTAGAGTTGGGTTTGTGGCGGATCTGGAATAATGGCCAGGCGTGGTAGGTAAATCGTGGTGGCGGGAGTCGGTCCACAAGCAAGCTCAGCGTCCAGGAGCATGTCGCTCAGTTTCTGTTCTCAACCGCACGATTTTCGCTCGTGGCTACTGCTACCAGTGCCTCGAGGCGGCCCATGTCGTTGCGCGCTTCTGGATTTGGTGCCTGTATGTAACCAGCGGCAAATCGGGGATCATGTCCAGCCTGTAGAGCGTAGGTATGTTGTTGCGCTGCCTGCACGTGGCCAGCTGTTGGCGCAAAGGACTGGAATCCAGAGTCAGTCCTGATCGGGTCGGGTTTGGCCTGAGCCTGCTCTTGCGGATGTAGGAAAGGATGAGAAGTAGCATGTACCTTGCGTTGATCGTCAGGACCGCCAACTGGCATCGTCGTAGGTGCGTGGGCCGGGTAGGACTCGTGTTGATGAACGATTACAGGATGGTATTCACCGCCCTGTTGAGTCAACGGCGTGGGAACGCCGTCACTGCTGCCCGAATCCTCGGGTGACGGGCGACCGAAAGTTGTAGGACCGACAGGACCGCCGTACCATGCCTGGCGCTTGTTACGGCGCGGGGTCGAGGGTTGCTCATGCTGAGTTGGTGCCTGCGTCTGCATAATCTGAGGCGGACCCCCATTGATTTGCTGAACGAAGTAGCCAGGCTGGGACGCGACAGCTTGATGAGTCTGCCACTGCCCATCAGGTGGCGGGGCATTAGCAGATGCGATGTCCAGACGTGTAAGGTTCTGGTGCAACCCGGCGTCAGAGGGACGCCCTGAGCTTGCAGGACGAGGCTCTGCGTCAATGATCATCGGACTGCTGGCAGGTTGGCGAGCAGCGTGTGGTGGCGCATGGTCGAAACTCTCAATGCCGGGAAGTCTGGTGACCTGGCTGGCAGCTGATTGCTGGGACATCGCTGGTCGCGGCTCATCGATGGTTTGTCCATACATCAAACCACTAGTAGCGGGGCGCTGCGTGTAGCCAGGATAGGTACCAGAATGCCATGTCCTTCTTCTGAATTCCAGTTCGGTCTCAGATTCGCGTCGGCCGTGGGAGAAGACAGAGCTGGTGGGACTGGCATAGACGCTGCTCTGTTGAGAATGTTGTGAATAAGCCGGGTTGGCATGGACGGGACCAGGGCTGTAATATGGTGGCGGGTAACCTGCGTTCTGATACGGGTTGGCACCAGATGGGACGGACAAGCGGCGGCCATGACGGGCGCCGTTATAGAAGCTTGATCGTGATATTGAAGAGGACGGCGAGGTGAAGCCGGGGCTTGCAGGTCCGGTCGAGAAGGTGGTGGATGTCGGCGTGCTGAAGCCAGTAGGTGACTGAGGGAAGTATGCGTACTGCTGACCAGGGCTCCCAGTAATAGGATTGTACGTATCGACGCTCATCATCGCACGCTTATTGGGATCGTTTGCCATTGCCAGCGGAGCTGGCCTGCGCCTAAAGTCGTCCGGCATACCAATACTTGAGGCTGTAGAACCGACGCTAGAGGCTGACAAATTTCGGCTGTGTCCTCTACTGGGACCACCTTGGCTCGTCATTGTGCTTGAACGTGGGCGAGGGTTGCCTGGTGGGCGTACTCGATCTGTCCTGATTTGACGTTGGAACCTGGTGCTGGTAGCCGCGAGCGAGTCTCCAGGGATGTCTTCGTTGACATGCACTGTTTGCGCATGTTGGCGAAGGTTGTCCAGACGGGAAAATCTGCGGGAACAATGACATTGGAAAGGTCGTTCTCCGGTGTGTTTTCTGAGTCAAGTTAGCATAGATACTTCTAACATATGTGATCGTCTTTACGAACCGAATATGTCTCGCCAGATGCTCACTCCGCGTGAAACTCAACTGGCATGGCGGGAAGTCGGTGCAAAAGAAACGTTGACCCTTCTTCTTTTTCGACGGTCGTTGCGAGTCGCTCGTCACGCTGTCGTTATCCGAGCCATCGTCTTCTGCACCCTCCTCGGCGTCACCTTCTCCCATCTCGACATCATCCGAGCAGCCCGATGCATGCGATCTGTTTGAGCTCCCACGTTTCAACGACGCATCCTCCCTCTTCGTACGCTCCGTACCATGTGCGGACGGTGGATCCTCCGGGAGAGGTCGTTGGCCGCGTACGCCGCCAAAGCTGTGTCGTGTGGGTGTTTCCGGTGCAGAGTCGTCGGCTGGATGGTTGTACTCGGTTGGTTGCTGGATAGAAAACCGCACACTGGCAGTCGGGGTCGTGGGTGTGTTCTCTTCGCCTTGTCGCGAACGTTCGGGTGCGTTCAGCGAAGTGTGGACGATGTTGTTGGAGGCTTCGGCCATCGCGCGATCGCGATGGGTGGTGGGGTTGGAATGGGCGTCGTCCAGAGAAGGAAAGCCGGCGAGACGCCTTTTGCCAGCGACAGCGACAAAGTGTCACTTCTGGTGCAGGAGCGGTCCTTGTCGTCGAGGCCGTGTATGGTGGTGTGAGAGGCAGAGATGCTGCAGGTGCCCGAGGGCAGGCGTGGGAGAGTCCAGTATCGGCGGCTGGGAAAGGCAGCTAGCGTTGCCGCGAAGCTGACTGAAGCGTATTAGGGTGCTCAGCGTTCCTGGATGTGGGTCGCAGCACGCAGAAACGGGCTGAATTAAGATGATGCGGTGCAGGGCGAGGAAGCAGTAGTTAGTGGGTGGTCTGTGGTGGTATGCAAGCCAGGCGGGCGTCGTCAAGTGTGAAGGCGAGTGCGGCGTGTAGTGTCTTGTCTTGGTGGACGAGGGTTGAGATGTGCGGCGGTTGTCTCGGACGATGACGCCGGGAAGAAGAGGGCTGAGGTGCGGTGCTGCTGCGTACTCAGGTACTCTGACTCTCTGACTTCCGCCGAGATGCAGGTCTGGAGAGAAGGGAAGACGGCTAGATGCGCTGCGTCCCTTGGTCGAGCTCGTACTGCAAGGACTACAATAGACTAGATGCACTTCCGGAGTCGAGGCCTGCGCGGAAGTGAATACTGAGACGAGGATGAAACGAAGCGAAACTGGACTCGCTGCAGTATGCTGTCACGCACGCACGCACGCAGGCCGCCTGGCTGCCGTCTTGCTTGCCTGCTTGCTGTAGGTGGCATGCGACGATGACAATGGTGATAATGATGGGCACGCAAGGAACCGCTCGCGCTAGCATCCAGACTGCCTCCGTTCAAGACGTGGCGCCGACAAGAGGGGCTTTGCGCCTTGGAAGCGGAAGCATGGCTATGCGCGCTCCCCATTCGCTACAGCCCTCTGATCGCCAGACGAGATTCGCGGCGATCCGCTGATCTCGAAAAGCATATACCTACAGGACAGGAACAATCGATGGTTTGCCTGATACTTCTTGACGCAACGTGTATCCAGATTCTTCCAGACGTCGGCTCGTGGCGCTTGGTCCATCATTCACAGTAGTCATCATCATACGCAATACATGCTCGTACACTACCATCTCCCTCAATCGTCTCTACCGGACCAACAAACCACCAGCCAGACCAGTCTAGACAGTCGTCGCCAGTCGCGAGCCGCCCACACCCACCCACCCCATCGGTCCAGCTCAACTTGGCGTGCTGCAACCACACCTACTCTCGGTATTGGTCGGATGGGCGCAGCTCGCGAGAAAGCTCTTCCCAGCAACGCCCGCCCATCGACAGCCTGATAGCGCCAAACCATCGCCCAAAGCCTACATCTTAATTCCTCGCACTAGCACAAACCTCCCTGCCTCGAGCTCCACAGCAACTAGCCATCAAGTCAGGCACAAGGCACTGCGCCCCCGTGCCTGTTTGGGTCGCATCTGAACTTCGAACTTCCTCTTCGCTTCGTGATTAGATTAGCCTTCTGCACCCTCGCTGTTCGCCGGCTCAGGTACCAGCCGATGCGTGCGCCTCTTCGCCTCCACTGAACGCACCTAGTGGCCGCGACGGCTTGGCTCACCCGAGACATTGCTGTACAAAAAGTAGTGGTAGGAACCCCAGTTCCTGTGAGTCCGATGACCTCCAACGCGGCATCATCGTCGTCACCTCGACCATATAACGCAATCCTGTCTATCAGGGCACCAGGGTCTGTTCTGTCTGCTTTTGTTCGCCACCGTGAGACTCGCAGTGCAGTCCGATCCCACTCGTTCGGCGAGAAAACGCCATGCTGCACCCTCTAGTATCATATACATACGCATCCAATATACCTGAAGCACTCCACAACGCCCGCCTAACACCCCGCCACCGAGCGACCCCTCCAGGATGTACCGATACCTTCTCCGTGTATGTCCAGTGTCGTGTCGTGAGCGAGCGAGCACGTAAGGCCCCAGCCCCTCCAAGCAGCCCGTACCTGTAGCTCGAATCCCAAGATCACATGCGCGAGCTGTTGGATTCGTCGTCCCGCGCGGTGACGAGTTGTGGTAAGGGTAGTGAGAAAGTAAGCTTATCAGGCAAACACGACCGACCGGGCAGCCCGTCCAACACACCCTTTGTCGCGAAACAAGCGCGGAGCAAGGTGACGAGGACAAGGATCACAGCTCTTCCTTCTTTCTCGTCCATCCTCTCACACGTGATACCTTTCTGCGTTCCCCAATCGCCACGCGCGCTCTCGCGACACACCGCTTTTGCTGTCATACAACCGCTGTTGGAAGGAGGAAGGAAGGCCGTGGAGTCATGTCAGTAGTAGTCACCTCAGTGGAAGAACCCGTGAATCGCAACATCTCCACTCCCACACTGCACACCCTCAACTCTCATACACATACACATACACATCCCACATCTGCCTCCACGTCTCATAACTGCCCCCTCCCTCCGCGTCCTGTACGACATCCGCCGCACCCAGACGGTCCCAGTGGGCCAGTCGCCACACGATACGAGCTCGCCCGGGGAACGGCCAGCAGTTAGCTGCTGCGAAAAACGCGTTGCGGCGCGCAGCAGCAGCAAAAAAAAGGGTACCTGCGTACATGCGTTGCTCACATGCACGTTGGCCCCCAGCCTCATGCACGCACGCACGCATGGATGCATAGCATGCACGACAGCGCGCAAGCAATCAAGCAAAAAAAAAATGCCCCACCACAGCACAGTAGCTTTTCCGAAAGGTTCCTCGAGGGAAACCCGCTTGCTCTCAGCGTGGCGTGGCAGCAGTAGGTTAGGTTCCTCGCTCGCTGCAAGGGGTTGGGAGGGGGAGCTTATGCCTGTGGAGCTACTAATGCTGATTGCTGCAGGTCGGTGGTATATAGCAGGCTGTGTGATAAGGTGTCGTTTTTCCTTGGTAGTAGGTGTTGGCATGTGCAAGTAAGATTGTGGGATCTTGTACGTTAAGGTATGTTATGTTGAGGCTTGGTATTATTGCTCTGACACCGTGACATGTACCTACTACTCATACGTCTCATCAGCCTGGACCTGCCGGATCTGGCTGTGTGTGCATTCGAGGTCTATTACTAACTGCGCGTACATTTGAGAAAGACCATGTTCATGTCGTAGGTCGGAACATATTTTACCTTTTATGATGAGCGAGCGGTTCACTTGCGTGCGCCGAACGTGGTGCATTGGCGTGGGCTCAAAGCCACATGGGCGATCTACTATACATGCATGTCTCAATATCATTAAAGATACGGTGGAAGTTGGTTTGCACGCACACGATCGATCGACTTGATATGCAGATCATCCCATGTATGAATTCGTAGCTATGGAAAGAAGCACATAGTGCATTGGTCCACAATGATATGCATCGTAGTAATCCTCTGCCGACTCCAGCGGCAGTATGTTTGAATGAACAATGAAAAGAAAGAAGCCTCTGCACGTATATCTTCGTGCAGATCGACCTGGCCCATTATAAATAGTGGTGCCAGTACCGTATCGACCCTGACGGAAGGAGAATCATTTACATGTCCAACAACTCCTCAGCGAAGTCATCCAAGAACACCGTCTTGAAGTTCTCGCCCCACTGCTCCCTGAACTGACTGCGTAGATACATCTTGCTGATGTTGGCGCTCCAGCTGACAAGTTCAACCTTCCAGCCCTTCTTGAGCGCACGCAGAACCATAGCCATAAAGCCATCGCTGTACTCGGCCTGTGCGGCGTCGCCAGTGGCAATGATCATTGTGGCCGGCTCGTCGTTGTCGACAACAGACTCCAGAATCTTGAGATGCAGAATCTCATCGACTCCCTGCTCGATCATCTTTGCAGGTGCAAACTGAGGCTCCCTATCTTTCCCGGCAGTCGTTTCTGAGCTGCCGAAAGATGGTGAGCGCTTAGCAGCTGGTGCAGACGCTTTCGCGCCGTTACGCTTGCTGTTGCGGAGGGCGTCTTGCTCCTTGAAGTAGATTTGACGCTCAGTCAGTTCTTTGGCCTTGTAAACCTTGTCGAGCAAATTGACCTCATAGCCAATTTTTCTTGCAGTAGTGAACGCAGGGACCTCGGGGAACGAGCCAACTAGGACTCGCTTCGCAACCGGTCGCCTGCGTTCCATTAGAAGAGCAAGGGCATCGAACGAAATGTTTGCGTTGCCAGTATGCCAGTGTGTAGGAATTCCACGCTCACGCTTGAGCTGGTCGTTGAAGCCAATGAAAATGTTGCTGGCATCAATGAAAACATGTGCGCCATTGGGATCGTTGGAATGGTTGACCATGGGCATGGGAGAGACAAGGTATGGGCGCTCCTTAGGGTGCTCGTTGAGCAGTCGCAAGAACAGAGCCCAGTGTTTGTCCTCGCCAGAACGAATGATTCTGGGCTCGATAGCATTGGGTCGCTTGGACGGAGTGCTTGCAATCTGTGTGGCAGTTTTCACTGACTGAACAGCTTGCTTTGCCGCCTCGATTTGTGCAGTGAATGGATCAGATACATCCTTCTTCCTCTGCGGTTGGGCGGTCGCAGGTGGGCCGTGTTGCTGGCCCTTGAAGTTGGGCGTGGCAATTGGCGCCTGCTTCTTGTCCTGGTTGTATATTTCGTAGAGCGCAGCGGCTTGTGCGTTCTTCACCGGTGTGGTGGTAGCTGGTTGGGATAGATGACGCTTAGTTGCATCCAATTGTTTCGGGCGAGGTGTTGAAGGTAGCTCATCGTCGGGCTTGGAAGGCTTGAACTTGTTTTCCTTCTTTTTCGGAGGAGCAACGGAAGCAGGGAAGAGACCCTTTGATGCTACAGACGCAGAGTTGGAGCGAATGAATCCAGGTAACGCAGCGGCTGCAAATTGCTTAATGGGTGTACTTGTGCCGTCATGAGCGCTGGCTTTCTTAGCAGGTGTCGTACGTCGTGGATCATCAGCCTCATTCTCAGACATTGCGCCTCGCTTAGCGGCCAACGCAGCCTCTTGTGCCTTCCTTTCCTTCCTGTTCTGCTTCTTACGCTGAGTCTTAGTGAGTTTGAGTACGGGGGTGTCCGGAGATTGAGAGTGATCGGTGGTACTACCAGCCGTCTCGTCTGCGCTCTCCTCTTGGTCTTTCCAGGTGACACCTCGCGACTTCCTGCTCACAGGGTTGACATATGTCGCACCGTCTGAGGTGTAGTCTTGGATGCTGACCATCCTCGGAGACGACTCTTTCGAGGCCTGCCGCACATCGTGGACAGGCACTCCCATGTATTCCCATATCTTTGCGAAATCGCCAAGGCCACCCGAAGGCTTGGTGGCGAAATCCTTCTTGTCTACGCCTTCATCGATGCCACTGTCGTGGAAATCATCGCTGCCATTGGACTTGGGTGGCGAAGCGGGCGGCTGCGCGGCTGGCTGGCGGTTCTCGGAGCCGGAGAGATTGGTGTTGAGGAGCTCAAGCGCATGAGAAAAGTCCCAGGGCTTGGTAGATGTCAATGTGCTCATGTAAAGCGGCGTTCGCGAGCGCTGAGCGCGCGATGTGTGGATGGTTGTGTTGTTGTTGCTGGGACCGGGCGGGCTCGAAGTAGTAATGCTGCGACTTGCGGTCAGCTCGCCACCCGGAGACGGTAGTGGGGCGCGAGTGGGTCAAACGTACGGGTGTTGGAGCGAGCAGAAAAGGGTGTTGTTATGAGCGATTAATGGAGGCGTTAGTGATCGAACATGCTGAAGTGAACGAGCAGAACAAAGGGCAATAGATGTTGTGGTGAAGGTTGAAGCGGTATTTCTCGCAACTCAGCCTCAAAGACGGAGCTTTTGTTCGAGTGGTACCATGGCAGTCACAACGCCGATGATGTGGCAAGCATGACTGCTCGATAAGGTGGGGCTTATCGCGCCTAAGGCTCCACATATCTCGATTCTTGAGAGATCCAGGGTTGCTATGGCGCTCTTGCTGGGCCGAGGCGAGTTTGCCTGTCAGTCATAGCACAATTCGAAGAAACGATCTTGAGACGTACATACAGTTTCGCGCCAGTATAGATTCTGCATTCATGTTCCTATAGATTCGCTGCTTGTGGGCTTGCGCATAGCGATTTCGATCGCGGCATTGATCCACGCAATGTGGCAATATCCCCAGGTGTACCTTAGTTTCCTAGTGGGCTAGAACTACCATTGAAATACCGTTTGAGCTGCACGATAACTTCACGTTCAGTGCACTGGTAGTTTCAATTGCCACAATGTTCAACTCGCCTTTGTCGCCGAGATGTTGCTCAAGTTGAGCGTTTCTCTACCATTCAAGGTACTGGTACCATCGAACGCACGCAGCGATCTTTTCACCCCTTGCCACTGAGATATTCATAAGCTGGCTTCGTATCTCAGCAATTCATACGCTGATGTTTTCGAGGACAGCTTCGTAACGACCATGCTAACCGCTGAGAATCAACGAAGCGGTGCCTGATTTGTGGTTTGAGACTGAGCAACCAGTACGCAATAAAGACGATGTCCGAAGACAGACGTATCGAAAGCCGAGGCAAAGATTGCGCGTTCCCCAACTTGAATGCATCATCGTTCGTCGTTCTACAGCGACGTTCATCCAGCATATAAGTTGGCCTGGAACACCTACGATTTTCGGGTGTCACTCATACAGTTTGAGGGTATATGACATCTCAGTCATCAACAATCTGATCAGACGGCCGACAATGCCTCTTGCAACTGTTCACCTTGTGGCACTTTCGTCCAACACGGACATCTCCAAGTTCCTTCGCGCTCTCGGATCGATATCCTTCAAACCTTTAGTGATCTCACATGCCCTGCGATGGATCGTGCAGCCTGAGCAGCTGTCCACAGACCGGCTCCTCACAACAAAATGGGACCTCGTAATCATCACTCTAACAAGCTCGCCATTTCCGGAAACTTACCTGACTAAAGACTGGGTCTCTTCACACTGGAGTATCACTGCCGGCATCCCAAGCAGCATTGTCAATGGCTTCGCAGACCGCAACAAAAAGCTTTTGAACGCCAACTGGAGCGACGTACCGCAGCCAGCCGCTTCCCAGCCCAAAATCGCCAAGTCGGCACAAGGCCTCGAAGCAACACCTGAGCTCCTGCAGTGGCAAAATCCAGCCGGTGCCTCTACACCTGTTAGCATGCTCAACCTCCTCGCATTCAAGCCAGGTCCAGAAGCACACGAGAGCTACAAGCGGTATGGCAAGGCGTTCGCAGAGTCCATCGGTTCGAAACGCGGAGGGTTGGCGAAGATCGTTGGCAAAGTGGTGCCCGGGCAAGGGACGGAAGGCGAAGATGCTGAAGGTTGGGATGAGGTTGCGCTGGCACATTATCCGAACTTCGCCATGTTCATGGACATGCTTGCTAGCGAGGACTACCAAGCTGTCAACCATCGAGACAGACTTCCTGCACTGCGTGATACTTGCATTCTGTGCACGAGTGAGGTGGACCCGGTGTTGCATGCTGAGAAAGCACGACTGTAGGGGTTTGATGATGGCGAAGCGATTGATGGTAGATAGAGCTGGTTTGATCTTGCATGGCTTTTGACAAGATGAGACTCTCCAGCAAACGACCCTGCCATTGAGATATCCTTAAAACTTAGCTCGTTCCTTGATACTGGTACTGGTAAAGGAGGCCCTTCCGGCCTGCTCACGATGGCGATACCCACGCGGGGTCTTGGGGATGTGGAGAGGCTCAAAGTCGTCGTCAACGACCCGCTGGCGGAGCTCATCGAACTCGTGCTCGTCGCCGGCGAGAAAGCTCTCGGAGACCGGCTCGCCGGACGGCAGCGCACCGCTGGCAAGGGTGTGGGGAGTACGAGCGCTGTCAACCTGGTAAGGGTGGCAGCCCAGGTTCAACAGCTTCTCGAGAACGAGCATGATGATTCTAGATCGTTGAAAGTGTCAGCGCCAGAACTTAGTATGCTGGTAGATGTGCAAAAGCGTCAACGTTTTCGTTGGTGCCAGAAGAAGGTACTCACGCACTAGAGCCCACCGCTGTTGCAAAAACGTGAAACATGTGGAAGTCCGTGAGACGGAATTGGTCGATGATCACTGATGGTAGATAGACACCTGATGCTGCCAATGCCGCCCCGAAAGCTGCACCTGACAGCACTGTAGGAACAAATTCCGGAACGACGGCCATTGCTTCATTCTTGCTGGCTGCCATGGCTCTCGATGTATCGTGGCGTGGGCAGATTTTCGAATGATGGAGAGGTACACAATGGTGCAGTATCTTTTTGAAATATATGCTCTACTTGCGGTCCTGAAAGATCTGTCTTATACCAACTTGATTGGCATTAAGTTCGCTAGTAGGAGGGCTATTGAAGTGTAACGGTATTTCGTATGATTGCAACATATCATTAAACCCCGAAGTCGTGGATAACAGCATCGTCCATCTAGACACCGAGATATGCAAGGTCGTTGATCGATCGGCGACTCCACTGCTGTTTGTCTGCTCCGTCTAACTTTTGCTCTTCGTGCAATGCCTAATCTGCATCAAGGAGCTCTCTCCCCTTCGTAGCATCCTCTACAACGGCGAATGTGGCGACTCTGGAGATGCAAGATGGGACAGAATGGAAGCTACTGTAATGCAGCTCTATCGTCTTGAGATCTGGGTATGACCATGCATTCGGCTACCGGTCCTTTACGGGTTAGGAAGATCTCAACAGTGTCACATCTCGCTCGATATTTATGTAACACAGAACAAATTGGTGTTCCACTGGTGCTATAATTGCAGTTATCACAATGTCAATCGGACATGGTACTGGATTGGCAAGTAGTATCGAAGGCTATACGGTCCATGCAATTCCTCTGGTTCCAATGACCAATTTGAATCCATTCAATCGGCCTTGTCAGCTTTGCGAGGATATTCTTTGCCTTCGGCGACTACCTTCGGTTCACACTCGCACCTGTCGTCTGCTGGGACTGGATCCATGACACTCGGAATGTGCTTTGGTAGTCAGTAATATGCAGGGACGAGATCAACGGAAGAGCTGTTACATTGCCGCATCCCCACCAGGATTTCTTGCCTGTGATACAGGGTGAGTGAGGTCACGCGAGAGACAAAGTGGATGTGAGGTAGACATACCACAATCGGTGCACGTTGCTTTCTTGCACATACTTGATAAGTACGGGTTTGAGGTGTTGAAGTAGCGGGGCGTTACGAGAAGGATAAGATTTGTTAGTCGAGGCGATGTAGTGCAACGTGAGGGGTTGTGTTATATCATCGTCGGGATATCGGCTGTTCATCGTTGAGGGAAGCATGGTCCCCGAGTCCCCGAGAAGCCCGAGCTGAAGTCGCTGATATTCGTCAGTACAACAATGTCGGACAGGACTAGCATGAACAACTGTAACAACATCTGATCGGCGGACGCACGAAGACGACAAACCGGAATTCCAAGATTGCCTGCAAACACAAGCACGATATGGCCGAGACGCCGACCACTGTGCGCCGACCAGCACCGCTGGCATGCGATGCCTGCCGACGGAAACATCTCAAATGCGATGCTACCGCCCCAGTGTGTAGGCGTTGTTCCACTAATGCACTCTCCTGCACTTACACAGCCTCTCGCCGAGGTCTTGGTCGTCGTAGCAGGCGAACAGCTACTACGGGTGATGGGGCATCGACATCAAGTGCACTACCATCCCCTGCGCACTCACACGCATCTGCTTCGCATAGCTACGGCGAGGATGCCAGTCAGATACGAACTCATGCGGATACATCTGCAGACGCTAGAGCTAATGCTGCTCACGCGTCCGCAGGTCTGGTTTCGAACAACACTCTCCAGTCTCTCGACAACCAGGAAATGACTCTTCAAGCGTTTGCTCCACCAGCGCCACACTTATGGTCTCCCAGCCCTGCCGACCGTGAACGTCTGCTTGGTCTATTCTATCTTCATCTTTTCGGCGCTCACCCTTTTCTGGTACCCAAAGCTTTCTATGCCTCACAAAACTACCCTCACTATCTCGACCTTGTTGTATGCTTAGCTGGGCAACAGTATGCATCGCCAACCTCCGACACTACACTACTCCAGTCTGCCGTCTCGTTGGCCATGTCAGAAGATGACGAGCAGACTCCATGCCGCGTCCAGGCACTTGTCCTCTATGCTATCATTCTCCATGCCTCGCAACACATGAAAGAGGCCGGCAAGTGCGTCTCACGCGCGGCCAAGATTGCACTACAACTAGGCATGAACGAACCATCGTTCGCACGCACCAACTCTTCGAACTCCTCAGTGGCCGAAGAAAGCCTCCGAAGAACCTGGTGGGAACTCTATACTGTCGATGTATATTTTGCCGCCATCCACAGACGGCCCACCTTCGAGACATCCAGCGCCAAATCCTTTCCATCCTTACCGTGCGCCCAAGCACTATACGAAGCAGGACAGTGTGAAGAAAGTCCTCCTACTCTCTGGACCTTTGAACGAAGAGTCTTCTCAGTAAATTCGGATATCAGCTTCTCGTCATCCTGTGTGCGAATCGATGCTATTCGCATCGTGGGTCGAGTTCTGGCCTTGGCTCCTACCACAGGCGCTCATCCGGATAGTATCCAGGCACTCGATAACGCACTCACAAGCTGGGAATACAATCTTCCACCTCTATGCACAGATGTGGTCGATGCTTCTGGAGAAGTCGACCTCATGCTTTTCGAAGCCCGCTGCTTCATCCTGTGTGCAAGCATATTCCTGCATTTCCCGCGTAGCGATCTACCCGACACTGTCCCTTCCGCGCGTGACATCGCTTGCGCGAAAGGATACACGCAATTGGCTCCGACGTCTAGACACCATACGATCAAAGCTATCGCTGCCTCGAAGAGCTTGGCGAATCTCGCGACCGTTCCATGGCCGCTTGACCGGCATTCGCCCTTCTTCATCTGCGGTTTGGTCCTGGGCTGTATCATTCAATTGGCAGCAGCGTCGATACATCTACATCAATGCGGACTAGATTGCTTGCAACAACACAGAGACAGAGTTGTCCTGATGGTTGGCGCATTACAGCGGCTAGGTGAAAGATGGGCACTGGCTCGAAATGCAGTGCGTTGTCTGAAGAGCGTGGCTGAGATTGTGTTTTCAACATATGACGAAGACGGCTCTTTGTCCTCGCAAGCACATTCTTTCCGAGATAGTGCAATAGACGAAGGCGATAACGCGAGTAACCCGATGTGGTTTGATCTTTTCTCGATGGATGAACTTCAGGGCAATTTCTTCGATATTTAAGTTGTATAGATGATGTAAATCAATTTGACATAAGAACAATATTCCAGAACTAGAAAAGATATCAGGGTACTGATTGTGGTGTTTAGCGATAGTCACTGGAGAATCTGATCCCATGTGTACAGTTCTTGCGCTCAAGTTTGTGTACGGATTCTCAATAGTAACAGCAAGAATATCAAGTCTCCAAGGCAGACAGTACTAGCACTATAGATTTGAGATACAGAGGCGACGTGATCGGTATCTCATCGGCCAACATG
Organism: Cladosporium velox; assembly: GCA_024604135.1. Classification (NCBI taxonomy): domain Eukaryota; kingdom Fungi; phylum Ascomycota; class Dothideomycetes; order Cladosporiales; family Cladosporiaceae; genus Cladosporium; species Cladosporium velox. The sequence continues at coordinate 1,223,984 of JANIIF010000008.1, read as the reverse complement.
CTCCTAAAATCGCCTAAAGCCTACGATGATAGCATAGAGGGACATCGATAAAGCGCTAGTGCGCTATGCTTGGGTCGTACACAAACTTGAGCGTAAGTGCTGTACTTCGATGCTGACAGGTCCCCGAATCTCGAGCCGTCCCGGGGACTTCGGTGTCTATATGCGACTGGTCTTATTAACGATACCTCCTAACACTCTTCCGCGTGAGATCTCTTGTTATTGAGAGCCACTTTCTTCAATTCTTTTCCTCCAATAAGCACCACGATACTTCTGTCACTGTCCCCGAAGACACATCACTTCTGTTCAACGACATCGACATTTCAATCTCAGACAACCCACACGATGTCAGCACCACCTTTCTCTTCAGATACTCCGGAGACCAACTCGCACTCGCCGCCGATCATTCACAACATATACTCGCAGTCAACAAGCACATGGCAATATGTCGTGGCAGACCGCACCACAGGACACTGCATAATTGTCGATCCAGTACGCGACCACTGCGCCGATCGAGCAACGATATCAACAACCGCCGCGGACGCAATCGTCGACGTCGTTCGCGCACACAGCTACACCGTCGATTACATCCTCGAAACGCACGCCACTGGCCCACAATGTCTCTCGGCGGCCTGGTACCTTCGCATGCAATTCTCCACCCTGCAACACGAGCCGCCTCAACTATGCGACGAAGTAACCGTCACCAGCTTGGAGGCCATGTGGCGGCGCAAATACGGCGCCAACAACAATTTCTCGACGTCGATACGTGGAGGTCTCTATGATGGCGAGAGCGTGACGTTCGGTCGACTCTCTCTTACATGCATTCACCTACCGGGTTTTGCGGCGCCGTATCGTCGTGCTTATCTCATTGACAAGGACGTTTTCGGCGCACACTCCATCGCGGTGTTGACGGAGGAACCACCAAATATCTGTCTGAAGGATCTGCCCGAATCGCACGTGGAAGAGTCCGAACGACATCTCGACGCCTGGAGTTCCATCAACCGAATCCTATCACTCCCGGGCGACACTCGAGTGTGGCAGGACAGTGGAGACTACACAGTCGAGGGACTACAACCATTGCATGTGTCGCAGTGTATCGCGCTGAACAAATACGCCAACCTCTCCAAAGCTGACTTCCTAACAAGACGGCTGGCGGAGACTCAAGCCTCCAGAGGACAGTACCAGCGGCCTCCTTCGTACAAGGCTGTCAGTTTGGGATCGCGTCTGGGCAGCTGGATCGGTGTTTGATGGATAAGGACATGCTGGGTCTCGGCCGTCTAGACTAGCGCATTGATCAGCTCGCGTATATGTATTGCGTTTGTGGAGGGTTACAGAACGTCTTCAAAGGGAGTTCATTGCCGATAAGGCTAGGGTCGATCGACTGTTGCTGAGACTTGGAGGTTGCAACCTGTTCAATTAGAGCTTTTCTATTGCAATACTGTGTAGTAGTGCCGTATGTAGTATTACCAAACCCTCGTGTCTGGCCTCGAATCGACCAAAAATGGGCGAGGAAGGCATCAAATAGGTTGTGTCGCTCCACGCGAAAGGCCCAAGGAATGTTGACAGGTATAGATATACTGAGTGGGTATTCGTCAAAGGAATTGCCGCAATGGCTACTGGTGCGTCAACTCGTCGTAGCAAGCGCGAATGCTAAAATAAAGGTGGAGATATGTTTAATTTCAAAATACAATCAGCTTGACAACCAAACTCCATATCGTGATAGACCATGCGACCTGACGCTATGTAGCGTTTCCTCATTAAACGATCTCCAGATCCAATCGAAAAACGCCATGTCCTAAAAAGCCCTTTAGGTAAACTCCGCTGTACCATTCCTACTCCAATTCCGAATCATGTACGAAGTCTTGCGACCATCGTTATTGAGGGAACATAGCAGCGATCTCTTCTTCGGTCAAGACAATGTCTTGCACCGGATCTTGCCTGCGCTCGAGGTCTTGCGAGTCGTAGTCCACGTAGGATGGGAGGAAGAGCTCTTTTCACAAGCGTTAGAAACTCCTCTGGTCGGAAGCGATCGTGCGTTTGGGCAGGGAATTACCTTGATTCCAGTCGAAACCTTGGCCTCGCTTGACGCAGCTCACCAACCTAGGTGTGCCGCCGTGTCCGAGGTCTACAACGGTATGCTCGGATTTGCTCAGCGAGCTGCCTGTGGTACACAAGCTCGGGTCAGCATACCAGAATTCCGGATCTGATGCTTGACATATGGTACGACCACCACAGCAAAGGAACAATTATGCGTACCCAATAAGCTCGCCCGCCTTGGCTGAACGACTTCCTTCTCTTTACCCTTGCCCTTGCCTAGGCTCGCTGGGCTTGCATTGAAAGACGAAGGCGAGTAAGCTGCTGACGAAGCGTAGCTTGAGCCGGGAGTAGCGTGGTAAGAGTAGGAGGACGCTGACGTTGAGCCGTTGCGAGCGTGTGCGTGTACAGGCTGCTTGTTGCGAGATGTGGGAATAGGGATCGAAGACGACATTGTGCTATGCTGTTGAGAGCGCCAGAAGCAGGGTATGTATGATACGCAGATGATGGAAAGCTACGAGTGGAGGCAACCTAATGGTCAGAGGCAATGTTTAGGATAGGCACGGGTATAATGCAAGTAGGTAGCGAGTAGGTGGTTAGTCACAAGAGCAGACTACAAGATGGAGGCTCAAGTGGAAGATGCGGTCACCGCCGCTGTCGGTCAGTCCAGTCGGGTACCGTGATGTGATGTGCTTCAGGCAGCCGCGGCCATGTGACGCGATAACGAGCGAGATAACGTAGGCCTCTCGGGCACTACTGTTCCACCACTACTGCACCTGCGGGAGGAATAGTGGAGCCTGGGACCTTGCAGTGACGATATGCGGGGAAACGAGACGCGATATAGAGGGCTTGTTGTCTCTAGTGTGTAGTAGCAAGAAAGGCACTAAATCGCTATAGCTAGACATGTCCAAGGCCACATGGCTCTTCTGAGCTACATGTACCTAGGTATGTAAAAAGATCCTGTTGAGAAAGATACCTTACTGTTGAGCCACGGGTGAGAGGAGCTGGAAACCCAAGGTTGCGGCTGCAGCTGACGCTGATCATTATCTGGACCCTAACCCGTGGAGATAATGCTGTCAGCGGGTAGGGGTTGGGGTAAGATGATACACCTTTGCTCTATAAATTAGCGACCGCAGCACCCTTTGGACCTAGGAGGAGCACCAATTCTTTGCAGACAATACCGCTTCGTTAATACGACCCTCAATCAATATGCCAAGTGACTTACCTGCCGCCAGAGAGGATCTGAAGGCAATGGAGGACCTTGCCAAGATGGTCAACGACCACCCTCCCCAACGAGCGATCTCATTGAGTGCAATCACAGTCGCTTTAAACATCATCTTACAACAATTGCGCAAAGACATATTAGGTACTTTGAGCAATGAGCGCAAAAGGCTCAAGCAAGAAGACGACGCAGAAACGTGTCTCTTGAATCTTGAAGACGCCGAGCTCAAATCCGATCATCAATCGCTTCAAGACGCTCTGAAGTACCACGATGGACTTTATTGCGTCGGCGAAAACGAACGAAAGCCACCCAGCACGCTGGCCTGGATTCTCTCAACACTATTTGGGGACTTGAACCAAGATAAAGTCGCAAAAGCAGCCAGAAAGTTCTTCCACAAAAAGCCCTTCAGGGAACTGGCATGGAAAGCACAGGACATTGCCAGGCGAGCCATTTTGTGCAACCTAGCTACGAGACACCATTTCACGACAATCGCGCCACAGGTCCCCAGCCCAACAACTACTTCGAAAGCTTCCCCTGGGCCCAATACTTGCGCGAGCACCGTATCATTCCCTACCCCACCGAAGGCCAAGGGCGCCTCGCAACAATCCAAGACGGCAAGAAGCGCGCCTGGCTCGCCATAACGGGCGCCGCCTCGTTCTCGAACGCAGATGCCAACCCAGGGAATCGTCTGACCGATCGATGCGCCAAAGAACCATCCGAAGACAGAAGAGACTATGTCCCATCGTTTCTGGGTCCGCGAAGCAGCCAAAGCTCGCCGGAACTCTATCACCATAATTCCTACACGAAATCCAGCAGTGCGAAACAAGTCGAAGAAGCGCTGCGACATGTGCGTGTCGACTCTAGCAACCTCGTCGAAGATACGCATCTGAAAGGAGGACGATTGCGAGACAACCGAGAGGTTCGAAGCGGAGCGCAAGCAGGATGAGTTGAGTTGAGGCTCGGGACGGCACCTTAGATTGTTAAGCAGCAAGATTGGCTGATTGATTGGTCGATTTGTTGGTTGAATGGTTAGTCGATTGATTGATCCGTTGCTGGTTGGTTGTCGATTGGTTGATTGATTGGTTGGTTGACAGTTGACAGTTGATTGATTGACGATTCAGTGATTTGGTAAAGCTTTCTAGGAACTATTGGGCCACAGGAACAACGTGTATTACGAATATCTCTTTTTTTTTTTGATATGCTGCTGTTGTAAAAGGTTGGAGCGCACAAAGTCCGAAATTATAATTGTATTCACATGTTGCTTTTGCACTTCAACGATGGCAGTCGATCGCAGTGTGCAACTCGTTCAGGTCCCAGGGCGAAAGCGGCTCTTCCCTAAAATGGCCAGACCGACAGCGGGCTGTCTCGAGTCGGATGAGCCGCCCGACAACACCTCATCGCTTTCTACAAAACCACAGGCATAATGTTGTAGCGTGAAGCAATAGCTACTGGCACTGTCGAGGTTGTATGGATGAACATAGACATCGACAAGAACACAGACGAGCCAAATCCGGTACCTTTTGACATATATTGAACACTCCCTAACTCGTATCTTACTTCCGCTCCCATGATTTCCTCACGAGCCTTATGTTCTACCGGAATCGTCCGCAACAGTGCGAGATTGACGCTGGGCCGACGATTCGTATCTACCTCTCCGCTCATGATCAGGCCAAGCCGAGACGAGCTTTCCCACGGCCGTCTTACTTCACGCAACCTAGAGAAAGCCGTGAGAAGCCTTCACGAAGATGGCTTAGTCGTCATCGAAAATGCAATCCCACACGAGGACCTCGATCATCTCAATATGAAGATGGTGCAGGACGCTCTCCACTTGCAGTCTCGCGGCAAAGACATGCCTTTCAATTATAACGTTGGCAACAGTATGCTTTTCCTACTACGACTCCATTCACGTTCAGCAAAGACAATACTAACGGCCATCCTCAGTCCAGCAAGATCCTCCACCAACAAAACAATACTTCCCTCCCTCAATCTTCCTGAACCCTCTCGCCACGCAAATAACAAGCACCCACCTCGGCCCAAGACCCAAATGGACTTTCTGCTCCGGTAACTCAGCCATGCCGACTCCCAGCCCACAACGTCAACCAGTCCACTCAGACGCCGACTTCGCTCACCCATCTCATCCATTCGCCCTCGTAGTCAACGTCCCACTAATCGACTTCACGCCCGAGAACGGCAGCACAGAGCTCTGGCTCGGCACCCACACAGGTGAACTATCAGGCCTACAAGTCCAAGAAGGAGCCCACGGCGACCGCGCGAGCGGTCGTATCAAGGAGCACTTACTCGCCGAGCGCAGAAAAGTCCGCGGACCGAGCCAACCGAGTATCAGCAAAGGCAGTATCGTTGTTCGGGATTTGAGGCTGTGGCATGCTGGGATGCCGAATTGGACGGACGAGGTGAGGGTTATGCTGGCGATGATCCATTTCGCTCCGTGGTATCGGAATCCGATGCGGTTGGAGTTCTCGGATAGTGTGAGGGCTGTTGTTGAGGCAGAGAAGGGGTTGGAGATTCCTGTGGATTGGGTTGGGGAGGAGGAGGCGTTGGGGAGGTATCTTGAGAGGGGTTTTGGGAATAGCTATGATTTTGGGCAGGCCGAGTGAGTGGTCTCGCTTGTAGCTGCAGATATAAATCCTGTTCAATCTTGCTTTGCGTGTGAGCTATGCGGACTCACGACTTGAGGGCGGCGACTGCTGTAGACGATGTTTTGCAGTCACCCCGGTCTAGACAGACGTTCGATGCTAGAACAATGCCTTGTAATTCTTGTGACACATCAACAGCAATTGCCGTTTTCGAGATGCCCTATCACCATCCATGTGCAACCACACACGTCCGCACCAAGGCCACAAGTCGCACAGCGCAGTACCACCATCACACTTGTACGATATGTCAAAGGAAAGTGCCGATGGCAGTTACCGTGGCCAAACACAACGCCACATCCAGACTCTCGTTGCACAGAATCGTCTAGATCGAGATGTTTCTAACGCCCTCTGTCTGCATCGGAGTGGTCTCCAGGTATGTCTCAAGCCTTTAAGCGCCAGAGAAGCCACGAGGAGTAGAGCAGCAACGGAAGGTCTAGAGCATCCACATCCCCTAAGGACAGACAGGAACGCATAGGGGAGTTGTCGTCAAAGATACGTGAGCCGGACTCCGTGAGGCAACGTTCCTCACCAATCAGCGCACCGCCAGCCCTGCCAGCAAATGCACGACATTCCCTCACCCCACACATAACGCACACGAGCACACAGCCATACATCCCACGCCGCAGTCCTGCAAGCCATTATTCCAGGGAGCTACCACCACCACCACCACACCCGCAGCGGTGCAGCAAGCACGAAATGCGTGCCTGATCGACAGCCAGGATGAGCCCTCTCGGCACGCATGAGCGCTTACTTGCTGCGGCGCAGTGGATACACAGGCGGTGCTCGTGCAGGCGCCGAACAGGCGTTCGCTGCTGCATTGCTCCTCCGGCCGCTGGCCGCCGCGCAAGGTTGAGAGACATCTAGGGTTTCCTAGGGCCGCGAGGTGTGCGACATGGCGCTTTGCGTGCCTGCGCGGCCGCAACGGTATATGCGAGCTGGGATATAGGACGAAATGTGGGTGGAGAGACACGTGGAGGATGCGAGTATGGGATAGCCCCACCTTGAGAGAGACGTGCGATATTTTTTAGATGCTCGTCAGGTCACGCGTATGGCGTTAAGAGTGCAAGGGGAGGTGATGGGTTAGGGCATTGTTGCGATTCGCGATGTTGCGTGTTCTCCATAGGTGCTATCGGACGCGAGATCGGTTAGATGGATGAGACGAGGCGAGGTAGCAAGGACTGGATGGATGGGCATTTTCCTCGTGATAGCACAGATAGGGTTGGAAGGGTTCAGGAGGCTTGTAATGAATGAGCATGCAAAGGGTCCAGTGGGTGGATCCTTCAGATGATGATCCTAACTCAGCCGCCTACCGCCGGCGAACGAACAGCGTGGGGAAGTGTTAGAATTGCGATCTGCTGTTTCAGGACTCAGGCTGTTCGGGTTGTCGAGTTTGTACGACGCGAGTTGGAACCTGATGACATGTGTACGTACGGGACAGTTAGGAGGGCCGCGAGGCGAGGAGGGAAGAGTTGCGGGCAATATTGGTTGCTCTATCGATGCCCTCGGCCGGACTTGGTGAGCCAGAATTGGACGTGGCTCGGGCGTGGGGGCGGCCTTGGATGTCTCTGCCTGCGCTGCTGCCACCACCTCTTCTTGGGGTCAGGGCCAGGCGAGTGAGGGGAACGGTCACAAGATGGTGTCATATTAGGCATGTTTAGATGAATGCGCGAGTGGCTGCTGGTGAGCGAAGGACTACGACGTCAATGCATACGGCATGAGCCTAGCGAGCGAGGCGATGGCGATGGTAGACGAACTTTTTCCTTCCCTCGAGCGCTCGCTCGCTCGCTTGCTGGGCTGATGATGACGATATGTCTCATGTTACCGTTGTCGCGCACGGGCAGCGTGTGCCTGACTAGCAGTGGTAGTGCCGGCCGGAGGGTCAAGGGTTGTCCGTGGGCAGCGCGAGGGAAGGGGATGGGCTTGGGGAGTGCTGGAGAAGAGTCCGCGTGGGCTGGGCTGCGGCGTTTTTGTGTGTGCGTGTACCTTAGTTGGGAGGCGGAGGAGGAGTAGGAGGAGGACGTGTGGATGGATTGGAGGTGAGTTCAATAATGGCAACGGCGAGGCCAGATCTTGATCAGTCTTGCTCGTGCGCGCGAGTGTCGCCATCCGATCAGGCAGGGTCAGATGGTGGTGGTAGTAGTGCACCTTACCTATGCTTGATACGCCACTTGCAGACGAGGACGCAGCCAGGCACACCCTCGACCGCACCCAGGGGATCGACAGACTAGAGGGCATGGGCGGCGGTAGCGCAATCCCAATCGTCGCACTCTGTTCGCGCAGCCTCAGCGACCAACAGACTAAGAGACTAAGAGCCTACCTAAGACTGACTCCCTCTCTGTCTCCGCGCGCCGAGCAGAGCAGTCCTGCCGCTGCCCGTTCGTTAGTTAGAGTTCCCCTCCCCTCGCTGCAAGTGTGTGTGCATGGTCCTTGGTCTGTCTGCCTTATCACCACGCCGCCCTCCAATTGCCCTGGCCATACTGCTACTACCACTGCTGCTGCTGCTGCTCACTTGCATCCTCACTACTCACGTCCTGCATCCTTTTGGCCAACTGCTGCAGCGTGCCATCCTCACCACGGCACAACACGACTCGCATTCCGCTGCCTCCTCTTCACACACCCTCCTCGCCCCACTGCCCGCCTCACCACCGCAGTTGCTTACCCACTCGCTCCCAGCGCATACCAGCAGCCCTGCCTTGATTCGCCGGGCACAACACTCTGAAACACCGCCCGCAGCCAACCCTGCCGTGCCTGTCCACTCGCGCGGCGTCTGCACACCCAGCAGGCCACTCATCAACACCTGCATCCTCTGCATATTCCACAATCCGCTGTTACGGAGCGCGACGCTGTTGCCCGTCCCTTTGTGCCACACGCCGCGCGCGTCAACCCGCAGTCGCTCGCTCGCTCGCTCGCACCGCGTCACCATAGCACGCCCGCCCGACCGACTACGGCGGGAGGTCGCGGCGCACACGCACACCCCGTAGCCATCCTGCGACAACCAAGCAACCTAGCTGCTGCTTCTCCATACTGCCCGTCTCGCGGCAGTCGCAAGTCCGCCTCCTCGCCTCCACAGCACGAGTCCGTCTGGGCTTGAGCGAGCATGGCTGTCTCAATGCTTCACAGCGCCTCAAGAGCCTCCAACTCCTCCGCTGGCGGATCCTCCTACCACCCTTCCGTCACCCGCCAGAACACCATGAGCTCACACGATGGCTCGCGCTCCATGCGCGCCTCCAAACGCTACTCCGTCACCGCCCTCTACCTGTCCATGAACGCCAACCACCGCGATCTGGAAATCGAAGACGACCTCGCTCGTGCACAAAAGGCACTCCGCGACCTCAAAGCGCACATCTCTTCCCAATCGAAGAAGAACTTTGTGCTCGAGAAAGATGTACGATACCTGGATTCACGGATAGCGCTGCTAGTACAAAATCGAATGGCTTTGGAAGAGCAAAATGAGGTTGCCAGTCACCTGGACGATTCAGCAGATTTGTCCGAAGGAACCTTTCCCAACGACGAGAAGACGCAGAAATACGGCAACCTCCTTTTCCTCCTGCAGACGGAACCCAGACACATTGCACATCTTTGTCGCTTGGTCACAATGGCCGAAATAGATGCATTGCTTCAGACCGTCATGTTCACACTATATGGTAACCAATACGAGAGCCGAGAAGAACATTTGCTGTTGACCATGTTTCAAGTAAGTTCGCCAGCATTCCCAGCACCTCTTGGATCTCACTAACGATCCTAGTCTGTTTTGACATATCAATTCGACACAACATCCGATTATTCGTCGCTCCTAAGAGCAAACACGCCCGTCTCGCGAATGATGACAACATACACCCGACGAGGACCCGGTCAAAGCTACCTCAAGACGGTACTCGCAAATCGAATCAACTCATTGATCGAGATTAGGGATCTCGACCTTGAGATCAACCCGCTGAAGGTGTACGAAACGATGATTGCCAAGATCGAGGCAAGTGGCGAGCCACTCCCACCAGGACTTACAAGAGGTGTCACAGCCGAACAAGCTTCGGAGAATGAGAGCGTGCAAAAGATTATTGCACCGAGGCTGGATATGCTGGTCGAGATTGCCAATTCTTTCCTGGACACGATCATCGAAGGACTGGAGGAGACGCCCTATGGAATCCGATGGATTTGCAAGCAGATTCGCAGTTTGACGCGACGAAAGTACCCGGATGCATCGGAACAGAGTGTGTGCACGCTCATCGGTGGATTCTTCTTTTTGCGATTCATCAACCCTGCGATTGTCACACCACGATCATACATGCTCATTGAGCAGGTGCCAGCAGACAATCCCAAGCGAACACTCACATATGTGGCAAAGATGCTGCAGAACTTGGCAAACAAGCCGAGTTACGCCAAAGAGCCATACATGGTGAAGCTTCAGCCGTTCATCCAGGCAAATAAGGAGCGCATCAACAAGTTCATGATGGACCTCTGCGAAGTGCAAGACTTCTACGAGACCCTAGAGATGGACAACTATGTTGCCTTGTCCAAGCGCGATCTCGAGCTGTCCATTACTTTGAACGAAATCTACTCAACACACGCTCTGCTGGAAAAGCATTCAGCTGAGCTCGTGAAGGGTGACGGCAACCACCTCAGTCAACTTCTCGCAGAACTTGGCCCAGCGCCTGCCCAGATGCCTAGACGGGAGAACCGCGCGATTACTCTCCCCCTCTACAGCAAATGGGAGACTCCGATCGACGATCTCACAGCCGCTCTCGATATCACACAAGAAGAAGTCTTCTTCATGGAGGCAAAGGCTACCTTCGTCACCATCCTCCGAACACTCCCAGCAAACTCGCCAATCACTCGCCGACCTTTACGACTTGACCGCGTGGCCGAAGCTGCCGGAACTACCAAGAACGACTCCGTCATGGTACGCAAGGGCATCAGGGCGATGGAGTTGCTCAACCAGTTGCAAGAGATTGGGATTATCGAGAAGGAGGACCAATTTGCCCTCCTTCGGGATGAGATCGAGCAGGAGCTGGTGCACCTCGGCTCGCTCAAGGAGAAGGTCCTCACAGAGACAGGGAAGCTTGAGGAAGTGTTCAAGACGATACAAGAACACAACAACTACCTCAACAGCCAGCTCGAGACCTACAAGAGCTACCTGCACAATGTGCGCGGACAGAGTGAAGGCAGCGGATCAAAACGCAGCGTTCAGAACCAGAAGGTCCTCGGCCCATACAAATTCACACACCAAGACCTCGAGCGACAAGGCGTCATCCAAAAGTCAAATGTTCCTGAGAACCGTCGCGCGAACATCTACTTCAATATCACTTCACCATCACCAGGCACGTTCGTCATCAGTCTACACTACAAGGGCCGTAACAGGGGTCTTTTGGAGCTGGATCTGAAACTCGACGATCTGCTCGAGATGCAAAAGGAGGGCCAGGAAGACCTGGACTTGGAGTACGTCCAGTTTAATGTGACGAAGGTCCTCGCGTTGCTCAACAAGCGTTTCGCGAGAAAGAGAGGCTGGTGAAGATCGAAGAGAGCCGACAACCAGGACACAAATGCCTGGTAGTGTGGAGCTGCATTCTGATATCGACCGTCGGCTCGTGAGCTCGACGCATACGACCGGATAATATGGATACGATCTTGACGGTGGGCCGGTGTGCAACGAATAGGATCGTTGCATAAGGAGGTTGAACACGATGCATTTGTACGAATAGCGGAGGGGGTATCTGGCATTCACGAACGAAGAGGAAGATTTTTAGGAATGGGAGGGGAAAGGAAAGCGCTTTGGCTGCGCTTCTACCTGAACCAATCGGGGTTCTGTTTTTTCTGTTATTGCTTGTGATACCCGGCAAGGGAATGAGGCGTCGATGGGGGACTGTTGATTGATTGACTGATTTTTTTTTGCGCGCTTATTTTTAACCGGGGCTTTTTCATGATTGATGGGCGACCTGCTGTGTACGATTAGAGAGCTCCATGATATTGATTGATCTAAGTTTTTTGATTGTTCCTATATTGACTGTGATGTAAATGCTGGTGTCCAAGCGCTTTGTTGAATTCCACATATTATGTCTCTTTCCGATGAGGAGGTACCACAATCTGTCTTTCGGTTCCATTTAAGCAGCCTCTCAGGAGGTCATGCGTTATCAACTCGAAGCGAGCAATCAATCATATCAACATTGATGACAAGCGATTGGTGCACAGCACAGCCACGGCCCAGCGCGTCATTACTGCAAGGCGGAAACACAAGCATGGCGCTTACGGGTGCTTAGATAGTTTCCTAGTTGCTCTACTTCGGCACGACTTTTCCGAAGGCTGTGAAGAACGTCGCTTGCTGCGGCTTGCGAAAGGCTGCAGCGGGCTGAGTAGAAATTAACCAACGAGCAGGCGTTGCAGAGCGACCCCAACCAATGCCGCATGCCGAGTGGCTGTGCAGTAGTAATTGAGATGGATGCCTTGTACTAGTCGCTAGTTACACGAAGGATCCTAGGTGAAAGTGAAGCTGAGCTCTCGACTTCAGACTTCAGCTTGACATGTGCTGCACGAGCGTTTTGGAGGGGGGCGTATATATCTTTCTCTTTGTTCCTTCCTCTCTTTGCATTTGTACGTAAGCATTTGGACTTTGCTTCTGTCGCAACATATCATTATCAAGACAACACTACATCAAGGTACTCTCAACACAGTCGAGCAAACATGACCCAATATCCACCCCAAGACAATACCTCTGGAGGCAACAACTATGGCTACAGCCAAGGCGCCAGCCAGGACTATTACCAAGGACAAACGCCTTCGTACAACCAGCAACCTCCCCAGTATGGATCGCAACCTCCTCAGTATGGCCAATATTCTTCTCCCGGCCAGCAAGAATACGGTCATTCGCCTCAGCCAGGCTACCAGCCTTCTCCTCAACCATCTTACCAGCAACCTTCCTACGGCAGCGACCAAGGTCGTGACCATGCGCAGTCTTACCACGGCACAAACGACCAGGCCTATCAACAGTATCCGCATGACCGCCCAGCACAGCAATACGGCTCTTCCGACTACAGCCACGCAGGTCCTGCGGGAGGCAGCTATTCTGCGCCACAACATCAGCAGCAACAGCAGCAATATGGCGGAGGTTACGACAGCCAGCAACAATACCCTCCCCAGCCGACCTACGGATCCTCAACCGGCCTAGGCTACGACCAAAACTACCGCCAGGATCCCAACCAGCCCTCACACAACTACTCCGACTCACAATACGGCACCTCACAGTACGGTAACCCACCCCCAGGCCCCTACGGCGCAGCTCCTCAACCCGGCGCCGAAGACCGCGGCCTCATGGGCGCTCTCGCCGGCGGCGCCGCGGGCGGCTTCGCCGGCCACAAGATGAACCACGGCATCATCGGGACGATCGGCGGCGCGGTCGCCGGCAGCATGCTCGAAGACAAGTACAAAGACAGCAAGAAGAAGAAAGACAAGAAGCACAAGAAGGAGAAGCACCACAAGCGCCGCGACAGCTCTTCTTCTTCCTCGTCGTCTTCTTCCAGCGATTCTGGTAGGTCGCCCTCGCTCGCGGGCAATTACAGTGCGAGCTCACGCGGTGCTAGACTAGAAGACGACGGCCGCACGCTCGTGGCTGAGTGTCGCGATGTCAACGGGTATCATTGCGAGAGTCGGATCGATTTGAATGCGTGCTTGACAAATACGAATGGGAGTTTGAGGTGGGCTCGGGGAGGCAATTTCAGGCCCAGCGCGAGGGATGTGAGGTTGGTTGATGGGGGGAGGGTGTTGGAGGCGGAGCTTGGGGATGGGAGGGGTGGGTGGGTGCGCAACCAAGTTCGGTTGGACGAGAGGATTGAGAACAGTAACGGCCGGTTGGCTATGATTTGATGATTTGCGAGTGAGTGTAGTATTAAAAATGTTTGGCATTCGGCAAAATACCCTTAAGGCAGCGTCGATGTGGTCTCTAGTCTTCGAGGGTGATACATATGCCGCTCGTGCAGGGTACAAGATATCGTGTAATAAGAAGCTCCGACGACTCCAAAGTTATTCAGACATTGATTGTTCAGCCCAAATGGAAGCTTCTTGTGAAGTGGTTATCAGGTCTACGCTTTTACGGACCTATATCCCCTGGTATAGTAAAATTGTACAAATGCCTTGATAATACACGCAAACGCTCAAAACGTAATAGTTTAGAGGCCAGGCCTGCTCATACGCCTCCTGTAGTCGGCCTCGGTCATCAAAATTTGAGGGTGTCTGTACACACTGGGAATCAGTCCCAGACCGATCGCCCTTCTGACGGCCTTGGCCATCTTGCGCTGGTTGCGTGGACGCAGGCCGGTGTCCTTGTTGTGCTTGATCTTGCCCATGTCTGTCACGTACTCGGACATGATGCTGAAGTTCTGTGTAACCATCGTCAGTCTTGTTCCGCCCGCTCACGATGGCTCCCATCTCCTCCAGCTTATAACTTCCCACAACATACCTTGTAGTGATCCATAGGCTTGATGTTGAGCTGATCCAGCACATCCCACCTCGGGCGCGGCTTCTGCTTCTGCCTCCTCCACTTCGACTGTTCCACTCCGCTCAGGTCGTTGGGCGCATACACATCTCCCACGTTCCAGCGTCTGATCTGTTGCGTCTCGAGGCCTTTCCGGTCGGCGCCACGCGTCAGGTTACGCTGTTCTTCCGCCAGCCTCGCGCGGTTGTTCGACTCTGCGATCGAGGCTACGGCTTTGTTGGCGAATCCAAAGGCGTCCCGAGCGGGCATTGGGGCGACGGCCGGAGCGTTCGCGGGAGTCTGGTATTGGGGTTGGATGGACGAATTCGCGGTGCGAGTCGATTGGAGGGTTTCTTCAGGACATTGGTCAGCGATTCAATCCTCAGAGCGCAGTTGGAGATATGTGTAGACATACCAGCGATTGCGCCGACGGCTGACTGCTGCTGGCGCGGTTTGGCGGGAGAGACGAATGTTCGGCGACATTCGCGGCATATGCTCGCTGGCCGCAGCGACAGTCTGGTCATTGCCCGTTCTAGCGACATGGCGGCGGTGTGGTTGAGTGTGAGGTGGATTGCGTCTCTCTGTAACCATTCCTCTAATCCTCTCCATCTCTCCCATGTTGCAAGCCAGCCAATAGTTCGGACTCCCGCGCCGAGAATCGTCCGCCGTCAGGAAGCTACCACTTCGCGTTTCATCATTGTCCAGCATAAGCAATACGAAGCTATCTTGAGTTGCAAATGTTCAGTACATACGTTTTCGACACTGTATAATACATGGCTTTTCCGGACGCACCATAATCAATACCTCCTCTCACAATTGGCGCCATGCCGTCTCACCTCACACGCCAGGTGTTCCGACGCATCATTGCGAACGAACCATTAATTTACCGCGGATGTCTACGGCGACAAGCATACAGCTCCCCGGCCTCCTCAAACAATGGACGACGAGTGCAGCTTGTACGGAATGCTTCCTATCCAGCCGTCAGGCGCTACCAGCAACGACGGACCATATTCGGCTTAGGAAACATGTTCAGACCAAAGGCCCCACGAGACTCCAAAGAAGCGAACTATGACCCGGGCATTGAGAAGATGATGGAGTATGCGAAGATGAAGAGATTGGAAGCGAGACTGCCGCCGGTCGAGGACGTTGCGCATGCTATCAGGCTGTTCAGCAGGCATAAATCGCCGAAACGGAACGGGACACCGATGGAAGATACTCAGGCGCAGCTTGTATTGCAAAGCCTGCGTTACTGCCTGGAGACGTCAAACATCTCAAATGCTGATTTGGCGAAGCTTGCGCAAGTCACGACGAAGAAGCCACGACAAATGAGCCAAGCTCATCTGGATCTTGCGAAGATACTCTACGAGGAATTGTCTGGTTCTGGTAGTCCCAAAGAAATCAGACATGGCACCGAAGCCTACGTCAGATCTCTCACCTGGTCGGGGAAGTCGCAAGAAGCTCGCGAACTTTTGTTGAAGAGTCACTACGTGACTGGTGTAGAACCGAGCGAAGCAGCGGAAGCTGAGACAGCTCAAGGGGATGATGCTCTCATTGCCGAAGACGAAGTCGAGATCGAAACAAGGGACACGCGACGCCTAGGAATGTGGAATTCGATTCTGGTTGGATTCTCGCGGGAAAACGACGAAGTGGAGTTGCTTCGCACGCTTGCCATTATGAAAGAGCATGCCGTCGACTACAAAATCGGTACGGCAACAAAGGTTCTCGACTTTTACATCACCAAACAAGATCCCGTGGCTGTAGAAAGATATTGGAGGGACTGCCAAAGTATATTCAGCAAGGACCATGGGAAACACAACAAAAGTGGCCTCAATCCATTTAACTCTGCAGTTTCTCGGGTTCTTACATGGTGCCTGTCTTCCAATAATCTGGCATTGGGACATGCAGTTGTCAAGGACGTGATGGCCTCGAACCCAAGCAAACCGATCTGGGATGCCGTCCTCGTTTGGGGCGCAGGGACGAAGAAAAGCGTCGAGGAAATCGGGCGTATGCTTGTCGTCATGGAAAAGTCGAATGAGACCATTCCAGATGAGTCCGAATGGCGTGTCCCCGATTCGGCGACTGTCAATGCGCTTGTGCGATATGCTATTTCACAGAATGATCCGTACATGGCGGAACGCTTCATTGGTCTTGGTCGGGAGCACGATATTCAACCCGATGCAGAAACATTCATCCTCCAGATGGACTACCGTCTGAGTGTCAACGATGTGGATGGTGCGCTCGTTGCTTACAAGCATCTACAAGCCCAGGATCTGTCAACAAACTCCGATGTACACGCAGTCAACCGGCTGATCGTTGCACTTTGCACTTCGCAACGCCACGATTTTGAGACGATTATGAGTGTGGTGGCTGATCTATCAGATCGTGAAGCAAGCTTCGATGCCACGACTGTCTCAACTTTGAGCGTGCTTCATCTCAATCGCGACGAGATTCACGATGTGATCGACCTGCTCAACACACACTCCTTCGGCTACTCGTCTGCAGAACGAGCTAGCATCCGCCAAACCCTCGTTGATTACTGCCTCGATTCCCGCACCACAACAAGTCGGGCATGGGACACTTACACTATACTTCGCAGTATCTTCGACGAAATGGCTCGCGAAGAGCGCACACAAATCATGCTCAACTTCTTCTCCCGTGAGCGTGCAGATATGGCTGTGAATGTCTTCAACCACATGCGCCACCATTCGCGCCATGACACAATACCGAATGATGAGACTTACGTCTCCGCCTTCCTGGGTTGTGCCAAGCTGGGCGACCTCGAGAGTCTGGAGGTAGTGCACAACCAACTTAAACTCGACTACAACGTCACCCAGACCACGTACTGTCTCAACGCTCTCATCATCGCATACTCGGTCTGCGAGATGCCTCGCGCTGCCCTGGACTACTGGGATGACATCGTCGCTTCCAGAGAGGGCCCGACATATAACAGTATCCACATCGCTCTACGCGCCTGCGAAAAGTCACCTTTCGGCGACATCAAAGCCCAAGAGATCTGGGCCCGTCTACGCAAAAACAACGTCGAGCTTGACCACTCCATGTGGGCGTCCTACATCGCTGCCCTGGCTGGCAATGGCGACAACGAGCTTGCGAGGACAGTGCTCGAGGAGGCAGAGCAGAATGGCGAGGTGGAAGTCGACGCTTTCTTGCTGGGCAGCTTCCTCGACGCCGGCGCGGGTCAGTTGAAGCAAGCTGATATAGAGATCTGGGCCAAGGAGAAGTACCCTGAGGTTTGGAGGGTCTTGGAGGAGGAGATTGGCTGGACTGTTGATGAGGGTAGGATGCGCAAGGTCAAGATCGATCGTACTGTAACACCATAGTGTAAGATTGATGAGGATGTAATCTATGTAAATATGTATAGCTCAGGTCCTTGACAATCAGCTCTTTGCTTTTCATGTGGGAGAGATAGATGAAATTAATGTAAGAACCCTATAATACAAGTCCTGGTGGTCATTTCCTCGTCCTGGGGGGATTCATTAATCACAGCCATGCATGCTTGGCTGTCCTCATTCCTCCGTGAGCGACATGTGCATGCCTTCGGGCTGATGGGCCGTTAGTTGCGCCACAGGTCCAAGTTATAATTATGTTTGCATTCGCATGATCACCATAGTTGCACCTGAGCAGAAGCTGCTCGCACACTTGCAGCTCTTGACCTTGCCCAACTCGTCAACGGCAGCCATGACGCGTCCAGTGCATGTAACAACTCAGAAAGATCCCAGATTAGTCGACACCCAAAGTTATGGGCCCACCATCTATCGTGTAGATGCAAGCAAAGTACGCCATAGTGTATGCATATCAGCATCATCAGCGGATCGCGCTTCTCTACTAGCTCGCCTGCGTTATCGTTGATGATCACCGGCCACGCCGTGATGGCGGCAAAATCTTCGCCTTGCTCCACGTCCTTGAAGGCGCGCTCCAAAAGGTCCACAGACGAAACCAGAACTTCTTTCGTGGTCGCGCTGGTTGTATCTGAGTCCGCCACGCATCTTTTGAGTTCGTCCATTGCGTAGGCTACTTCTGGCGAGTTGACAGCATCGGAGGGGGTACCGGCTCCGGGCACTCTGAACACGTCTCTATAGTGCGCTGATTTTACTGTTTGCCAAGTCGTGCTCAACACGGCTTTGATGCCTCGCCCGAGGGTGAGCTGTACTGCCAGTGTCTCGACTGCAGGCGTTGGCGTAAGAGATGGACCGCCACGAGAGATGCCGAAATTAAGGACGTGAATGAGTGCCGAAACGGCAAATATAGCATGACAGTTGTCCTGGTTTATGTTGCCGAGCTGTTCCTGGAATGCACACAAGCACTGATTCTGGTAGAATAGACATGCAGACATGTATTTTTTGTCATCTTCTGGTTCCATGTAAGCCTTGTGAAGAGCAGCTATCGCAAGGACGGCGTCTAGGACGAAAGGGTAAGTCAAGCCGTCGCGGAATGGCATGTCTCGCCATGTTTCGGCGGTTCTCCAACCTTCCGCATTCGGGTTCTGTTCGTTGCGAGAATGGCCCAAATGGATCAAGGTGGTATAATGGTGGA
Organism: Cladosporium velox; assembly: GCA_024604135.1. Taxonomy (NCBI): domain Eukaryota; kingdom Fungi; phylum Ascomycota; class Dothideomycetes; order Cladosporiales; family Cladosporiaceae; genus Cladosporium; species Cladosporium velox. The sequence continues at coordinate 1,205,068 of JANIIF010000008.1, read as the reverse complement.
CCAGGCAAAGTTCTTCCTGTCTATTCAGTGCAGCGTGCGAGAGGCGAGGATCTCCTGTGGCAGAGGTTCTAGGTAGTTGCGATCCTGAGCGAGGACTACTGTATGCGTTGTCTGGTGTGCCACCGGGCCCTGAATGAGCATAACTGCAGCTGATGCCTCTCTTGATGCAGTTCTTGCAAGGACAGCCCTCTTCATCACACTAGAGACTTGTCAGTCGAAGGTACTTTGCACACGTAGAATTCCGACATAAAGACAAAGTGTCTCAATATCTGGAGATGTTGTGATCTGAGCGACGACCAACCTGCTTACCTTCACTTTCCGCCGTTTGCATTGCACGCAGCCAGAACGAGTCTTCTTGTGTGCTTTCCGAGGTACCGCCTGCATCATAACTGTTTCCAGAACTCGCACATCTGTGACGGACCGAGAATTGGGTGCTCATGTCGGATGGGATGCGAGACTGGCGGACGTCTTCTGTCGCATCGCTACCAGAATAAGATGGGCCGATAGCTATACGAATGCGAATACGAGATGACATGCATTTGGGTACGCGATGCCGCGGCCCGTAAGGGCCCGAGAGAGTCACATGACTCGCACTCGCGAGAAGCTCGTACCTTACCTCCCATTGTCCGACGGAGTCTTCCGGGCGTATGCTTTGAACCTTGAGTATGGTGCGAGATACAGGTGACATTTGAACTGTATTCAGTCTCAGTGGTCGACATTGCTATCATGACGGGCGTCAGGCTTCTTTTGGTTCCTTGAGCCTCGTCGATGCAGAGTACATTCTGCAAGACATGAACGCGAACTCGACTCTAATCTTGGCTCGCGATTTATGTGGACTGCTCTCTTTTAGCACATAGGGCACAACGATTACAAGGATATGAGAATCCGACATCTCGGATAGCCTCGTGAACATGCGAGGACAACAACTCGGACAGCCTTGCGGGTGTGCGAGCACAACAACGTAGAAAACTACTGCTCTATATAGTCGCGTTTCCCAAGCATACAGCAGCCATGTGACACATCCAACACCGCAATTCGTTTTCCACGTTCTCATGCAATGGCAGACGAAGCCGTTGACTTCAAGCTCTTCCGCTACGACCCGAATCTTGGAGCTGCCGTATTCTTCATATTACTATTCACAGCTGCCGCAAGTCTGCACACTTATCAGTATGTAGTGACGAAGACATGGTTCTTCACGGCATTCATCGTCGGTTGTTGGTGTAAGTCAGCTCCCGCAACTTTAGAAGCATCGTCAATTGCTAACTCATTCGACGCAGTTGAGGTCATTGGATTCCTCACGGTACGACAGAAATCACAGATCGCCCTTCTGAAAATATACTGACCCATCTTCCAAAGAGAGCCATTGCAGCAGGCCAGGCTCCTGACTTCACAGTGCCAGTTTACTCCACACATACGATCTTCGTCCTGGTTGCCCCGTCAGTCTTTGCGGCTAGTATATACATGTGCCTCGGAAGAATAATCTTGATCACGGATGGCGAACAGCATTCGATCATTCGAGGAAAGTGGTTGACCAAGATCTTCGTCGTGGGTGATGTGATATCTTTCCTTATGCAAGGTGCAGGTAAGAGCCCAATCAGTCGTTCACAAAGCAGACTGAGTGCTAACTTTGCAAAGGCGGGGGCATCATGGCATCCGGCGGCCTCGATTCCATGAGTCTAGGTGAGAACGTCATCATCGGTGGTTTGGTGGTCCAGATCCTCTTCTTCACCTGCTTTGTCGTGACTGCTGGAATCTTCCACGCTCGCATGGTGCGTGTCCCCACAGGAAAGAGCATGCAAGTGTACAAGCTATGGCAGAGGAGTCTGTACTCTCTGTACGCCGGCAGCGTCCTGATTTGGGTCCGTTGCGTCTTCCGCTTGATCGAATACGCTCAAGGTAAGAAGATGGCCAACCTCCACGAATATGCTTATTCGCTAACCGAAAATTTTCAGGCAACGATGGATATCTTATCTCACACGAAGCGTATTTGTACATCTTCGACGCTTTGCTCATGTTTCTCGTCATGGTCATCTTCGCCATTGAACATCCGTCGAAGATCAACGCAGAGCTCGTCGGTCCTGGTGCAAAGAAGATAGAGAAGGGGATCTTTGGATATGCTATGGTGTAGAGTCTAGCAGACCAGAAAGATTCTTCATGGGTCCGAGCAAGATTGCATTACATACTTGATTTGGGTCGTTCAGCGGTTCAGCGTTGCACATATATCCAATACTGTAGAAATGTTAGAGGCATGGTGACTTGTAATGGCATCCGGCCAGTGGTATAAGATGATATCCAGGAGACACGATATGCACAAAGTGCCGTTGCTTGCAACTGGGATACATTATTTTGTCAGCATCGAAAGTATCTGTAAGCCGGCACTAGCACTTGTCAGCAGCAATTTCACCGTTGTACTATCGAGCTGGTCTGAACTGAACTGGCATCCAAGAGGAGATCGACACGGCTAACACTTCCGCAATTGCGTATGCATGTACCGGAAATAATGACTCGGTGCATGTGATAGCGATTTGGCTTTTGCATCATGTCTCATAGCTCGCTTCTCGAGCCAGACATTTGTCGACACATTGCAAGAAGGTATGCCATCACGAATGTGATCAAGGGCCGCATGCAGTCTTTCAAAGTGATCTGGACACCGCCAGAGTGTTCCGGACCACATTGACGGTACAGTGTTTCGGTATACTCCGAAGGATTCACGCGCCAAAGACGCCATGTGGCGGACGATCGTGCGCTAAAAGCGGCCTTGGGGCGGCATACAGTGGAGGAACACCAAGGCTCCTTACCAAAGGACGATAGACAGGTGGTCCCAGGTGATTCGCGTACCATACTGCGGACCACTGTTCTCAGAGTTTGCCTGGGCCTCTACTGGTCGGTGCTGCTTGTCGCTGACTACTGTTCATGCAGAGTGCTCGCACTCCCTAATGTTTCTAGCCCAGCCTGCACTACTGCCGACTAAAGACAATGTGCTCGCGACCGTCGCTTTCACGCATAGCTGATACCTGACGCGCGCACAATTGCTGCCAGGACGATGAGATTAGTGTAATTGTCCGGGAGCTACAGCATCTTGCTGCCGTACACGACGCAGTGGAAGCTAGTCGCATGTCCAAAAGAGCTCGAGCAACGACCCCAAACCACAGAGAAGAGGGGGGTCCTCGACCAAGAATGCGCTGGGTCGACACGCCAACAAACATACCGCGCGCCAAGTCCGATGATGACACCATGGGCAATGCTGAGGAGCAAGAGGAAGACGAATACAAAGCACTCGAGTCGATTGAGGCTAGGGAAGCAAGGGAAGATTATACTACAGGTGTACGAACCCACAGTAGCAATGGCACCATTGCAGAGCACACGCATAATACCAGTCGGAGTTCCAACGGAAATGGAGGGCCAATGACCACTGGCTGCGTGCCATGCCTGATTGTCGGTATACCCTGCGACCCCAACAACCCCAACTGTAAACGGGTCATATCTACGGAATGGGGCATGAACGACGGAAACAGCAATTATGATAACCAACTGGAAGAGCATAGCTTGTCACCGAGTTCCACTGGCCTCACTGCAATCCGTCTCGACACGAAATGGCGACGAAACTGGCGCGAGAGACATTCTCTCAACTTCTTTGTGGCGTACTCGGCTCCGCAGATGGCGGGCTTCTTCGAAAACACCTTCTGGTCGAAATGTATTCAATACTCGTACTATGAACCAGTCGTCCTTCACGCTGTCTCTGCTATTGGATCTCTTCACGAATCAATACTTCGCGGTGCTTTTCAGAACGAGAAGACGAAAACTCAGGCTGTCGAATTCGCATTGACGCAATGTAACCGCTCGATCGCCTACTTGACAGGACCGAACGAGAGATCGGTGATAGAAAATGGCCAGTCTCGTGGTCGCAAGACTCTGGCTTTTCCGAAATTGGCACTCATCGCATGCGTTCTATTTACCGTCTTCGAAGCAATGCAAGGTCACTGCGACTCGGCCGTCCGGCACGCTCTTCAGGGAAGGGCTCTGATGGAAGCGCACTACAAACCAACCGAAACCACAGTGAACGAGCAGGAGGACGAAGTAGAATTTCTGCGCACCCTCGTAGAGCGCCTGGAAGTGCAAGCCACTGCCGTTCTCGACAAAAATGACCGACCTGCCGTAGACGATACAAGCTCTGTACCTCCTCTGCCTGTGGTAGACCGGATATACAATCTCGACCATGCGCACGCGACACTTCACAAAGCCATGAACAGCAACATGCGCTTCACACAACGTCTACACCCAGATGCCCCAGCGGACCACCACGCTATCACGCACGCGCAGAAAGTCATGAAATACGGACCTTGGTACGAGAAATGGGAAATCGTCTTCTCAAAGTATTTGGCTGAAAACGAGGGCAAATTGTCAAACATGGACCGCAAACGAGCCATGGTGCTCAAAGCAAACCAACTCGTGGGCACGATGATTGCCAAAGCCGACCAGCGAGCCGGACCTTCAGCATATTACGGCTTCGACGAAGAGTTCCGGGCTATCGTTGAGCTCTCGCGCGAGGTTCTTGCTGACTTTTCCTGTCCGCCTCTGCCAAGTCTTGTCATGGGGACGCCCTACTTTTCTTGCTCATTGTGGGTCACAGACCCTCTGTGGATGGTCATCTCACGCTGCAAAGATCCGACAACCCGCCAAGCGGCTTTCGCGCTCCTATCACAAAACCCACGGCAAGAAGGCGTGTGGCATAGAGGCCCAAAAGTCTCTAGTCCACCAATGCGGAAACTAGAAAACGGTTCTTCCAGCGCATCGCCGCCAGGAACTAACAGTCCCCCCTCTTCGCGAGAGGACTCGAAGAACTCGTCCCCTGGCAGTGGGTATACGGATGTGCCACTAGGAGAAGTGCCTAAAAGCGTCTCGCACTCATGGGAGGCAGGTAATATGAGAGCGAGGTCTGAGTGGGTTGATATGGTGGCAAGCTCACGGGCCCAAAGCACGAGCACAGGCTCTGAGGATGCTAATGGCTGAGAGGCTAGCGACGAAGTGGAAACACACATTTATTGCAAGGCCCAAAACCAGACTGCAT